>JARHVA010000419.1:5095000-5533563 GCA_037957365.1 Torreya grandis
ATATTTAGCATATTCTTAAATTTATCATATTTATCAAAATATTGTAAATTAGAATAATTTAATTGGCCTAATTTAGAATAGATTATTATATAGTTTATTAGGATATTATCCCAAACCCTTAATCTCATAATGGATGAAACACATAGATTTATCACAAAGTATAATCTTTTAGGATTCTTGAAATAACTTGGTTAATAATTTTTCATTTTATGCATAATCTAAGCATGCTACATGAAATGATCAAAGATGTTGTTTAAGATCAAATTGGCATTCATAGAGTGTAATCTTAGGAAATAAAAATCATGTTGTAAATGGATAAGATGATATATCATGTACCAAAGGTATATGAATTAAAGTATTGAAATCTATTGAATTATTGGCTCTTGAGACACCTTTCACTAATTACAACAACTTATCATTTAGGGCTATGGTAGTCTGCTCAAGGGAATTTACATCAGGGGAGGTTGGTGGTGGACCATGTGTTGTAATAAAAGGATGTGTGTAGGATGCTTGCAAATAAATAATCATATTAATCTAATTTAAACCATGTGATGCCCTCATACCTAGGAATGATGTCACATATGTAACTAGAGGTGTTGATATAGGAATAAAATTAATAGTAGAAAATGGAACCATTAAAGTGGAATTATTAGCTTGATTAAGATCATGAAATGGATCATATTATTCTCATGATGTAGAAGATTCAACCAACTTCTTTTGTTCATCTCTTGAAATTCATAGTAATGCATTGATCTTATATGGATTGATTTTAATATATTTGATGAGTTCTTTGTCATTAATTTCATTTGATTGCTCTATATTAGATTTATCAATCTCAACAATCATGATAAGTCCATAAATAGGGTGTGTAGTATGCATTGCATAATTCAATATGTATAATTTTTCTTGTTCCAAAGTCATACTTTATCTTTAAAAAACTTGCTTTGATGGTGATTTTATCTTAGGGGGTTCATGACATGATATAATATAACAATATTATGAATTGAGGAAGGCTTAAGATTGTACATTACTAGTTTTAGACTTTTTATGATTTTTGAATTTGATGCAAGAAAATATATAATGAATCCAATAACACTTATTAAAGTAACATCAAATGTGATAATGAACTTTATGAGCATGATCAAGAGATAGAACTAAAATTCATTAATTATAGCCATGGTTTCATTTTGAAACTTAAATTTACAAACTAGATTATGAGTGTAACTAGGATAGGTGTGTTTGATTTTTAGGCTCTTATATATACTAATCCTAGTCATAAATGAGAAGGAAGATTGTAGTATTGGTTTTATTATTGCTCATTAACGAAAAACTATTGTAGGCATTTTAACTATGTCTGATGTTTTCCAACCTACATTTGATGTTATATATTTATGTGATTGTCTTTTAATTTCAATATCATTTCTAGACTCATATATCAATATCTATGCATACATTAATTTTATCATGGTATCAAAAAAATATTTAACTATTGTTTGATTAACAAGATAGTGTGTTAGATTTATTTAGCTTATGCAAAGAATTATTTTAAACATATTCATTCATATTCATCTTGGTGGATGGCCATATGAGGTATTTAGACTAGGTAAATTTTTGTTTGTCATTATTGAATCCTACAAACATTGTAGTTGCATATAATTTGAATATTTATCAATCCAAACAACCAAAAATAATGGCAAGAAAATTTCAAAGCATAAATTAGCATGGGACATCCTTGTACAATCATTACATGACATGGAGGTAGAAAAAATAATTTGTAACTATATAGCCTATATCTTATAATTTTTATATATCAAACACTTAATTCAATAATCCAAATACTCAATCTAAGAATCAAATAATAAGCCCAATACTAAAATCTTCCTTATCCTCACTTATTCTCACAAACTCTTCACAAAACCAAATATTTTAATGCTCACAAGCTTGTGTAGGCATGCTCAGGATTGGTATATTTTAATTCTACAATGTAAAATTACTTTATAAGAGAGGTGATTATTTTAACCAAAGGGTCCAATCTCCCACCCATGACACAACATTTTAAGTTATATAATGTTATATTCTATTATTTATTAACATGAATATAAATTCATGTATTATAAATAATAAAATATATTATTATTTTACTATGTAATGTAATATGTTAAGGTAATTTTTATGCCACTTTAACCATTAATTTTTCTAATAATAAATAGTGAACAATGCCCAAATGGGAATTAACTACATATGGTTTCACCATCTTGTAGTTACACTATCCCATGTCTGAGGTACGTTAAGAGAAACTTCCTAGGGATACCATCTTATTGATGCATTAAAAACTAAATGACTAAATTTCTTCCTATAGATAGAAATATACACCCTATATATTTTCAAAATATCATGAAGTACATGGAAAATAAAGTCCTTATATAATGTTATCTAATGGCTTGAGTATTGAAGCAATATCCATCACACCATAGATTAGGTAAAAATGATGATGGGTTTTACTAAGATGATTGATTTTATGAGGTTTACAAATACCAAAACATAATTCTAAAAATCAAGAAATAAAAATAAATTGAAAAGAAAAAATAAAATATTTTTGTGCATGAAAATAAAAATTCAAATTGAAACCCCTAGGTCAAAGATAAATGTTAAATAAATGCTCAATCAAATCCTATAAAGGATTAATAATAGTGTATAGGATTCAAGAATTCAATTGAAACCCAATAACAAAAAATGAAAATCAATGCGTGAATAAAAATGTAGGGGTTAAGTAATATGTTTTAACCTATTCTTTATTTCATAGTGTCAATAGATATAAAACTTTGAAAGATTATTCAAAATTATAATATATGACATTCAATCATAAATATAAATTTAAAGTATAATCAACAATTAAAAATAATCTAAAAGTGACATATGCTAAAAATAGTAAGTACAACTAATAATAAGATACTTAGCTTTATGACTTGTGGTTGACTATAACATGTATTTGGTAATGGAAATAAAGATTAAATAAGATTGTGACAACTCACATCTAGAGGTAAAGTATATGGATATTTTTGGATAGGTTTATGCTCATTGGATAATAATGCATTCTAATCACATTAGTTAATTATATACTTTTCCACTTTTATTATGATGAAGCTGTGAATATTCTATTGCTTGTGCCTGTGTCTACTGAGAGGGATGAGATTTTTTTTTATAGGTACCACACATAAATTGATCTTTTAATTATCTTTTTATTAAATACCCTAGGGATAATTATAAGAACAAGACACTTGCAAAAATAGAGGGGGTGTGTTATGCTCAACATGCCCCATTATTTCTTAAATAGGGACTCAAGTCTAAGAGAATATGATGTGCAAACATTCAAAACCTCATGAAAATAATTATTTGAGTTTGGTTTTTTAGGTCCAATAGTCCTTGATATTTCAAAGTTTATTCTAATATATGATAGTAATTATCTCACAAATTATTTAAAGTTGGATGTATGGAATAAAATTAGGATTTTTAGAGCTTATTAATGTAGGTTTTCACTATGTTTCAACTTATTTTCAACCTATTACAAGGTAAAATTGCATTAAAGGATTTGTAGGGCTTTATTATTGACTTAGTATTTCCTTTGCATCTTCTCTCAAGTATTATTTTTAATTAGTCAATTTTTGAATTATTTAGTCATTAACTTCACATTACTTATCACATTCTTTTGAAGGTAAGCAAGTCTAACTCAACTCTTTGACTCTACATGGTGCATATTTATAGATTCATAATTTTCATGACTAAAATTTTATACAATAATAACTGTGCAGGGCCCAAATCATCATTCAGTGCCATGTGGCACATTTTCATGGCCCCATGCCTTCACAACATGAAAATAAGTTTGCACAAAACTTAAGTTCAAAATGATTATGATTGATTTACATACTAACACTTATCATACTTTAAAGGTAGTTTTATATTCTAAAATAATATAAAGCAATCACATTCTACCAATTGGAATGTTTGTGCATCTTCATAGTTTAGTACTACAATCTAAAGAGACATGACCCTATTGTTCAATTCCACTTGGTGGATTTTTTCAAATTTACAACAATGTTGAATTTAAAATGGAAGGTGCCATGTGATTTAATGTTCATGATTTGTTAGGTTTATGACTCAATAAGAGGATGCCACTTATTAGCAATGCATTTGTTCACAAGGAAAAGGGGGACTCATATGCACATATTTAATCCAAATTCATGATTGTGTTATATGGTTCCATGTAACACATACATAAGGAAAATGGGACGTGACAACATTTGGATATAAAATAAAGTAAAGCTTCAATCCAACTCAGATAGACATGTAAGCCCACAAACACATAATTAATGTTAATGGTCATCACTAATAATCAAACCATCAAGTCTATAAATTTTATAGTAATCTACAAACAACCTATATCATCATTTATGTAATTATAAGGATGAGACATTTACTATCATTGGAGAGCCATACTTGGATTGATTCTTTGTAAGAGGCTAGCATGGAAATGTAAGAGATTTAAATGTATCGGAGGAATTTTTAAGTGACATATAATTTTGGGGTGGTTTTAATGGAATTTTCCATTATGCTATTGTCCATCCATTCCCACTCCCTCATTTTATCTCTTTTATCTTCTTTGATGATTATAACAAGCTTTATTATCATGGCCATAAATGGGTAGGTTCTCGTGCTCTATAAAATCATCTTATGTAAATATTGTACAATGTGAGGAGTGAGGAACATTTTTTAAGGGAATTTAAAGAGATAACTTCAAAATAATCTATAATTTTCATGGGCCTCTCTTTATTTTTATTAAGTTTCTTTTTTTTCTTCTCACAATTTTAGATTAATGCTAAGTGTTTTATGGGTTTTAAGTGATTACTAGAGATATTTATTTGATTATTATGAGTATTCTAAAATGTATTTTTTTTCATTGTCATAATTTTAGTTAGCTAATATCTAATCTCTTTTTGATTTAGATAAATGTGTTATTTCTATTTTCTATAGTAAACTAGATTTTTATAAAAAATGTTGTAGTAGAATGTGCTTTTGGATATTTTCTATAATCAATTTCTATTCCAAAGATATGATATTGAGGTTTAATAATAATTAATTAGTCCTCAAAATATTTCATTCATATTAATTTATATTTGAGTGCATAACTAAAATTGATAAATATTGGCTATTTTTCATTAAATCTTAGAGGGCATTACTTAAGTAAAATAATTACCTATCTGAAATATGAATCTTATTTTTACTTTGTTGGTCCCTCTTTTTTTATTTTTTTAATGATATTTGGTTTTTGTATTATATTAAATATATATATATATATATATATATATATATATATATATATATACATATTTTGGTGTTATTTTAATCACTTTAGAGATATCCCTTGATGGGTTGTAGGTCACATACTACTATTCCATGTAGACTGTGTAGGAGAGTCAAAACCATTAACCCATGACATGATTTATCTCTAATAGTCATAAAATGAGAGGGTGAAAACCCATTAGTGTTTGGTGTGCATAAAACCCACATCAACATATTTATCTTATATTAGGAGGGAACTATTTGTGATCAGTTTCCTCCATTATGTGCTTCATTTTAGTTCTGTCAAATATGTAAAAAATACTTAAAAATTATAAAATTGTAAAATAAAAAAGAGGTAAAATCATGACCTGGATTGGTGAAGCATACATTAACATTATTAGAGTTCAACATGAAGTTAAAAAAAATGCTTTAAATTACATTCCTAAATTCAAAAATGATAGAACAACTAAAAAACATGTCTAAGATTTCAAAATAGTTTTGGTATTATTAAATGTTTAACATGTGGATGTGGCATTTATATTTATTATGTTATGTATATGGGTTGATAGAGATTCCAGCATGTGGCACACATCCCCCTTAGTTAGTTATATGGGTCCTATGTATTAGGATACTAGAGTAACTTGTGGAATTAGTGTATTGGGTAATGGTTATCCTACATTGGGATTAACAGGTTACCCAAAATTATTTTATTCCTCTTCTTCATCCTCTTTTTCTTTTATATCTCATTGATCTAAGAAGACCTATTCCATTTTCTCCCATGAAGAATACTTTTATGTGAAGCTCAACTAATTAAACTAATGTTGTGCAGGCCTAGATAAAGAAAGAGACAATTGTGTTTACCACAAAAAATTTTAAGTATTATTATCCTTTAAAAGGAGCCACCATTCTCTAGCATCAATATCATCCTCCCTTAAAAATACTTGCAACTTCATGATCCACAAAAAAAACTAGGGTTCATGAAAACCTAAAATGTTAATAACTCACTGAAAACTAATAAAAACAGTCCCAAATTTTGATTTTAGATTTGTCTTATGACAGTGGAACTCCAATAAAAAGTTTGTGAAAAAAAATCCTCAAATTTTGGTCTATAGAGTAAATATATTAAAAACATTAAAATTATAATAACCCACCCCAAATATATCAAAAAAATTGACATTTTATCCTTAGATTTCATATAGCAGTATACATAATTATCAAAAATTTAACCAAAAAACTCCTTATATTTTGGAAGATATGATGAAATGAGTACAAAACATAAAATATGAATAAATTTCTAAAAATTGATAAAAAAAAAGGATAGATTTTTTTACCACAACTTTCTTGAAATATTATTCATATATAATTAAAAAATTGTGCAAAATTGCATAATGTATTGAAATATATTGATGATTCTAAAAAATTAGGGTTTCATTCTAAATAAATTGCCCAAATCGAAGCTATGATACCACTTGTTATGATACACACTTGTAACATCCAAAAATATATTGAATATAATGTAGATAAACTCAACACAATAGATATGGGTGGACCAAGATGTCCAAATAATCAATATATGCAAAAATAGAACAATCACTCTTAAGGTAGGGCAACACTAGACAATACTCCTTTAGGAAAGAATAACTCCACAATGTCTCTTTGAGGGGATAACCTCTAATATCCTCTTAAAATATAAGACTTAATTATTAATTCATTCCTTACAATGATAATCATCTCCTTTATATAGACCTCTATCTAACTAACAATGGATGGGTAACCTATCGATCCCAATGTAGGCTGACCATTACCCAATACACTAATTTCACAAGTTACTCCATTATCCTAATATATTCGACCCATATAACTAACTAATGGGGATGTGTGCCACATGTTGACATCTCCATCAACCCATATACATTAATATATAATGTCTATAAATACATAGCAGTTTCCATTCATATTAGATTGATTTGAGTATGAATGGTTATTTAATTTAACACCTAGTTCATTTTTTAGCTATAAGGGAGTAGAAGATGCATCTATTTTACAATTTGGGTAGCTCATAAATCCACTTTATTTGCTTAACCAAATGATCATACTCAAAATCCAACCCAATAAACTAATTAGGGAGTTCAATATTACATCTAAAGAGATATAATATAAAATTACAAATGGTTATATGCCTTAATAAACTGCCATTATGGAAATATATATCACTTATTTAGATCCCCTAATATCCATGTTCTTGAAAACATCTATAATGAATAATTTATCTTTGAATTATGCAGAGGTTGCCACATTGGATAAGGATTTGTATTCTAAAATAAAAATGAACTATCCTTCCTATTAAAATGACATACCAAACATTACTCAAGCTTATCAAAATTAGAATCTCCCATGGTTGATCACTCAAATTAGACCTTTGTTCACAACATTGAGATAATTAAAAATCCAAATTATAATCTCTTTCCTAAACATGACACACATACAAATCTCATGGTTGAACCAAATACAACATGTGTTGTAAATGAAAATGAATGTGACATTAATTAATATGAGAAACATGTAAATTTTTATGTGGTCTCTAACTTTGAGGATCTTACAGAAGAGATCCATATAATAGAATAATCATGGGAGAGTTTGGAATAGTCAAGTGAGGAGGAGACATGTCTAGTGTGGAATTTAATCAACACATTATTTAGAGGTCAATTTATTAAATAATTTTTTGGTAATGAATAAATGGATGACAATGATTGTTTATAGTAAGAAGAAATAAAAGAGAATGATGTTGATGATCATTTATTTATCATGTTTGAAAAAGGATATTAGATTTTAATTGATGTAGAATGTTAGGGCCTTGAATAAGAACCTTTTAAAAATGAAAGGTTCTCAATGATGACCAAATGGATTTTTTTTATATATTTGAGGTGGGATATGTTACCTTTTAGAAATAACCATAAATTCTCATTGAGCCTAAGAATGATGAAGAAACATAAACTTGTTTACTGTCTAAAATCTAAATCTTCTTTTCTACCTTGTCATTCCCTCATTTTTTTATGAGATTTGGATGTATTAAAAAATAACTGTAAATATGCATCTTAAGGGGTATTTTTCCCAACATACCCCCATTATTTTTTAGAATAGGGACTCACTGTGTTATAAAAATGTCCATGCCTATCTTGAAAGTCTTATTCCAAGATAGATTTATATGTTGCACCTAAATTTTCCATTCAACAAATGTATATTAACATATTTTTATTATTTGTACTAACCTATTAATACTCTTTGAAATTTTTACATATGCACAAGTTTTTAGAGGATGCACACTTTGAAAAGTCTCAGGCTTTGCAGAAATAGTCTTCAAAACTTCTGTTTGGAAGTTTATCTTCAACAATCTTGAGCATTTTGTACCTATATGAACCTTTGAATAAATTAACTCAAGATTTTTGTTTGAAGGTCTTGTTCATAGGATTTTTCATAATATTTTTTCATAGTTTGGGCCCTCATAACTTTATTTGCCATGTATTAAAGTATGTACCATTTGCTCTTCAAAAACCAGGTGTTCAGATATTTTGCATTTCAGCATTTATTCTTTGAAGCAAATGTTTATAATTTATATTTCATAGAAAATGTTCACATTTAGTCTTCCAAATCTATATCATCAACATTTATGTTCATCACAAATTTTAAATATTTAGAGTTTGGCCTTCGGTGGAAGTATTCATCAAAACCATCCAAAGAAAGTATTCAAAATTTTGGCTCTATAATTTAATCTTTATAGCTTTAGTGTTCAACAAAAGTGTTAAAAAAATGTTCTTGGTATGAATTTGGTCTTCAGATAAATTATTTAGAGAAAGTGTTCCAACAAAATGTTCAACATTTTATTCTTCAATTTGTTTTCTTTAGCATTTTGATGTTTGACATTTTGGTGTTTATAACTTTTATTTGGAAAATTCATTAACTTCACAAATGCTATTTTAATGCAACATCCAAATCTTGACTATCAAGAGCCTTTATGGCATAGGTAAACTAAATTTAAAAGAGTGACTAATAAAATTTGGAAAAAAAGCAATGATGTGGCATTCTTTCTAACATATACAATGCCAATGTGGCATACCTACCAAATAAAGTGGCAAAGTTTGAATTGAATAAGTAAAGCAAGTTTATAAACATTGGATAATAATGGTGCATGAATTGAGATTAAATGCCAAATTTATATCAATGAATTTAAAAATCATGACATGTAAATTGATCAAAAACTAACTTCAAGCACACTTAACTTCTTACGAACAAGCCCTTACTACCTACATTTTGATCATGAAGTACATCTAGAGAAGCCGAGCCACTAAATTGAAGAACCAAAACTTTATCAGCCTAGTGAATTAGCTATGACATCATTATCTAACACATTGAAAGGAGCCCTACCACCTTCCAAATTTTCCATTAAGGATTCAATAAAGTAGAAAGACATCATCTTTGATTCAACAATTTTCAACAATGACTACCTCAATTACTCAATGTTATGGGGAGTGATTCACTAGGTGGATGCACACACGAGGATAATTTGACACTATCTCAAAGATAATTGGATATGGATCTCCTCCCTCTAAAATGATATGGATTGCATTTTAGATTGTCCAAGATTGAGGTTATGCCATACACATACCTCTTACAATACTTGTTATTCATTATAAAAGTGGCTTGGGGTGCATTCTTACACCACTTAGAGCACAAAATTGTCATAAATTACATCTCAAGAGATGAATTCTAGAGGCATTTATCCCTACCTATCATATATGCTACACATGACTTGCATAGAATAGTTACATGGAAAAAGGAGAACTCAATTGAGAAAACATTGAGCAAGTGGATAATTCCTAGGGAGACTATCATCCTAAAGGAGAAACAATTAGTGCTTGTAACTATGTTTAGGATGGGAATCCATATTGGGATGGCTATCCTAAATCAATTATAAAACTACCCCAACATAAAATTCCTTCACCTTAAATGGGTTCCACTATTAGACTTCTAATGATCTCAGAGCTAACATTTACTTTGTGTGAGGTAATTAGTGTTAATTTGTGAGAACAAGTACTCCATAAGGATAAGAGGCCTTCAAGGGGCCATTTATATATAGTGTCATACCTTCTAGATAATATTCTAGGAAAAATGTATATGCACAATGGGTCACTGTAGATCCTAGCTCTAGATTTCATTTAGAAACTTATATTTGATTCATATTATTTTATGCACATATACACTTATACCAAGAACATTAGTCATATTGTGGAAGATGTATACCCTCAAGTGTGGAGGGCTATTCATGAGTCCCCACTACCTAGGGTATTTAAGAGCATTACAAACACATTGATGGATAGAGGAGACTAATAGATGTATCCAAACTATACTATAATTATGGTCACTAGCCACAAGGTTACACCCCCACATTTACCCAAACATGTACTAGATAAAATAGTAGATCAAGAGATAACCTACCAATTATGGTGGGGAATAGATGAAGATTTGAATAATAATAATAATAATAATAATAATAATAATAATAATAATAATAATAATAATAATAATAATAATAATAATAATAATAATAATGAGATTTCCTTCCATATATCTCACCTCATGATGGGAATAATGTGTTAAGTCAAATGTAAACACTTTTGGGAGGTTGGTATATTCATAGAGTATTGCTCACTAGTCATACTACCACAAATGGATTGGGACCCTTAGGGTAAATTTTAAAATAATATTCAAGGCCATAATATTCAATACCAACATGAGCCTTAAGACCATGATTTACTATTTATCAATTACAAGAGTGATATGCACATCAAAGAGTGGTCAAAGATAATGTGATTGGGTGAGGAACTCCTGAAAATCATTTAAGAGGAACCCTTCATTTCAATTATAGATGAACACATCAAATTACCACCTACAAGTGGATGGGTTACCTCTAATTTTTGGATCAACAAGCCTTCTCAACCATTAGTGGAATAAGGGGACCCTTCCCAAATAGTCCTTATGGCATTGAAAACTATAAATAAAGAGCTTGGTGTGGATGAAACTTAACTTGGTAGAGCTCAGGGTGATCCACTTTACTTTGACTCTTTAGAATTAGAAGACCATGCCCATCCTATTTCTACCTCATCCCGGGAAACTACAAGTGTGGAATTTTAAACTACACCCATTCAGAAGGCTTCCTCCACAACTAATAAAGTTATTATTTGTTATAAGAGAATGCCAAGAGCTTGCATCCCTCCAAAATGTCCAAATATTTAATCAATATCTACAAAAGGACCCTCAAAGGAGTATCAATTAGCCTGACACAAGTCTATAGATGAGGAGGAAGAGATACAAAGAGATAATGTTTTGATCCTCCAAGACACCAAAGGCAAATCACCACTACATGAAGATCAATTAGGTGAGGGTGAAACCCCTAAAATTACTACTTCTCCTTCAATTTCTACTACTCTAGTTGTGTCTTTTATTTCCCCTTTATCTTTTGGCTATTTTGATTTTGGATGTCTCAGTCCTAGTGTTTCCCCTTCCTTGGTGGTACCTAAAGTATAATTTGTTTCCCCTAAGCATAGTGTCTAACCATATTTGATTTTTCCAAAGGCAGAGAATGTTTCCTCTAGCCTTGTCTCCATTCCCACAATCATTCCTACTCCTCTAATTGTGTCCTCATCATCCATTCCCCCCACTTATTTTATGGTTACCTCTACCACTACTACATCAACCCCTAATACCAAAAATAAATCATCTAATAAATCAATGGGAGCATTGGAAAGTCTATAATTACATGTGTCATCTACTCAGTTAGGATTTCTAATGAATTCTTCAATTTATTCTCAAGCCATCATTATAATATCATCGAAGAAGGCTAAAAAGAAGAAATAATTATATACAATCCACCTATTACCCCAATATGGTGGGGTGGATTAGTCAAAGATAATCTGGCCTTCCCTTCCTAAGCCATTACTTGAAGAGGCCCTAAAATAGTCCTTAGGGGATCTATTGGTTGAGACTATAGCCCAAGACACTCAACCCAATTGGTGTAATTGATTTATAATCACAAGATTCCTAAAGGCCAAATCTTACAATCACATAACTTCTCACAATAATCTCCATATTTGACAAATCCATAGGGAGTGTCTAAAGGGTGAAGAAAAGAAAAATTGAAGATGAGGCTAAAAGGGGGATTATTCTAGAGGAAAGATAAGAAGTGTTCACCTTGTCAAAGAAAAATAACATGAAATTGGGTAAACCCCCTTATATTAAGGATTTCAAATCCTATTTTGAGACACACAAGGATGTTCTACTTGAGATCTATGAAGGAAAAAACTAGCTAGGAAGGAGCAACAATAAATAGTTCATGTTCTTATATAAATTAAAATATATGTTCAATGTGTTGCTTCAAGACTATATAATATTTTTGAGGCCATTAATACAATGACAGATGAATTAGGTCCTCAGATACTTGAATTTGATAGATTATTTAATTCTTTGAGAGAAGATTAGAAAATTTGAAACTCCTTATTCTTTACACAATAAATAAGGTGTACAACCACCTCAATCTGATGACACCACTAGAGGCTTCAAATGGCCTCAACCTAATGGTAATTAGGACACAATAAGTAATGGATTGGGTCACAATAGTATAAGTAATAATTTATAAGTATGTAGATCATGAGATCCTCATTTAGTAAATTGTAAAAGAGTTAAAGTTCTCACAAGCAAGGGACTCTACAAGCAAGCTAATAAGTAGAGTTAATTTTGACCAACTTATTCAATAAAACTCAACCAAATTTAATTATAATCTATAAGGATTGAAATTAGAAGAGATTATAGCTAAGTTGAATTTTCTACAAAAGAAAGTCACCAAAGTAGAGATATTTCAAATTAATTTTAGGAATACTAAAGTTAAACATGTATGAATAATGGGACAAACAAGTAGGGTACACAAACCCACACTCTTTAACATGGATATCATAAGGTGTTATCATGATTTTAGAAACAATTATTTTCAATAATTAGAGGCCAAGAAGAAATCTAATTCTCTAACTACCAGTTTAGCTCAAGCCACCACTTTAATGCCTACCACGATGACAAGTAGTACCATATAACCTCTAAGCAAGTGTTAAATTTTAAAGGATATTTTTTTATATTATCATGCATATACAATTAATTTATGTAATTATAGTTTACTTAAACTTGGTACATGAATGTAAAAGTTATCCTAGACTATTTGTTAGCATGCACTAATTACATGGTGTAATACAGGTAAACTTACATTTTGACCTAGTTATAATTAACTATAAACATGCACACATGTAGTTTTGACACTAAAATTAGAACTTAATTTATAATTACATGATGTAACTTTGAGTTTTCATGAACTTAGAGGATGAGGTGACCCCTCCCTATGTCTATATATTCATGTAATTCCTCATTTCAAAGGGTCAAAAATTTTATCAATACAAGAAGAGATCATTTTGATTTTCATGCAACTATGTGAATGTACTTTCCTTCCAATTATATGTCATTAAGGATTTGTTTATTTGGTTTATTTTAATTCATTAATTTTAAATGTGAAAAATCTCTGGATAATTATTTTTGTTATCATTGATATCTACTGATTTTAGATGCACAAAATTTATAGAATTGGTAGCAAGTATTATGGATTTTAAGCAATTCATTGACTATTTTAAATTTATAAGTGTGCAAGAGTGTTTCCCCTTGATATATTATTTTATATGTGAGCCATAAATACCCTATATAGCTTTCTAGTCTAAGCTATAATATTTTAAGTAAGGGTATGCAATAGATACTCTAAAAAGAGAAACCTTTAGTTGAGACACCTAAGTTTTCTATACTATTTCATCCTAGTCTACCTAACTATGTTTATCTATGAGTGTGAAAAAATTATAAATAGTAATCAATAATTTTGGAAACATGTCCACAACAAAACCAACCCAGGAAGTGACCCATTGATACCATAGAGCCTTCTTTTTTTTCTCTACCCTTACCTCCTTTTGAAGTTTATTTGATCAAGATTAACCCACTTATAGAATATATTCCATCCATCCATCTAACCCACTTAGGTTTTGATTTTTTTAATAGGATTCATTTCACTACAAGAACACCTAGTTAACAACCTACATACTCAACATGTTATTCTATCTCTAGTTTATTTAACCCATACCTATGACTCATGACTTGGAGTTGAGTTTACCTCTATTGATATCCTAAAATATTAGAGGCTATCTCATTAAATCTAGGGATGTGTACAAGACCCACATCAACAAGAAGATGGTGCTAAAAGGAGGGCTACTTGTTTGTACTCCCTAGTGAGAGGTTATCCCTATGTTTGAGTTTCATTAGAGACACCCAAGAAAGTTACTAGATCTAGGGACCAATCCAATATTTTAGTTTCCCATTTATCATCACATTGAAGGCATCAATATGTATCAATTATTCCTAATATAACTCAAGACATGACACTTTATACAATAAGAAATATCCATCCCATTAATCATCTTATGGCCTAACAACCTTGTTTAGTGGGATCTCCCATTGCCATCTCAGGAGATGTGTGTAATTTACCAAGGAGTCTAGAGAAGTATCTACCTTCTTTCTTCCTCTCAAGAGGAAGAACTATATAGTAAAAATTAAGTATTTCAAGGTTGCTTTGAGGTTAATGAATGTTATTGATGAAGATGTTGCATGTAGGTTTTTCCCATTTACATTATAAGATGTTTCCTACAATTGGTACCTAAACTTTAAAGAGAACTCAATTAAATATTTAAATGCATATTAGATCAATTTTCTTACCTAATTAAGATAATTTACCAACCCTAGCTTGGTGTATCAATATTTCACCAATATGAAGAGGGAGCCTAATGATCTAATTTAGGCTTTTAATGCAAGGTTTTAGAAAATGAACACTTGGTTGAGTCTAGCATACAAACCATATGGAGCATTAGCATTGGAGATGTAGATAAATGCTTTGGATATAATAACTATATTATTATTTCAAAGTGTTGTTGTTGCCACCACTCTAGATTTATTAGATAAAGAAACTATCAATATTTATAGATAGCTAAATCCTCAATTACTATGCACCCCCAATATTATTATTGGTTTTATAGTCCTAAATCAAGTGCCTCATGTTAATCAAAATGTTCCTACATTCAACCATAATTAATTATATCCACTACATCCCTTGATGAATTAGACACCCAATCAAAATTATAGTTATATAAACAATCAATTATAGATGAATAGTCATCATTAAAACCAACATTCAATTCCATCTAATACTACTATTGAATAGGGTGTTCATTCTACCAAATTAGAACTATATTATATAAAAATAATGGTTCATAAGTTTCAAAATGACTTATTGAACAGGCAGAGGAAGATGGGTAATGCGACTAGATAGAATAATAACCAAAATTCTAGGTTTCAAATATATAATAAACCTTTCAATTGGTCTACAAATAACATAGAATAATAACAACCCATCAAGTCATCAAAAATCAATATAGTAGAAACAACTTTGCATAATCGATGTATAATCCATAATACATCACAACATGGTGAACTTGAATTTGTGAAATTTTGTGTAGCATTTGAGATCTTCTAAAGGGAGATGGTAAAGTAAGATTTATCAACAACCCACTAGAGTTCCACCCAGAAGTTAGATCATCAAATACCATAATGGTATTTGAAATGCATGAGTCTTCTTTTCTAGGTGAGGATGAAAATGAACCAAAGTATAACTTCTATGAAATACATGCCTACCAATAGTATCAAAAGGGAAATTACAAGCTGAGGAATAATTAACCCTTCATAACATTTACTCATCCAAACAACACCACTATTCCACTAAATCTAAGGGTTGACAATAATCCACCTCCCCCAAAATGGAATGGACAACCCCAAAATAATGAGGAACAAAGAAAATGATGATATAGAATTATTGAAGACATGAATAATATTAAATCCAACATTACTCTTTGTGAAATGGATTAGATCATTGAATAAAATGAGTTCTTATGGAGGTCCATTATAGGAAAGTCAAATATAGAAAAGATAAAGGTTCCTCATATTAGTGTTATATAAAGAGTAAACTAGAAGTTCCTCCTTTCTTATTGACTATCAGAGCATTTGGAAAGAACATTTATAATTTTTTATTTGATTATAGAGCTTTGGCCATGGTGATGTCAACTTACATTTGTCAAAATCTTGGATTGATTTCAAACCCATCAAAGAGGATAGTTTCATAGCTAGGTAAGACAATGATGCATGTATTAGGAGAACTGAACAATGTATGAATCCAAGTAGCATATGATCCATGAGTAAAAATTACAATTTAAATACTTTTACTAGTTTTTATATAAGGATATTGACTCCTCCTTAGTAGACATAGGTTCAAGATGTTAAATGGGTATATAGAAACAAACTTATCTCATATTTATTTTCCATAGAGAGGTGTTTTAAACTAGATTTGAACTGATTAGGAGCCAAGAATGAAGTACCCCATTACTGAATACAACACTAAAAATAAATATATAAGCTACAATCTCTTAACCTTAGGATTGATACCTTTTCCATAAAACATGAGGTGTAAGAACCAAAAGTCCAGGGACATTCCTAGTTATGGACTCTCCACTTAGTGTAAGATCCAAATAAAGATTAGACATTGGTGTTGAATTGGTGGATCCATAAGGTAATAAATACATGGTATCATACATATTATAGTTCCCTTATAAAAAAAGAGAGTGGAGTATGAGTCACTCATTTTGGGATCATATTTTTCTCTCAAACATAATGTCAAACAACTATTAATATATAGAGATTCAAAATTAGTAGTCAATCAGGTCAAGAAAAACCATCAGTTCAATCTATCATACCTAAAGAGGTAAAAACAAAAATCTTGGGATTTTATTGAGTCATTTGAGGCTTTAAATATAGTGGTTGTTCTTAGATAACAAAATCAAACTACTGACTCACTAGCTACTTCAGCTGCTAACTTGGCACCGCTATAAGAGTCTAAGGTACAAAGATTCTCCATTGAACTAATACCTTGTCCATCCATTCTTAACAATGTGTAAAATTTTAAAGTATTTTATGATGACCCATAAATAGTCAAATTCTTGAATAAATTAGGATAATTTTAATCTCAAATAATTGATGATAAGTAGGTTGTTTACCTATGCCAAGAGGAGTTGGGAGGAGTCATTCAGTTGAAATAAAATTGCCTTCCATTAGGAATGGTTTTCTTGGAAATAAAATTTGATTTGGATCTTAAAGTAGACCAATAAAGGTAACCAAAATTAAATGGATCTAAGTTTAAAAAGAATAATTTAGGAGATGAGTTTGATTTATGCTTCATTAACATTGGTCTCAGTTGCACTCAATAAGAAAGACAAAGGATGAAGAATTTACTCACCTAGTATAAATATGTGATTGCATGGCCATGAATACTTGAAGGTTTCTAACCCAAGGTCCATCACCCATATAATTTCAATGATGTTATACCACAAACCATTCAAGAAAAGATAGAGGTTGATAAATCCTATCTTAGAGACTCTTATTTATAACGAAGTGGAAAAGTTACTGAATGCAAAAATAGTTTTCCCTATTAGGCATTCTACCTTGGTGGTTAACTTAGTTCTAATCAGGAAGAATAATAGGAAAATTAGGGTCTATGTTGATTTTATAAACTTGAATAAAGATTTTGAGAAAGATAACTATCCCTTGACTTCCTTAGTTGAGGTCATCTAGATAGTAAGTGGTTCAAGAAAGATGTCCTTCTTGGATGGATTTTTAGGATATAACTAGGAGTTGGTTGAGTCATAAGATATGATGAAGTCTAAATTCACCACAAAGTGGGGTGTTTATACATATAAGAGGATGCTATTTATCCTAATTAATGTATGATCTATCTTTTAGTGGCCATGGATTATGCATTCTAAGAGCTAATAAGTAAATGTATAATCCTCTACGTGGATAACCTCACTATTTTCTCAAAGACCATAACTAATCATGTAGGCCACCTACAGTCAATATTTTAAAGATGAAGAAGGTTTAGCATCTAGCTAAACCTAAAGAAGAGCATATTCAACATCATTAAAAGAAAACTCTTCAGTCACATCATCACCAAAGAAGGAATTATAATTGACCTAGATATAACTCAAGGGATATCAAAATTCATATTCCCAAATAGAAAAATGGATCTCAAATATTTATTTGGGAAGATAAATTTCTTGAGAAAGTTTATTTTAGTCTTTATATAAATAATTAGATATTTGAAAGTAATGATCAAACAAGATGCTAAAGTGGAATGGTGAACAAAGGCCCAAAATTATTTTCAAGACATCAAAGATGCAATATATTAGGCCCCTATACTAATAAGTCTAGACTTCATTAAATATTTATTCTTATATTCATTCACTTCAGAACATACCATTATTGTCATCCTTACCAAAAAGAAGGATGAAAGTGAACACCCTATTGTATTTATGAGCATAAACTTGAAGTATAACTTAAGTATTCCATGATAGACAAACAAATATTTACCATTGTTAAAAAGGTAAATAAATTTTGACACTACATCTTAAGGAATAAGACCATTGCTATTGTGCTAGATCCCACTATCAAGCTCACTTTGGAGAAAAATGAATTGGGAGAATGCAAAGGAAAATAGATGGGAAAATTGTAAGAGTTTAACATAGAAATCAATCATGCCTACATTGTTATATTTCAAGGCATTATTTATATCATAATTAAATATGACCCACACATCACTATTGAAGAGATTTGTGAAACCCAAGTATCTAGAGGAGATTGGTATACTGATATTATTCGATACATACATGTATTTGTCTCCCAAAACATAATAGAGAACATAAGAGAGATTTGAGGCTCAAATATGCTCATTATATGATCCAAAAATGGATTCTCCATAGAAGAAAATATGAAGGCATATACCAAAGATGGATATCACAAGAAGAAGCTCAAGAAATTCTATAAAATTAACACCAAAAGATAGGTAGTGGTCATCCCTTTGGAAACACTACAACTGATAAAATCCTTAGAATGGATTATTACTAGATAATAGTCTTCAAGGATGTACATGTTCATGTAATAACATGCCATGAATGTCAAATCCTAGCAAAAATAAAGTTATACACAACAATGCTTTGGTATCCTATTATTCAATAAATACCATTCAATCAATAAATATTGGACTTCATTGATGTCATTAACCCTAATTCTTTATATAGCCATAAGTTTGTACTCACTACCACATACTATTACACACAATTATTCGAAGCATTAGGTACAAGTCATTCTAAAGCATAAGATGTAATCAACTTTCTAGAAGAAAAATTCACAACTAGATTTTGTACCTCCATTTATTTAGATTATGACAATGGGCCAACATTCCAATTAGCAGAATTCACTGAATGGGGCCATGCTAATTAGGTCACCATCATGTCATCATCCAACCATTACCCAAAAGGAAATGGATTGGTTGAATCAAAAAATAAAAACTTGATTGATGCCATTAAAAAGCTACCAACAAATAAACCTAAAGATTGGCATAATCTATTTAAGTATGCACTATGGTCTGATCCAAAAAGATACAAATAAGACCTCAAGGATTCACCTTATTTGATGGTATAAAGATTACAACCAATTTTCCCAATAATGCTTAAATTGCCAACATATCAATTTATATAGGATTACATAGAACCAAGTGAAAAAGTAGAGTCTAAATTATTATACATAATAGAGATGGAAGATTCAAGGATTGAAGCCTTAAAAATTTTCAATAAACATCAATACATAATCAAAAGGTGGTTTGACAGAATTCAAAATATCTAACCTGGTGCTTCTATGGGATAAATCCCAAGAAAAGGAAGGATAACATGGTAAGTTCACCATATTGTAGATTAGACCTTATCATATTTTAGATATCTTGGGTAAAAATTCTTTTCATTTGAGGGATCTTTAATATAACAAGTTAACATATCTATTCAATGGATAATTTTTGAAACACTACTTCATGGATGTACCATCTAGAGATTTTCTTGAGTAATAACAGGTTTTGTGGTAAACATATGAGTAGACTATATTTACTACTTTCATAGTTAGATTTATTGATTTCATAGTTAGTTTCCTACTTATTAGGTTAAATCTTCCTATTTTTAGCATTTCATTTTCCTTAATTTAGTTTTGTACTTTTTAGGTTAGATGTTTTCTTTATTTTGTGGAAATCTAATTAACTTTCCCTAATATTCTCAAGCAAGTATCCAACTCATTAGACTTCTTGTATGTGTTTAGAAGCTAAAAGTTTAGTCTATGGTAAATACATTGAGAAAAGCACAAAAATTTGTTTAGTTATAAGTTTTACAACTTTGTGTTTGATATTTTTAGAATTTAGGTTGCAAAAAGAAAATTAATTTTGGCCATGCTACCATTGAATGTTTCTATTAGGATTATAAAGGATGCTCTCATTAATACATAAAAATTTAGAAAGTTTTCTCATTTTTATTAGAGAAAATGCACCTCTCATATTAATTTTTTTTTAAGGAAATAACCATTGATACAAATGTAAATGATAGGGACAATTTGGTAAAAATTATGCTTTCATATATACCAACTCACTATGGTTTCTGATCTCCCTCTTCTCACAATATTCTAAAAAATTAACAAAATAAGGATCAATGCATCCTAAAAAGAGTGACCCATCAAACCTAAAAAAATTCTAAAGGTCATGAAAGGATTAAATGATGAAATAAGATCAATGTATCATACATCATGCATGAATACATGAATATGAAAGAAAAAGAACCAAGGGTGCGTCTATTGAGGCTATAGATGCCTATCTAGCAATAGAGCAATGCTAGAGATTTCCTAATTTTAAATATGTTTTTTTAAGAAACTAGAATGAAACCTATAATTATCCCAAGTCTCTACTAAAATCCTCACAAGGGTAAAAGGAAATCAATTCCTCATACATTATTTAGGTTATGAGCAAGGTAAGTATGTTGTATGTGGTTGTTTAGAGTTTATTTTATGTTTTTGATTCAATTTTTCTTTTTTGAAATGGTTCATGTTTGATTTGGAATTTCTAACAAAAGGTTATAAGTTATCAAATACTTAGGAGTATTGCTCTTGCAATTCACCACTTGTTGTACCCAGTATACCCCCTTTATTTTATAGAATAGGGACCTACTATGTTCTGAAAAGGTCAAGGCCTATCTTTAAAGTCTTATTCCAAGAGAGATTTATATTTTGCACCTAAATTAACCATTTGTAAAATGTATATGAATATGTTTTGATTATTTGGACTAACCTATTAATACTCTTCAAAAAAAATTGTCTATTTCAAGTCTAAAGTAAAATAGAAAAGAATGATAGGGATAAGTGATTAGAATAAACCCAAATTGGTTTGCACACCATCTCCAGATGTTGTGAGCACTCCTATTTAGCTCAGGAGGACTAACTTCAAGTAGTAAAGCAGTACCATAAGATGTTTATTAGTAGATAAATGAGTAAGATGCCAAGCTGCATGCTTGTTCCAAGAAGTGTGAAACTTCCTTAGAGATAACAATCCACTTTTGAGAGATAAAAGAGTAATAAATAACTAAAATAGAGGTAAAGAAAGAGCAAAAGAGAGATAATACTACCATTATTAGAAACATAAATGTATCAAAGAGTAATAGACTATAGGTAGTATATTCTATTTATGTTTTGGAAGTTGTTTAGGTAGGTTTTGGAAAGGTTAGGGAATCCATAATCACTGACATTGATAGGGGAGTGACTAATATTGGTTATACTTCCAAGGTTAGTGGTGAAGGTGATTAATGTCAGTTAGGTTATTGAGGTTGATAGGGGTAATAATTACCTAAGAGATTGAAGAAGGCTTTTCTAGGTCTAGGAAATGGTTTTGATCAAGGCTGGGAGGTTGGAGAGAGTTATGAGAGAGAGAGAATATGGTTTGGGTAGATCTAGTTAGAAGTTTGGTGTGTTAGGTCAAGGGGAAATAAGCAAAGAAGCTTTGTAACTCCCTCATGGGGGTTCAGTCAAGAGTGTGTAAAGTAATGCATAATAGATATAAAGTGATATCAGAATAAATTCTAAAAAGACCTATAGAATAAGTGATGTACTTAGTTGTAATGGCCACTAAATGATAAGTGCCAAATTGATGGTCCCTATCAGGTTGTCTAAACTGATGACCTAAATAGAGAGAATAAGTGTTGTTGGTCCTTAAGAGCTTAGTTCCTAATCATGATTGACTTACGTTAGATTATAGTAAGCTAAAATATAAAAAGTTAAATGCTGAGAGCTTGAATACAAGTAAGAATAAATTTTATTGATTTTTGTCGACCTAAACTTCAAGTTGGATTTTGGCTTATATCAACAACGTCAACGATCCTACCAATGTCAACCATGGGTTGAGTGATGTCTGTGACCCTATAATAGCTAAAGCTTACTATTTTTGGCCTATTTTATATTGCTCTTCATGACAAGTGTGGCACTCATTACAAAATGATAAAAATAAGAGGTTAAGGATGTAGTTGATTAGGAATTTAGTTTCGAAGTGAGAATAAGTCTTGGGTAGTTAGGATGAGGGGATCAGGTCCTAAGGTGACTCATTAGGTGAAAATTAGTCATAGGGTGAGGTGGCCAAATAAGGTGGTAAAAGGGGTTTTTAATTAACTTAATTTAGTATTTTAAATTAATTATATTTGTGAGGGATAAAAGCATGGGTTAGGGAGGCTAATTGTTATTATTGAAAAATGGGCTAGAAGGGTTTTCAATACAAGGAGTTACACATGTGTGTGTGAGATAATTTGTGTCTACATTTGCTCCGTTTTGTCTTATAATTTGTACTGACAAGTTTTCAAGACAAAAACATGAGTTAGATACTCCAAGTATTAGATGAAGTATCCCCCCTCAAATGGGAATCAATGGAGGAGAAATTGGAATCGAGTACCAGTTTGATAAAAAAGGTAATTGGTTGAGTGGTATTGAATTGAGTATCACTTCATGTGTGTATACTAATATGAATTATAGTTGAAAAATTCAAGAATATACAAGGTTGAGGAGGACTTGGATAGAAATAATGAAAGAACAACTTGTAAGTGATAGATGATAGGTCAAAATAATTAAATTTATAGCTCCAATGGTCAATGTGTCCCAATTATCCAAGGTAGGAAGTGACCCTAGGAAACAAAAAAGGGTTAAAGGTGATAGGATGAGCTTTGTTTCCATCCAAAATACCTAATATACATACGTGTGCATAATAGCCAACTATAGTAGAATAACATAAGCAGTCAAGACAAGCAATACAAGGTTGGTGTAAAAGGGTCAATGAGTAAGGAGATATTCATGATCACCAATAAAATTCATAATGGGTGAAGATTTAATTGATATATAATGGCATTTGTCATGGTTAGGGAGATACATGTGATTTCTAGTTACATCAGAGTATGGGTAAAGTCTAAAAAGTTGGGGTTAATTTTTAGGGAAAACATTATTGCAATGGTGTTAATGTTGGAGACATTATCAATATTATTAATAAATAGTGTTGATGTTATCATATTAGGGAAACATTACTTACATTAGTAGATTAGGTCAAGCATGTTGATAGTAGTGGCTAACCAAACCTAATAAAAATGGGTTTGGTAGTTGACCAAACTCATTTACAACTTATGATTGGAGAAAAAATAGAGCTATGAGAATGAATGAGTTGGTAGAGAAAGGAGGGGACCTAGTGGGAGGTTCACCACCATAAGAGTTAGATTTTTTAGCCTAGAGGAGATGAGAGATGAGGTAAGATCCTTTACTAGTTATTTTAAAACTTGATTGGTTATTAAGAGTTTTAAGGCTAATTTAGAGGCAGGGGTATATAAAATGTTAGTAGAGGGGTAGGAAATAGGTTAGGGTAGTTTTAGGATAAGTTAGGGGGAATTTGGGGTAGGTTTTTAGGTTAAAATTATAGTTTTCAGTTTGGGTCATTCAACCCTAGGTCCAAACTAGTCACTAACATTGGTGAGGTCTACCGACATCGATCGATATGGCACTAAGGTCGATAGGTGTCTATCAACATCAACTGACACTTATACTTATAAAGTGCCGACGTTAAAATTAAAGCTAATGTCAGTGACTAAGAAGAACTAGAAAAATAAGAGAAATGGTTAATTTAGATCCCTAGTGGAAGTATTCAACTAGCTTAATGGCCAAGCTAGCCTCAAAAGACCCCATATCAACTGAGTGCTAACTATATAGCCTAGTTTAGGGCCTTAGGCCAATGTAGCTATCCTAGAGCCTAAGAAAAATATCTAAGGTATGGTTAAAATGTGTGTTAGGGGTAATGGGTAAAAAGGTAGGTTGATATAGGTCAAGAGGTCCAGGGCTTAAAAGATATGGCATAGTGTCAAGGGTCAAGGATAGAGGATATGAGGCATAGAGTTGTGATAGGTAGGTAGGCCTAGGGTGGAGAGAGAGAAGAGGTAGTAAATCCTAAGGTATAGAGAGAGAGGTAGTGAATCCTAGGGTAGAGATAAAAGAGTAGGGTAGCTAGTTAGGTGGGTATATGGCTAAGCTAACCTTAGAACACCCCATGTTAACTGAGTGCTACCTACATAGCTCAGTTTGGGGCCTCAAACCAATGTATTTCTCCTATAGAGAAGGGGAAAATGATAGTGATAGGTAATATTAAAATTTATGTGACTTGATTTGTGTGTGTATGGATGTAGGTGAGGATAGAGTTGACATTATGGGATCATCTACCAAGGCTTTTAACATGTATGAGGAGGGATGTCACTTCATATGAGTGAGAGCACATAGAATTCATGGGGTTAGGAAGAGTGTGATGGTATTATCGAGTCACCTGAGATGTGATCCTTATGATAGCTTTAATTGAGAGGTGGGATCACACCACCAACACCTTCCATCTACTAACCAGAGAGTTGACAATGACCCAAGAGGATGTCTATAAGATTTTATGACTATCACTCTAGGGTGAGGAGATCTTTTCATGCTTGAAAGAGAAGCATGATATCCACATGGTGGTATTGTATTTTGAGCATGTTAGCAAGGTGACTTATCATTATAAAATTTTCACCTATGAGCCAATTTATATGGCTAATGAGGAGCAACATCAACTAAGTATCCTAATGATGATCAAGATCATGGTGTATGCATTACCAAATGCAGATGGTGGTAGATTTCTAATTACATTGATAGGTGTGTGTGCATAGATGGTTAAGTGGTGGACTATTTTTTCATGAGGTCTAGTATTTTTAACATAGTTATATAGAGAGATATGGGGTTTGATACTGTGATATTGATACAATTTATGTCTCAGCCATCTACTACACTATTGGGCATATAAGCACATCATGGTGATGTGACCATTAGAGTTACCTACCATGATTATATTTAAATTTAGGGTTGGTTTTAGATGATGGAGAGAGGGAATGGCATAGACCCAAATGGATGGCAGAGTGCATGACATTACCTATTATAGGCACATGATTGAGGGTTTGATCCTTGTGAATATTTTTTGGAGACCCTACCTGACATACCTAATATTCAAAGGATAGGCACAACATCTTGTTGGTTTGCAGGGCTCACTATGGGTCAGGGGGAGATGAGATGGTGGGTTATAGATGGTCCTTATGACTTATGTCAGGAGGTAGTTTAGTCTACTATAAGATAGACTACCTGCCTTCCCTTGATATAGGAGGGATGACATAGAGGCACCCCTATCATTACCCTAAGATATAGATGGGATAGATTTTGAGGATTTTCTAGTAGGGCTAGGTGTTGGAGATCCAGGGTGCATAATGGCATATATAACTTGGTGGGTAGGTTTACATCCCATGGTGGAGTTTAGGAGGCCACCACAAGATTTAAAAGGGTTGGTGAGAGAGAAGGATATATCCATACATGTACAAGATGCAGCAATGTAGGCTAGAGATATAACATAGGCACAAGTATTATCCTTATAGAGGCAGGTGGAGACATTGCAAGGATAGGTTGGTGCACTACAGGGCTAGGTTATAGCATTACTAGTCTAAGTCAAAGTGTTCCAAGGTCAGGTGACTATAGTGAAAATAAAGAGGGATAGCTTGAGAGCAATAAGTCAAGTTACTCCTCTTCCTCCACCATAAGGACCAATACAGGCTAGGTTGTCATCAAGTGCCATGGGACCTCCATAGACTATATCTCTAAAGAGATATACTATTTCCCTAGATGAGATTGCCTATTACAAGAGGGATATCAAATAGTTTTCATAAATTCAGTGGTATTTTGAGTTTAGGGAGTAAGAGAGATCTATGTCATGTGCCATAAATTCTAGTTCATGTAGATGTAGATGGGTTGAGAGTGGTAATGACACTACTTTGTCATAACCACATGGAGAGCCTCAATGATTTTGAGTACCAAATTTTGTCATTTTTTAATATATTTGTCATATGCACACTGACCTACAAGTTGAAGATGTGAGATGCATATTTGAGAGAGATATGATATTATGATGATGTATTGATGGACATGTTATTGATATTATATAAATGAGATGTTTATTTATTATGATTTTGACAAGGATATTAACATATATGATGATGATATAGATGATGATTATTTAATGCTATGTTAATTTTTATGTTAATGTTGATCATGTTAGTTGAGTTAGACTAGCCTTTCCTATAAATGTGATGGTATATGCATAGTTGGTTTGTTAGTTTCATCTTAGCACTTTTCCATATTTTTTGATGGTGTATGCTTAAAATAAATTGAGTATGCCTTGATAGTGTTGGTATGACATTGTTTTTCATCTCAATAGAGAGATCAAAATGTGGTTTGGATGGGAAAATAAAGAGGTAGAATACTCGTGCACTAGAAAAGACCATTAACCAAAACATAAATAGGCACAAGAAAATGAGCATCTTTCATGCCTTATATCTTTAAACCATTGTGTTTGTTAGAGAAGCATTGTGTTACCTTATGTTAAGTGATATTTAAAGTCCTTTGAAAGATTATGAGGGAAAAAGGGTAAAATGAGGGAAAATGTTTGGGTAACATAACCTATGAAGTGGGGATGATATGCCCTTGTTGTGGGTGACCCGAGAGCTACTATAGGTAAGTCCATGTCTTAAAGCTTTTTTTTTGTGTAAGTTGATTATCATGGGGGAAGCCTATAATGGAATTTTGTATGGGTTAAGGTCGTATAAAGCTTATCAATGTGAGAATCCTTTCTTATTTGTATTTCCCTTTGAGAACAAAGCTTGGCTTATCCATCCTTCAAGGGAGTGATCTAAGCATTTTTTTTATGTTTAAATAGATGTCCTTTAAGGGAGTAGTCTATTGATAGTAGTAAAGAGAAGTTATGTATCTATCCTTCAAGAGAGCAGTTTATGTTGAGAAGCATGACTTGAGACTTTATAACTTGTCACATATCCCATTCATTTATTTATTTATTTATAGTCATGGATAAGACTATAGAGGCTTAGGATTTTTCCATGTTAAGGGCAAAACCATAACACTGCATAAGTTAACTAGGTGTATAGGAGTAAGGGTGAAGAGAAAGGGAAATGAATGTAATAGGGATGCTCAAGGGATGAGCTCAAGTTAAAAATGAGGTGAAGTGATGCTTTGTTAATAAAATAATGGTCATAAGTGTAAGGCATTTAAAGGCTCAAGTTCTAGCCTTCCTTCAAGAGAATACAAGCGATAAGTTCCTGAGCCATACTTGTGAGTTATAATATAAGGTCCAAGCTAATTAGGAGAAAACTTACCCCATTTGATTTTCTCCATGTTCATCACATGCTGATTTTATTTTAAGATGAGATCTCCTATATTGAAATCTTGATCTTTGAGGTTTTTTTTAGAAGCACGTTTGATACACTCTTGATAGATTTCAAGGTGGTTGAGGGCAATGAGATGGCACTCATCAAGCAATTTAAGTTGAACCAAATGTTCTTAGTGAAAGTCATCATTATTAAGTATGTCTTATAGAGAAATGAAAATAGAAGGAATATGGACTTTAAGAGGCAAAACAACCTTCATCCCATATACCAAGGAAAAATGTGTAGCATCCGTAGGGGTTTGAATGCTAGTGTGGTAAGCCTATAAAGAAAAAGGAATGTGTGTGTGTCAATCCTTGCTTATATCATTAACTAATTTCATGAGAATTTTGGTCAATGTTTTGTTAGAATAATCTACCTATCCATTTTCTTGTGGATAGTATGGTGATGAGAATCTTAATTTGATTCCAAATGTATCACAAAGACTTTAAATAGTCTTATTTTTGAAAGATTTACCATTATATATTATAATTTTATGAGGGACACTAAAATGATAGATGATGTGATGGTTGATGAAGTCCACAATTTTTTCAGTTTTAGTGGAGATGAGAGGGATGGCCTCGACGCACTTGGTGAAGTATTTAGTGGTGGTAATGATAGAATAATGACAGAGGGATGAATGACAGTTAATCTCCCTGATTAGATATAAGCCCCATTAGGAGAAGGGCCAAAATTATTTGATGACTTATAATGAATGACTTGGAATGTGAATGAGGTTAGCATGTTGTTGACACTTGATGCAATGCTGAATGTAATCAACACAGTCTTGATGAAGTGTGGGCCAATAATAGCCAAGTTGAAGGATACACTTAGCAACTATGTGACCATTAAAATTCCCACCACAAATCTCATCATGGAATTCTTTAATGGTGAAAGGAGTCTCAATACTAATGAGGCATCTAAGAAAAATACCATCAAAACCTTGCTTATAGAGAAGTCCCCCTAGCATAGTGTAACAAGAAACACATTTTACAAAGGCATGTATCCCATTATTAGAGAGATTAAAAGGGGTAATAGGGAAGGAAAGATAATCCATGAGTTACTTGTGTCATAAGTCATGTGGGTTAGATGTTACATTTCTAATAAAGAGGATGTTAGCTTATACATAGGAGGGTAATGTTAAGTGATGCATGGTGACATATATTCTCAAGGAAGAGGTGAAGAGGGTATGTGTGAATGAAGTGAAGCCATCGTGTAAAAAAACTTGTTTATAGATGGAGGAATAGTTTGTAAAATATAAGAGTCAAATGATCCCAATAGTGTATGTACATGATGTTTATACCACTACAGAATCTCTTTTTTGTATAAGTAGGAACCATTAACTTAGTTAACCACTAGCTAAGAATCACCAAAAAATGTTATGGATTTGATACCCAAGAAGAGAGATATTTGAAGTCCTAAGATCAAAGCCTCATATTTAGCCATAATATTAGTACATTCAAAATCTAGTTTAAACGACAAAGGCATAAGCTCACCATCTAGAGGAATAAGAATAACCCCTGCACCCCCACACCCATACCATATTAAAATTTAAATCCATTGAAGAACACCATCATTTGATAAGAGATGTCATCGATGGAGAGCATTGTAATGGATTCATAAGGGAATTTGAGGTTTGAAGGTTGATTGTCAGGTAAAGGGGTAGTAACAAACTAGTTAGTGATTGTTTTCCCCTTAATAGACTTTTTTTGAATGAATTATAAGTTGAATTCAACAAGAAGCATGAGCCACCGAACTGGTTGTGATATGGCTTAGACTGCATCCATTTAAGGGGATCAATATGGGTGACCACATAAGTTTTATAATTTAGGAGATAATGGCAAAGCTTGGATGTGGAAAATACCAATGTGAGGTAAAGTTTTTTAGTATGGTTATATCAAGTTTCATAATCAATAAGTGTTTGGTTTATGTAGTAAACTACCTAATCTTGATGTTGGTCATCTCAATGTGCAATCATAACACCTAGATAATGGTATATTATGGAGATGCATAGGTAGACAAGCTGATTTTCCTTAGGTGGAATAAGAACTATTGGGGAAAGAAGATATTGATTAAGTGTGTCAAGATATTCTTGGTAATCTATATTCTAATAGAAGGAGACTTCCTTTTTGAGGAGATGGTGAAAGGGTTGACAATGATCTGACAACTGGGAAATAAAGTGATGAATTGATTGAAGTTTTCCCTATAGGATATGGAGTTGTTTTATATTAGTAGGTGGAGGTATCTCTAAGATTACTCTAACCTTAGTAAGATAAACTTCAATACTATGGAGAGAAATGATAAAACCTAAAAGTTTACTGAAAAGAACACCAAAGACACATTTCTTTGGGTTTAGTCAAATGTTATATTGAAAGAGATGAGTAAATATGGTTTTGAGAATCATCAAGTGATCTTAACGAAGTTTAGACTTGCTGAGTAAGTCATCCATGTAATCTTCCATAATTTTGTGTAGGAGATCATGAAAAATGAATGCCATAGCCCATTGGTAGGTCACACTAGTGATCTTTAGGCCAAAAAACATGAGCTGATAGCAAAAAGCTCCCCATGGGGTAATGAAGGTTGTCTTATGTTGATCCTCAAGAGTAACTAGGATTTGATTATATGAAGAGAACCTATCCATAAGTGATATCATCTCATAGCTAGCTATTAGATCAACAAGTTGGTTGATACTTGGTAATGGGAAGTCATCTTTTGAACAAGCAATGTTTAAATCATGATAGTCAGTGTAAATGTGGATTCTCATAGTCACTTTTGTGATAGGAACAATATTGGAAATCCATTATAGGTAGTCAATGGGTTAGATAAAGTTAATAGAAAGGAGGCATTGAAGCTCTTCTTTGACAAGGAGAACAATATGAGGATGCATCTTGTGAAGCTTCTACTTCACAATTTTATCATCTCGATTGGTGACAATGTTATGGGTGACTATAGAGGGTCCAACAATAGACATTAATTATAAGACCAAGTGAAGGCTTTTCTATGGTCATTTAAAAATGTGGCATAATCAGCTTGTTTATAAGAATCCCAAGATTGGCCAATCTTGAGGATGTGAGGGTTATCATGAGAGGGTAGATTGATGTCAATTATTGATTTGTTTAACATATCTTGTGTTTCAGATGGGAGTGACTGTTGGATATAAGAATCATTTGCACCCATGTAGGTGAGAATTATATCATCATCTTGACATTGAATAGTGTTAATAGTGGGAGAGTCTTCATCAATTATTTTTAGATGAACGAGACGAAGGGACATTATTTCCTTACCTTGGTGATAGGTAAGAGGCCCCAAATGGATGGCATTTATTAAAAAAAATTAGGAGGTATAGATACCTTTGATTCATTAGGTGATAGTGGAGAAGAAGGTAGAAAAGGAGAGACTGGTTCTTCAATAATTGGTTCATGGGAAGTTTTCGTGAGTTTAGTTGGTTCATCATATCCCACTCCATGCCTCTTTTTGGAAATTTTAATGGTTTTTCTAGTAGGATATTCAATAGGAATATGGAAACCATGTTCATAATAACCCAAACCAAATCCTTTTTAGGCACACTTATAGAGATAGGTGTGTGTGAAACTAGGGTTGCTTAGGAAAGAGAAGTCATAGGTGAATGGTTGTGGTGAAGAAGGTGGATTGCCAATAGTGGGAACTCAATCAATTCCCCCATATGTGAAATTGGTTTGATGGTTAGGGGGTCCATAAGGGATGACCATCCTAATGCTAGGATCATAATTTGGGTGCATGTGAATATTTCCATACTTTTATAGATTATAGAACATGGCAAGTGTCAAAAAATGATATTCACTAAGTGACAAACATTTAAAAGTCTCCTCTATGGGATCTTTAATAGGAATTTGTGTTGTCATTATCTGTGTAACTGAAGGAGTGGAGCTTGTGGAAGCTTTAAAAGTATCATGCAGGAAAGATGATGTTTTCAGTGGAATGATAACATCGTTGGGACTATAAGTCATGTTGCATGTTTTAAATGGAGGTAGGTCATAAGGTACAACATGTACTTGTCCATCATGTTTAAACTTGACATAGTGGTGTAAAGTTAAGGGTACACATGCCATAGAATGTATGCAAGGTTACACAAGTAGTGTGTTATATTAGAAATCTCCCTCCATAACATAGAATAGCTTGAAATAGTGTAAATAGTGCCCACCATAGTAACTATGGTATTATTAAAGGAGTAGAGTACCATGTCAGTTTGAGACATGTAATTATCAAGAAGGCTAGTTGTTTGTGGGCATGGGTAGAAATAATATTAATAGTATCTCACCCATTTATTATGACTCTCTTTACATGAGTTTGATAAATATATGTGGTAATAAAAAGGGTAGAATCTTGATCTTTAGGGTGTTCAAGTGGAATTTTTGAATCACTAAAAGTAATCAGGGAGATGTAATTAAGGGTGTGGACCAAAGCTACAAGAGATTGGGGATCATCTAATTTTACCTGAATTACTTACAAGTCACTAATCAAATCTTGACAATGTTGGGATGAGTTTTGGATTAACTCATCCAAAGACATTTTTATAGGAGTTTGGTGAAGCTATTTCACTATTAAGCTTTGAATAATGTCTGAAGATGTTTTTTTAAGAATGCCCAAGATGGAAATCTTAATATTAGGAGTAGGAGTGTCTTTAGTGAAGGGATGAGCTGAAGGAGTAGTGACCTTTTCCTTAGCTTCATCTTTTTGGTTTTATGACTGTGTGTCCACATTAACTGTGTTGATATGAAATGTAGGTGAAGGAGGTGGTAAAGGGGTTACAACCACATATTTGGGTTTGAATTTAGGTGGAATAGTAGGAGGAACTATGGATGCCAAAGGTCGAATAACATGAAATATAATGAGAGTATCATTAAAGAGAGTGTCGACATCAAAGTGTTTCCAAATGACTATTTTGAGGGCTTTACAATCATTTTGTTAAATTTTATCTATTTCAAGTCTAAAGGAAAATAGAAAAGAATGATAGGGATAAGTGATTAGAATGAACCCAGATTGGTTTTCACATTATATCCAGACATTATGAGCACTCCTATTTGGCTAGGGAGGAATACCTGTAAGTGAGAAATCACTACCACAATATGTTTGTTAGTAGTTAAATGAGTGGGCTACCAAGCTACGCACTTGTTCTAGGAAGTGTGAAACTTCCTTAAAGATGATAGTCCACTTTTGAGAGATAAAAGAGTAATGAATAACTAAAAGAGAGGTAAAGAGAGAGTGAACGATAGATAATATTATATTTATTAACAACCTTTATGTAGCAGAGAGTGATAAGGTGTAGGTGATGTATTTTATTTGTGTTTTAGAAGTTGTTTGGGTAGGTTTTGAAAAGGTTAAGGAATCCATAATCACCAAAATTAGTAGGGGAGTGATTGATATCAATTATACTACTAAGGTTAGTGGTGAAGGTGACTAATGTCAGTTAGGCTACCGAGGTTGGTAGGGGATATGATTGTCTGGGAGCTTGTAGAAGGATTTTTTAAGTATAAAAAATGGTTTTGATTAGGTTTGGGAGGTTGGGGAGAGTTATAAGAGAGAGATTATGGTTTGGGTAGATCTGGTCAAAGGTTTGGTGTGTCAAGTTAAGGGGAAATAATTAAGGAAGCTTTGTAACTCCCTCATAGGGGTTCAGTCAAAAGTGTGTAAAGCAATGCACAATAGGTATAAAGTGATGAAGAATAAATGTTTAAAAGACCTATAGAATAAGTGATGTACTTAGATATGGTTACTAAATGATAAGTTCTAGATTGATGGTCCCTATCAGGGATTTTGAACATGAATGCATGAATAGAGAAAAAAATAGGTGTTATTGGTCTTGAAGAGCTTAGTTCTTGATTATGATTGACTTATGCAAGATGACAATAAGCCAAGATGTCAAAAGTTGAATGCTGAGAGCTTGAATGTAAGTAAGAATGTTTTTTTAGTTTATGTTGGCTTGAACTTTAGGTTAGAGTTTGGCTTATATTTTTGATGTTGACGATCCTGTTAACATCGACCATGGGTTAACCGATGTCGATGACCCTAAAATAGATAAACCAAACTATTTTTGGCTTGTTTTTTATTATTATTCATGCCAAGTGTGGAATCCATTGCAAAATGGTAAAAATAAGAGGTTAAGAAGGAGTTAGTTGATTAGGAATTTAGTTTGGAAGTAAGAATAAGTCTTGGGTAGTGAGGATGATGGGACCAGGTCTTGAGGTGAATCATCAGGTGAGCATTAGTCATAGGATGAGGTGGTTAGGCAAGGTGGAAAAAGGGGTTTTTAATTAATTTCATTAAGTATTTTAAATTAATTAATTGTGTGAGGTGTAAAATCATGGGTTAGAGAAGTTAATTATTATTATTATTAAAAAATAGGCTAAAAGGGGTTACAACACAGGGAGTTATGCACATGTGTATGATGTAATTTTGGTGTCTAAAATAATTCTTAGTATTGTTTCTAGGTGAATGATGATATAAACACACTTGTGTATCATTAAACCAAGATGTATTTGTTCTAAGAGGACTATAAGGCTTAATGGGAGGAAGAGTTATTATAGAAGATTACAATAACTGATGTAGGAAAACGATCTGAGAGCCTACAAGTGGGATCACACTTGTGTTAATAGGAGTGGACACTTTCTTTTTTTTTTGGTGTTAAAAAGGTAATTTTAAATGGTGATTTGTTTGGTGATGGTGGAGTTACGCATTTTTTATCACTTTTTTAGTGTCAGATGTGAAAGGCCTACTAGATGGCAAAGGTAGGAGTGGAGGTAACTTAACCTTTTCTTTTGCTTGGGTCAGTAATATTCCAACTAAAGTAGATGGGTGTGGTCCCAAAATGGATGGTAAAGTTGAGGGTTAAAGAATCAATTGGCAAGATCTAGGAAGCTTAACATTTTTTTAAATTTAGACCATGAAACTCCAACTTGTGGTTGAGGAGTTAAATCTAATTGCACCTATGGATGAATTAAATTAGAGATGGGGTGTATGCCTAAGGGCTTGATCTACTTTAATATGGAAAATTATTATGAGGGTAAGGGTTCTAACATAAATGGTTGAACTTCAGGTGCTTTTGGTGAAGAAGCTCTAGCTTTGTCAAAGACCTTGGGGTAAAGGGTAGTGAGAGGGTTAGTGGTAAAGGTTGAATTTTTTTGTGTTGGATAAGGAGTTTTAAGCTAGTCCCAAAATGCCGCATGATCTAGCTTCATGGAGTCAATAAATTTTAGACTTTTCACCAAATGTGAGAAGGGTTTAGATGAAGTTGACATAGGCCTTATGGTTATGTCTTTAGAAGGCTGAGGTGTTTAGAAAAGAAGGAAATTTTTGGTTTCTACTACTTTAGGCCAAATATGAGAAAAAACCACAATGGGGTCCTCTTTGATAGAGATAGGAGAAGAGACATGGTCTACCATGGGTGGAGGATAGGTAGGTGAAGAAGGTTCCTCAAGAGTATAAACCATAGGTATTATGGCTCCCTCAACATGTGGGTAAGGCATAGGTATAGTATGATCCTCTATAGGTAAAAGAAGGGGTAAGAGTGGTACAATTGGAATAGGCACAATAGGTCTCTCATCTATTATGGAAGTAGATAATACTAACTCCTCTAAGTGAAAAGGTGGAGTGGATGGGTACTACTTTATATAGGTGGAGGAGAGGTAGGCAAAGAAGGTTCATCAGGAGGGTATAATATAGGAATGATATTCCCTTCAACATGTGGTTGATGAATGGGTAGGGTGTGGTCTTCAAGTGGTAAGAGGATAAGTAATATTGGTGAAAAAGGAATTAGCATTACAAGCTCCTCAGGTGGCAAAAGAAGTGGTAATGGAGGCTCTTCCTCACAAGGGAGTGGAATGGGTGAAATAGGTTCTTCTACTTGAGGAGTAAGAATGGGAAAAATTAATTCCATTGAAAGTGGGGGAAGAGTCGATGAAATGGGTGTCTCTTGTTGAAGGTAAGGTTGAACTAGAGGTAAAGGAAAGACCATATTAACCATATGTATATTATGATCAGCTAAGTTAGTTATGGTCTTAACAATATTTTGATTGGGTGAATGGTTAGGAAAAGGGTGTTTAAACACATCCATATTTTGATTAGGGGGTGTATTAGGATTATCCAATATGAGATCACCCCTATCAAGCATATCTTGAACAATGTTCTTGAATGTCTTATAGTTATTAGTTATGTGGCCTTTAACTCGATGGTAATTAAAAAACTCATCTTCCTTGTACCAAGTTGGAATAGGATGGGAGGGTTCAAACTATATAGGAGGTTTGATATGAGAAAGGGTTATGACACATTTTTGCAATAGTTTTTCCAAAATGGATGTATACGACTCCCTAATGGGAGTGTATTCTCTTTGTTAATATCATTTTTAGAATGATTTGGTCATATTTTGGGAAGTCAAGGAATTAGATTGGTTTGTGGTTGTGGAAGACGCTGACTTAATGACCACCATGTTGGTAGAGCCTTTAGATTTTTGGTTAGAAGGAGAATTTTTAGAAGAGGATTCATTTGATATGGAATTGGGATTCTTACTGTGCAACTTAACTTTGCCTTCATCTATAATGCAAACCTTAAGTTTTTGTGCCATTGTAAAGACCTCATCAAATGTGCAAAAATTTTGTACCTAGAGTGTAGATGAGATGTGATTAGCACATGCCCTTGAGAAGAGCTCAATAAGCTTAGGCTGGGGTAAGGATAAGGAGAGTTGATTGATCAAGCTTCTCTAGTGAATGACAAAATCTATAATAAACTCATCATCAAATTGTCTGATAAAATAAAGGTATGTTATATAAACCTTCTTAGAAATGTTCATAGAGAAATGGTCCAGGAATATTTGTATGAGTTGGGTAAATAAGAAAAGGGAGTGATAAGTTATATAGCTATACCAATCCAAGGCAGCACCTAAAAGAGACATAGGGAAAGTGTGAAGTAGTAACACATCATCATACCCTATTAAATAAAAAGCATGTCTAAATGGTCATAAGTGCTGTTATGGGTCCTATTTACTCTCGAAATGAGTAAATTTAGGGAGTTCCCATTGGCTTGGATAAGGGTGAATAGGCACAAAAGGATGATTGGGTTTATTTTATACCTTATCATAAGATAACACATTATTTGAAATAGAAACAAATGTCTCTAGATTAGACATCTTGTCCATCAGCATCTTAATGAGGTTTAGAGGGGGATTAGTTTGGGGTATACCTCCTAAATTATAGAGAACCTGATAGGAAGTAGAGAGATCATATGACATATATTGTTGAGGTTGTGTTGGGGAAATATAAGGATAATGAGTCATAGGTTGTGGTGCACAAAGAAAAGGGGTTTGTCTCATTAGGTTAGAAGCTATCCTTTAGTTGGTTATTGATATTTTAGGTTGGATTATTGGAATGGTTAGACTAGATGAAGGGTGAGTCATAACTTAGGTAATTATAGGCATGAGGGTAGATGGAATAGGTACCACTAAATTATAAAATAGGGTAAGACTTGATTGAACTAGTTGTGGTTGTGAAAGTACGGAGGTCACACTAGGGTTTAGGTGGGATTGGGTAGTTGGCGATGCTAAAATTTAGACATTGTTTATAGTTGGGTTACTCATCAAAGTGGTGGTTTGGGTAACCATGGAGAAAATAGTGGAGGCAACTAAAACTGAATTTGTCTCCATTAGAGAGGTTGACATACCATAGATTGGATCACCAAAAGAATTACGGGTTCAGCTCATAGCAAGGTAATGTTGAAGGGATACCATATTGTGATCAAGAAATTTATCCAAATATTTATCTCCCTCAAGTATAATGAGAATTTGGTTGGGGCTAAGACTATGCTTTGTGCCTAAAGTATGCTTCATGATAGAATCAGAAGTAAGAGGGGAAGGTGGAAGTGGTTGTCAGCTTGCGTAATCGATAAGAATTTTGGCTTGAACTCATGTCAATACCATGAAAGAGGACGTATAAATAGTCTTACTACCATGGATTAGTAAAAAAATAAGGAAAAACTAGTTTTGAGTGTAGGTAAGTGGGTTATTTCAGCTTGTTATTTTGATTAGATGAAAATTACAAAGTCATCAATGTTGGTCACTTGATCGATGTCAATAGAAAAAATTTATCGATGTCAATGGATTAACTTATGTTGATAGGTAAAATATATAGATACCGATAGAGTTAATTGATGTTTGTCACTATGATATCTTAGGAGATGGAAAATCCAATGTTTTAGAAAACCAAAAGTTGAAACTAGGTAAAATAATGGATACAAGAGGTCTGTGTAAGAAGGAAGAAAACTTAAAAAACTTGAGATGACAAGTTTTACAAACTGAGTATTAGAAATAGTATTGATTTGTGAATTAATAGGAAAACATCCTTACCAACTCCAAAATATAGAAGGCAACAAAAAAATATACAAATAACAACTATTAAGTCCTAGAGATTAATTTTTAGACTCATGTTATCTTATGCCTTAATCAGATAGTGAAAAGATAATTTGGTTATCAAAGGTACTAGAAAGCAATCTAGAGCTAGTTTTAGGTTAGTTTTAGTGCTCAAGAGGAAATCTATGTTAGACTAGGTACATGGCTTATTATAGGATATTTCTATCTACAATTCATGGAAATATAGCCAAGACAAGCCGCTTAGCCAAAATATACCTTCTGTTTAGAGTTTATACTCTACTAGAGAATGGAGTGGGTTCTCCCCTTAGTCCTGAAATCTAAGTAAGATAGTCAAGTAGGGTAATTTGATCCACTAGGTGATGAAATCCTGATGGGATTTTGCTCAGGTGTATTTAGATTTTTGTTTATGTGAATGTGATTTTGTTGTGTAACATAGGTGTACTATAATTTATTCATAATGCTTGTAATTAACTAGGTGAGCTAATATGTAGCAAGCAAACAATTAAATGTAGTAAGTTTTAAACCCAAATCTAAAATGTTTAGATTCAAAATAAAAAAAAGATGAAAATAGGAGTAGAGAATGAAATTAAATATCCTAATGTGCATTCAAGAAGAAGTAAAGAAGATATTCTTTTTAACTTGTAAAAAAGATAAATTACTTTTAAAGGCAAAGAGAAAAGAAAGAAAATTTCAATCGAATGCTTTTAAATAGAAAATAAATTGTTGAATATTTTGTTTTAAGAGAGAAGAGGAGGAGAAAGTGCAAGAAATGAAGTTTTCACTATAATCCACCTATATGAATGCTTAAAACAAGAAATGAACCCAAGGAAAACTCCAGGGACCCACCATGCATGCCAAAAATGTTTTGCTAAATTTTGTCTATTTCAAGTCCAAAGAAAAATAGAAAAGAATGATAGGGATAAGTGATTAGAATGAACTTTGATTGGTTTACACACTATATCCAAACATTTTGAGCACTCCTCTTTAGCTGTGGAGGATTACCTACAAGTAATCTAACACTACCATAAGATGTTTGTTAGTAGATAAATGAGTGCGTTGTCAAGCTAAGTTCTTATTCCAAGAAGTGTGAAACTTCCTTAGAAATGGTAGTCCACTTTTGAGAGATAAAAGAGTAATAAATAACTAAAAGAGAGGAAAAGAGAGAGTGAAAAAGATATAATATTACCATTATTAGAAACCTAAATGCAGTAGAGAGTAACAAACTATAGGTGGTATATTATATTTATGTTTTTAAAGTTGTTTGGGTAGGTTTTGGAAAGGTTAGGGAATCCAAAATCACTGATGTCAGTAGGGGAGTGACTTATATTGGTTATAATGCTAAGGTTAGTGGTGAATGTGACTAATGTTGGCTAGGTTGCCAAGGTTGATAGGGCAATAACTGCCTAGGATCTTGTAGAAGGATATTTCAGATCTAGGAAATGATTTTGATTAGGTTTGGGAGGTTGGGAAGAGTTATGAGAGTGAGAGTATGGTTTCGGTAGATCTAGTTAGAGGTTTGGTGTGTTAGGTCAAGGGGAAACAAGTAAGGAAAATTTATGACTACCTCACGTAGGTTTGGTCAAGAGTGTGTAATATAATGCACAATAGATATAAAGTGATAGAAAAATAAATGCTTAAAAGACATATAGTATAAGTGATGTACTTATATATAGTAGTCACTAAATGATAAGTGCTAGATTGATGGTCCCTATCAGGTAGTCTAAATTGATGGCCTAAATAGAGAGAACAAGCAGGTGCTATTGGTCCTCAAGAGCTTAGTTCTTGATCATGATTGACTTACATAGAATGACATTAAGTCAAGATGTCAAAAGTTGAATGTCGAGAGCTTGAATGCAAGTAAGAATCAATTTTCTTGATTTCTACCGACCTAAACTTTAGGTTGGAGTTTGGATTATATTATCGATGTTGGTAATCCCATTGATTTTGATCATGGGTTGATTGATGTTGGTGGACCTAGAATAGGGAAAGCTTACTATTTTTGGCCTATTTTTTGTTGTTCTTCATGCCAAGTGTGGCACCCATTATAAAATGGTAAAAATAAGAGTTTAAGAAGGAGGTAGTTGATTCAGAATTTAGTTTTGAAGTGAGAATAAGTCTTGGGTAGTTAGGATGAGGGGACTAGGTCTTGAGGTGACTCATTAGGTGAGAATTAGTCATAGGGTGAGGTGGCCAAGCAAGGTGGCAAAAGTGATTTTTAATTAAATTAAGTATTTTAAATTAATTAAATGTGTGAGGGGTAAAATCATGGGTTAGGGAGGCTAATTTTTATTATTGTAAAATGAGCTAAAAAGGGTTTTAACATAGGGATTTACACATGTGTGTGTGATGTAATTTTGGTGTCTATAGATGCACAATTTATGAATTTTTAGTCTTTGTAGAAATAGGTATTCAAAACTTTTGTTTGGAAGTCTATCTTTAAAAAAATTCAACATTTAACACCTATATGAACCTTTTCCAAAAGTAAATCTTTTTTACTTTTGTTTATAGGTTTTATTTGTAAATTTTGTTTAGAAATTTTGTTTTCAGGTTGGGGCCTCTTAACTTTATTCACCACATATTAAATTTTTCACCATTTACTCTTTGAGAACCAAGTTCTTAAAGATTTTGAATTTTAGCATTTACCCTTTTGAGAAAAATTTTGTATTTAGTTTTTGACATCTATATCATCGATAAATGTTCATCATGAAGTTTACATATTCAAAAATTAGCTTTTGGTGAACTTGTTAGGTGAAACTATCTAGATAATGTATTTGACATTTTGTCTTTGCAATTTAATTTTTAGAACTTTAGTCTTCAATAAAAGTGCTTAGTATGAATTTGGACTTTGAAGAAACTATTTGAAGAAAGTGTTCAATATTTTTTATTAGGAACTTTGTCTTTATCATTTTGATGTTCAAAACTTTTGTTTAGAAAATTCATTCACTTTGAAAACACTATTTTAATTCAACATCTAAATCTTGAATACAAAGAGCCTTCGTGGCATAGGTAAACTAAAGTGAAAATAAAAACAAAATTACATTTGTAAAAAAGGTAATGATGTGGCATTCTTTATAACATCTACAGTTCCTCTTATGGACTTAATATATACCCTTGGAGGGGGTTCTTCAATCCCCTTCCAATTGATCCATAATATTTGGATAACCCTAGGCTGTGGGTAACCTTTTGTGGGGTTGAACCTTTGGAGAAGGTTCGATTCCTCTTGATGCTCAACTAAACTAATACAAATCACTAAGATAAAGGTTAGAAAGGGTTTAAGGGATGATAAGAAGGCTAAAAGGATGATGCACCAAAGTTAAATGGACACTCATATAAGCTTGAACCCACATTGGATCAACAAAAGATAACTATAGCTCACACAACCTCATAATCTCACTAATTACATAAATATTTCATAGAAGAGATTCTAAGTAGAGCACTAATATAGACCTATAAATTAGCTTCAAAACACCTTCAAAGAGGCAAGCAGAAGGACAATAAAATATAAAGACTCTCCTTTACAAATTTACCATACACAAGCATACTAAGCCCTAATTGAAGATAAGAGATAGGCAAAGAGTTATTCCTATTACTTCAAAAGGTAGTTATTACAATATTTTGATAGGGTTTAACCATATAAAATGAGTAAACTTTTTCAAGAGTCTCAATTAGTATCCTTGTCTCCTATAAAGACAAAAATTCTAAAATCTGAGAACCCTTTTCATGGAGAAGAGAATGGGATACATAAGAAAAGGGAGAGAGAGAGAAAGAATGTGGGAGCACATTATTAAAGACTCAATAATTAGGTTACCATCATTCCCTAATGAATGCTCTACCACCCTTTTTATCAAGTAGGACACTATTTGTGGCTTATCAAATGGGAAATTCCCCAAAGGTTCTAAGGATGCATTGAATGAACTTAGCTATAATTCGTAACCACCAAATCTTTTTCTTTGATCCTTCATGCCATCTCCCACTTAAAGATAAAAATTCATACTCATGAATTTGAAAGGAACAGGGACATGTCTATTTTGGGTGTCTATTTTTCAAATATATAGTTAGGTCAAAGGACAAGGAGCCTCTTCAATATCATGGATATCTACCCTTGATCAAATCTAGACTAGATCTTTTCTATAGATAGAAAACCAATTTCTTTTATCAATTTTCTTATAGCCACATATATCGATGTAAACCTATAAACTACATAGCTTTGATCTTGATCTCTATTAGGTCTATAAGACCTATTTTTCTTTTTAGTATCTATGGAAAATGATAACTTTGTCATATACAAGTCTCCTTTAAATAATGATGAAAATAGTCGTAAAATGAACCCTATATGCGACAAATCTTCAAACTAAAGATCTATATTTATCTTCAATAGTGCCCTTTTATATTATTTTAACCTAACTAAATCATTACGTCATTTTCATGGCATTGTATCAATCTTTAATGGTGGCATATCCCCTTTGAAAATATTGCCTTGGTTTGACCTTGGTCATGCATTCAATCTCCATGAAGCCCTTTAGATTCTCAACCTTTAATTTCATTGGTCATCAAAAATTATTTAGACTAATCAAATAGCTCCAAAATATATTTAATCCCATTGGTTTCATGGATCCTTTATATCTTGAACTTTTGACCTCCTATATACCATAGGATTAGGTTGTATGAATGAATGTTAGCCTTCGATCTCCTACCACAAAGATCTTTTGACATGTTGACCTACTCACATACCATAGATCTTAGATGTGAGATTTAACACAAGCCTTTGATCTTTATAATACCTATCATTTGAAATCAAATGGCTAATTCATGAGGTTCAACATTGACATATGTATGTCTATATTTAACATTTGTGTGAATGTTTTTGACATCTACACGAATGTATTAAGACCTTTAAACCCCCAAAACTATTTGACATGTCTTACAATTGACATCCATGTGCCCATGATTTGACATCCACATTATTTTCATTGATGTCTGCATTACCAAAAATATTTTGGATCGCAAGAGATAAATATTGAGCTTTACTTTGATGTCCAAATGAATGTTTTCTTCTATAGGTTCAACTTTGAAGCTTTATATCTCGAGATAGAGAACTCATCGAGACATGAAATTTGTAGAGGATGATCTAGGTACAAAAAAATTCATGTTTCTAAAATATTTTGGCTCTTGAGGGCTTCTTAGGTGCATTTATAAAATGTACAAGTGAACTAGTCTATTCATTTTTCCATGACATCCTGGTGACGGTTTGGTCTTTCAAACTTGCACAGTTTCTCTTTTGATCATTCCTTCAAGGTTATAATGAATTTATAATATTTTTACAACTTGGTTCATGCCTCTAAAATCTTATTAACCTCATGAGGACCTACTTGGATCCCTCCTTTTGAAAATATGATCCTTTTTCAAACTTTTGGTCCACTTTATCCATCAAACCATGTAAAGGATCTATATGTGGGCTAAATTTGGCCAACATATTTGGTGACTTACAAGGGTTGCATGCCTATATATATAAGAGAACCTAGACCATTTTGCCTTGTCTAGTCCATTGTGTATAGAGTCTCCTTTCTAGTTTAATATATTGACATGAAGCCTTGTTTTTGATAAAGTAAGGCAGCAGACTAGGGGCTGAACCCTTACACAACAAAGAAGACAAGAAGGCAATCAAACAAAATATGCCTTCTAAGAAGAGATGGCACTAGTAGAGTACCAACAGACACAACAAACAAAAATAAATAAGAAATAGAAAGATGAGAGTCAAAGAGGTCTCTCCTTATATAACCATTGATTTGAGAAGATCATTTAGTTTCTTAGTATTCTCCACATTGACAGTAGGCCCAGTATTACCCACTTCTTTCAGCATAGAAATGTTTAAGAGAATTGAATTCTAGAGCCCAGTGGTGAGGTTCTGCTCTAACTTCTAAATATAATCCTTTAGGGCATCAATTTTATATTTCAAACCAATCTCATTCTTGATTTCCTCACTAGCTTCCTCGACATACATTTTCCCCCTTTTGTTAGTAGTTTCCATAATTTTAGCATCATCCTCCTTAGTAGCCTCAAATTCCCTAGTTTCTTGTTTCCCTTTAGTGTCCTCAAAAATTTCCTAGACTTCCAATTCCTTTGACTCTTCCTCCTGGGTGGCTTCCTCCGAAGTGCTCTCCAAATAGTCAATGAGTCTGGCCTTAGGAGCATGTTTACCAGCAATCTTCCCTGACCTTTGAACTCTAGAGGAGAAGCCTTCCTTATTAACCTTAGAAGACTTATAAGATTTACCACCTTGACCCCCCATGGCCCTACCAAGATTTTTGTGGGTCCCCATAGTGGTCCCCCCAATATTCTATTCCTTTGCATCAACCTTCCTCTTCTTACCCTTCTTAATCGCAAAGGAGCCAGGGGTGTCAGTAGGGGTCTCTTCTAGGGTAGAGAAAGAGACTTCTTTAGTTTTGGTAGAAACAGGGGAAAGATAGGATTCATCGATAGCATCCACAAACAAAGAATTATAATAAATATCCCCACTACCAATTCTGATAGTCTTGGATGGCTCAAGGGCTCAGTGAAAATTATACAAATAGAAAATGAGGCTTTGGTGTAGGGGAATAGGATTCATATCTAGATTTTTAGACATTTTTCCTCTCACCCTAAGGATAGAATGTTCTATAGAGGAGAACAAGTAAAAAGGAAAACTAATGAGAGCATTACACCTAAAGTGATTTAAAAGGGGGAGATGGTAATTATAGAACCTGGTAAATCATCCTTCAAGCATGAATTACTTTATGACAATGAATCACACTCCATCCCATGGCTCAGGTAGTTTAGCACACTTGAATCCTCCTTAGTAAGGAATGAGTTCTTCACCTTGTCCTAGGAACAATTTATGGCTTGAGAGATCCATCATTTTTGTTTTCCTTTGAAGCTTTACCCCTTGTATGGACATTCTTGTAGCCATAGCAATCACCTTTTCAAAAATCTCAAAACTAATTCTGCCAACAGTGACTCACCTATTTAACCAAGACCTCACAAATTGCTCAAACAAGTTTTCATCAAACCCATTGAGCCTTTCTAAGTATGGGTTGATCCCCCCTTCTTTACAGTAATGCCAAACTAGTAGATTATCTTTGAATTCATAGTAGGAGACTATTTATATTCAAATTATATCTCCTCCCACTTTGGATTTACAGACCAAACTCATAGAGTTCATAATTTTAACCTTTAACTTTAAAGTGGTTACAAACCCTTACTCCCACTTATGCATAATGATAATGTGATGGATCATAATTCAAAATACCATATAGAGATGATGTTCACTACTCCCATGCTTAGAGATCATTTCCCATCGATATTCATAATGAGACCCACGTGCCTTAACATCTTGATATAATAAATCATGAATGATTATCAAAAGAGTACAATAGTTATCAAGTTCTGAGATCCACGATGGCCCCCTCCAAATAGACTGCCTATGAGAGTTATCCTTCTCATAAGTTTAACTCATCCTTGACAAGTCATCTCATTTTGAATAATATCCCTAATGTTTAAAGGAATATGAGCAACTTGGTGCCAAACTTTCCAATCTAAAAATTGCTGACCAAGATTGGCACAGGAATCAACAACACTATTTCCCTCTCTGTAAATATGTGAAATATCCACTTTGGAAAACTTCTACAAAAGAAATTGGATATCTCTAATGATATCTTTTATCTTAATTCCCACATTTTATGCTTTATTAACTACATCGATGACCATTTTAGAGTCTCCCTATATATTCAAGTTCCTTATTCCTAGGGATATAGCCAATTTTAACCCCCATAGGAGAGTTATTACTTCATCATAGTTATTGCTCTAGAATCCTATTCCACCAACATAGACAACAATCATCCATCCTTTATAATTTATTATAATTCTTCCTCCACTAGCTTTACCATCAGACTTGGTTACCCATCAAAGTTGAGTTTCATCTAGTTAGGCTTTGGGGGAATCCATTTAGTATTTAGGCTCTATAGAATTTTGGAGTTATTATAATCAGGGATCTGGTTTAAAACCTTCCATTTAGCTACAATTTGATTTTCAAATTGAGTTAGGGGTTTCTCTATAGAGCGAATATGGGTAGTGGTGACACTTTCCATAAGAGTCTTAACAAAAGAATGAATCCCCTGAGATGCATTTCTAGCAGTGTCCCTAAAAATTTTGTGGTTGTGCTCTTTCCATAAAATCCAACTCAAATAGGGTAGAGTTTGATTCCATAATTCCATAAGCCAAGGATGTGTAAAGGTTGGATTCTAACTAAGGATTACTTCCTTAAGGTTAGAGTTATAGGCCCATTCAATACCAAAGTTATTTAGAATTATGCCCCATAATTCCAAGGAAAAATCATAGTGAATGAAAAGGTGTGAAACTGTTTCCTCTTTTAAAGCACACAAACATCTGTTGACCAGGGTAAACCCTCTCTTTTGAAGGTTATCCTATGTTAATATTTTTTTATGAGCAGTAGCCCACCAAAACATGTTAATTTTTGGTATAAGTTTATAATTCCAAACCTTTTTCCATACATCTTTATTCTGAGACTTAGGAATCAACAAATGATAAGCAGACTTGATAGAAAACCATCCATTCTTAGCTGGCCACAAGTACTATTCATCTTCATGGGGGGAGAGAGGGATTGTAGTCCCTTTAATCAACTGCTAAATCTCCTAAACTCTCAGGAAAAGCTTAGGCTGATGATCACAGTAGTCCAATAGATTTTTCTAGCTCCACATACCATTGTTATTATCCATGTAATCACTGACTCTATCTCCAAAAAATTGAGTAGCAATGTCAGGAATCTCTCCATAGTTTTCTTATGTGATGAGAGCCTTGTCTTTTAACCAAATATTATCCCAAAATTTAATTTGCCAGCCATTTCCTAGTTTCCATCTAATTCCTTACTTAAGAAGGCTTCTACTTTTTAGCATTTTATTCCATATCACAGATCCCTGGGGTAACCCCATATGTTGAAGAAAGTTGGAACCATCAGTGATATGCATATATTTGGCATACATTATTTCCCTCCAATCATTATTTTTATGGATTAGGTTCCAATTAATTTTTGAGAGAAGGGCTTTGTTCATGTTCCTGATAGACCTAATATTGAGGCCACCATGTGATTTTGGAAGACACACTTTTTCCCATCTGACTAAAGACATTCTCTATTTATCTTTCAGCCCCATCCATAAGAATTTTCTTTGAATATGTTCCAATTTTTCAGCAAAATATGAAAGAATTTCAAAGAGAGATAGGAAGTAGGTAGGAATCCCTTGTAGAGAGGCCCAAAGAAGCTGTAATTTACCAGCACTGCTGAGGAATTTCCCTTTCCAACCAAGAATTTTCCTTTGAGTTCTTTCCAAAATTCCATTCCAAAAATTAAGAGATACCTCTTTGACTGTGAGGGGGAGACCTAGATAGGTAGTTTGTAGAATAGTTTCAACACATTCCAATATATCAATGATTATTTGTTTAAGGTCATTAGGAGTATTGAAGAAATACACATTTCTTTTTTAGAGATTTGTGCTTTTCCCAGACTCTATGGCATAATTATTTAAAATATTCTTCCATCTTCTAGCTTCAATCACTAAGGAGATGCCAAAAATGATGGTATCATCCACAAACTACTGCACCGCCATAGGATAAAGGGAGGAGGCAAGTTTGATGCCCACTAAATTTTTAGAGGCTATATCTACTTGTATGTATCTTCCCAGTGCCTCTGCCATTATGATGAATAAGTAATGGGAGAGATGATCCCCCTGGTGGATTCCTCTTGAAGAAGAGAAAAACCCTCTAGGGACACCATTAACCAACACTAAAAATTTTGCAGAAGAGACAACGTTCCATATCAAGCGAGACATTTTATCATTAAACCCAAATTTTCTAATGACTTGGAATATAATATTCCATGAGACCCTATCATATGGTTTTAAAATATCTAGCTTAAAAGCCATACCAGGGATTCTGCTCTTGTCCATGGAGTGAATAGTCTCATGTGTGGTGATCACAACATCAAGAATCTGTCAGCCTGGGACAAAGCCTTTTTGTGTAAGGGAAATAATTTTGTCTAATGAAGGTTGAATCCTCATAACCAACACTTTAGTGTAGAGCTTATAAATAGTGTTACATAGACTAATAGGTCTGAAATCTATAAGGTGTGTGGGTTGTGACTTTTTAGGAACAAGTACTATGAATTTATTATTAGCTTATTTCAAAAGTTTACCTGATCTAAAAAAGTCACATACAATAGTAGTAAGATCCACTCCCACAATCTCCCAATATTCCTAAAAAAATATAGGAGGGAAGCCATTAGGACCCAGAGCTTTGAATGCACCCATGGAAAATAAAACAACACAAACTTCCTCCTTGGATATAGGCTTTAGCATCTCCAGATTATCTTCTTCATTTATCCAACGGGGGATTTTATCAATGAATTGGTTCATAGATATATCATTCCCATCATCATTATTTTCTTTAGTGAGCAAATTTTGAAAGAAAACCCTAGCTTGTTCCCCTATCTCATTATCTTCATTTATAATGTTTCCATTATCGAAACATAGCTTTGTTATGGATTTGGCCTTCATGTGTTTCATGGCTAAGAGATGAAAGAAGGCAGTGTTCTTGTCCCCCTCTTTAAGACAATGAACACGAGATTTATATTTCCAAAAAACCTCTTCTCTTTCCATAAGATTCTTCCATTTAGAACACAAGACATTCTCTTCTTCTGAAGTGGCTTCTGAATCATCACCTTGAGCCATCCGCTACTAAATATCTATGAGTTTTCCTACTATGTTTTTCTTCTATTAAAAGACTTGACAAAAGTTGTATCTATTCCATCCATGAACTTCTTGTTTGATATGCTAGATTTTTTTGACTATTCTAAACATAGGAGTGACCTGAATATGAATTTTCCACCATTGGGCCACCATTTGTCTAAAGTCTTTATGTTTGATCCACATAGCTTTAAAATAGAATGGGAAAGGACAATGTTGACCTTGATCTCTCTAATTAAGGAAGATTAGGCAATGATCAGGAATGGTTCTAGGAAAATATTGCACATGTATATTATGATAATCATTCTAGTTACTTGAGATAATAAATTTATCTAACTTAACTTGAATCATTTGATCTCCTCTTCTTCTATTGGACCAGGTAAAATTTTGATTTTGCAATTCTATATCCAACAGTCCCCAATCATTAATAAATTCAACAAAGTCAAACATGTTGTATAGAGGAGTTTTAAAATCTCTAGCTAACATCCATCTAGTGTTCTAAGAATTATTCCTGAGACTACTCAAGTCTATCCATAAATTTTTCATCAATGCTCTCTTATTCCCGCTGTAGACATTGATCAATGACTAGTTTAAAAAGTACAAAGAGAAGTTGATAATCAAGAAATGCTTATTATAAGCCATAAGAGATCCCTAAATTTTATCACTATTCCACATAGTTACAATCCCCCCTAAATCCCCTTCAGCTAGAGTGATGAAAAAAGTATCCTTAGGCCATATGTAGTCAGCAATTTTCTTAAAACTCTCCTCATTCATATTGACTTCTTGGAGTAATAAAATATCTAACTTATTATCTAAAATTTAGTTTTTAACCTCAAACTATTTTAAAGGACTATTAAAGCCCCTCAGGTTCCAAGATAAAATTCTCATTTAGAGGATTTGAGGGGATGGGTCTCTAGTGTTTTCTATTTACCACTGGCAATCTCTCTTTGTCTTGTTTCTCTTAGGGTTGGTCTCCCTTGTTTGGGATCGGTGCCAACATCTACAAATTTTTTACCTTTTCGATTATTTTTCTTTGGGGTAACCCATTCCTCTTATTCATTTCTACTACCATTTACTAAAAATAAGGTTTACCCTTTCTAAAACCTCTAGATAGCTCCTCTCTTGAAGAAACAAGAACAAAAATAAACAAGACAACAAGGGCAAGTGCACATAGGCACTTATAAGAAAAAAACAACTAACCTAATAAACAAATGGGCATAAAGGCACTTAGATAAAAATATGAACCTACTCTAATATTTACATGGATACAATATAGAAGTATCTTCATCTTGCATCAAATGGAAAAGATTTAGCATCACTTACTTTTGATGGATCAAGATGGAAAACACCTTACCTTTGAGATCTCATAATATGTGAGATAAGATGCTTGACTGATAATTCTTTTAGCATGATCTCAAGTGGATGAAGTGGGACAAACATGTCTCTAATGTAGACATGCTGATCCATTTCTTCAAGGTTTGATCCAAAATTGACTATAGGAACACCTGTAGCCTTCTCTTTTAATGGCTCAATTTTGTGCTTTGAAATAATCACAATATGTGATGGATCCTCTTTGTCATCTTCTGATTGAGATAAGTACATGTTAGGGAATCCGCTTGTCAATATAAATGTTGAGCAATCATATTTTACATGGATCCTATGTTTTGATTTTCCATCATTATGTTTCTTAGGCATAATCAAATCATAGTCTCCTTAGGGAGGAAACAAGTCCTTTAATGTGACCAAAGTTGCAATTGCAACCTCTGATGACTCATTAAGATCATGTTCAAAATACACATTTTAATCAACTGATTCTTGTACCTACTTACCTAAAGGTACATGTATGATACCTAAAATTAAATTAAAATATTCAATTTCCTCCCATAAGGTATCCTCTTCTTGTTCATTTGAAAGTATTTCAATTTTAACCTCATCAAGACTCAATCTATAGTAGCTAGATTGGTCTTCTTCCTTTGAAGAGAGGGGAGGCTCATCTTTGTAAACAAGGTCTTAATCATCATGATTTTTATTTTATTCATTGGCATGTTCATCAAACTATATCACTTGAGCACTTGAGATGTCCTCTTCATCAACCTCACTCAAGGTTTCATCTCGGTCTTCAATAGTAGATGAGGATTGATCTGACCAACCATGATCCAAAATGTTACACTTATCTTACTCAATCTCTAAGATTTTTTCCTCTTACTCTAAACTATCAAGGCTATCTTCATTTGGTACCTCATATTGAAGTTTACCAACTTTAAACACCTAGTCCTGATCCTCTTTTTGATCTATGTAGAATGGGCCTTCAGTAGTCTATTCAAAATCTGATCTATTTTCAATTTGTGGATTGTCCTCATCAGGATCCAATTCATTTATGTCTAAGCTATGCCAAGAATACTAGTCCAAACTTGAATTTCCCCTTTTGGATGAAGTGGGATTCCTATTATCATCTCCTCATCATATACACTTGCATTATCTTCTTCAATCTCACCCATAACTGGATGCTCCTTATCTATTCTTTATAAAATAGGTTCTCCCTTTGTGAGGGAGATGGTGGGAGGGTGAAGAAGTTCACCTTGATTATAGCTTAAGAGATTATCCTTCCAACTAGGGGCCTTGAAGGATATCTTTGGTGGATTTTGAGGAAAGGAGAGAGAGTCTCAGAACTCTTATACACCAAGCTCATTGAGTTAAACTATGGTTGCTTAATTCATTTCTTGGACTACTAACCCTTCCTCTACTTGTTAAGCATAATAAATTACTAAAAGGGGGGTTAAATCAGAAATAGATATCTTTTATACTTGTTATTTAAATAGTTATTCCACTTAAGATATGTAATATAATCAAATCACAACTCACATAACCTAAAGTAATAGTGACACAAGATTTATACGTGGAAATGCTTTCAAGAAAAAACCACAAAGAAATATATCTCAATATAAAAATTCATAGGCAACAACCTATTGGAGCACCAACCCCAAATTTTTTTTTATAGGAACCAAATTTTAGGAGAATCAACCCCTTTTACTGAGTAACAACTCATCAAGAGACACTAATCTCTTCAAAATGAAGGCAATAACCTTCTCAAAAAATCACTCTTCTATCTCTAATTTATTATCAACACAACAGATGATTGAACACTAATTTATTTCCTTTCGATTTGATCTACAATTGAGTGTTTTCACTACTATGCTCTACCTTATACTTTCTAATTTTTCCTTTCAATTATTCTCACAAAAATTTGCCTTCAAATATTTTTGCTCTTCTTTTATGTCTTCCACTTTTCAAATCTATAAATGTACCACTCATTTATGCAATTATTTATAATCCATAGAAAGCCACAAATTAAGGTCATGACTCTTTAAGTGAAAAGGTCCATTTTAATGGTCACAACTCCTCCTAATAGGTTAGACAAGGTTGACATTTCCATCAACATTTATGTCGATAATTCTATTAACATTTTTGTCGACATTTCCATTCACTTCCATCGACATTTTTGTTCACGTTTGACAATTATTCCATTCACTTCCAATAGTAATTCCATTCACTTCAGGAAATAATTTCATTCACTTTTAGAAACATTTCTATTCACTTTTGACACTAACTCCATTTAACATTTCTATTAGATATAATTCCTTTGAAATCAATGATAATATTCCAACAATCTCCCCATTTGTCATTGATGGTAACCACATACTGAAATTGCTCCCCTTGTTGTACTATCTCTTCTATCTAAATTGTTCTTTGTTGTATCTCCCCCTTTTTATGACATCCTCTTTCTATACTTATCCCCCTTTAGTATCAATGGTAAAGGGCCTATCCAAGAGCTAGTACTTAGCTTCCCCTCAATAGATGCTTCCATTTAGTGGCAAGATGTAAAATAAATTACTCCCAACTTCTCACGTAGGTACTCAAATGTGTCCTTCAGAAGTGCCTTCATGAAAATATTTGTTATCTACTTTATTATATTAATGTATTACAACTTGACTTGTTGATCTATAACTTGCTCTCTCAAGAAATGGTATCTAATTTGAATATGTTTGGTTTTGGAGCGCATCACCAGATTCTTCAAAATATTGATGGTACTAATATTGTCATAGTATATGGAGATAGGTTGATCATACTTCACCTTGATATCTTCCAAAGTCTACTTAATCCAAAGCACCTGAGTGCAACATAGAACTATCACTATATAATCTACCTCTATTATGGATAGTGAAACTAAATTTTGTTTTTAACTTAGCCAAGATACTAATATATCACTATGGAAAAATACACTTCCACTTGTACTCTTCCTATCATCTAGGCAACCTTCCCAATCTGCATTTGTATATTCCACTAAAGTGAAATCTCTCCCTATAGGATACCACAATCCTTAGTCTAGGGTCCCCTTTATATATCTAAATATCTTCTTCATAACTTGTAGTTTCCTTTGGGGCTACTTGATATCATGCCACCATGCCTAATTCCTGCATGATATCTAGCCTAAAAGTTGTCAAATACAAAAGACTACCAATCATTGATCTATAGAGAGATTGATCTCCATCTAGTGATTCCTCATTCTTACTTATCTTTTTTTTTGTGGCCATTAGTGTGTTAATAGGTGCATGGTCCTCAAATCCAAAATTCTTAAACATTTCCTTGGCATACTTAGTTTGAGAAATGAATATTCCTTTATTGGATTGAGAAATTTTTAATCCAAGAAAGAAAGATAACTCTGCAAGAATGGAAACCTCAAACTCATTTTGCATGTCTTCAATGAATCCCTTCATGAATCTCTTACAAATATTATGTCATCAACATAGACAACAACTATAAATTGATGCTCACCTACAGTTTTGATATATAATTTAATATTGATGAAACCTTTTTTAAAACCTTGATCTTGCAAATATTTGTCAATTCTCACATACCAAGCTCTGGGGGCTTACTTCTGGTCATACAAGGCTTTATTCAATTTACAAACATATCTACTATCATATGAAAGGATAAATCCTTTAGGTTTATCAATATATACTTCCTCCTATAGTTTTTCATATAGAAATGTAGACTTCACATCCATTTGATATACTTAAATTTTTAAATACCATATAGGAAAGAAACATTTTAATTGATTCTAAACTAGCTATTGGAGCAAGAGTTTATTCAAAGTTAATTCCTTCAATCTGAACATACCCCTTACACACTAATATTGATTTGTTTTAGGTCATTTGACCATCCTCACTCAATTTTTTTTCTATATACCCATTTTATGCCAATCACATTCTAATTTATTGGTCTTGGAACTAGCTCCCAAGTCTCATTCTTTTCAATCTAGTCTAGCTCTTCTTCCATTGTTTTCACCCAGTTCATCATGGTTATATTTTTAAAATTTTTTGGGCTAAATTTTAGATAATAATGAAAAATTTACTTGTTCAATATTACTTACTAGACTTATTCTAGTCTATAATATAATATCTAAATTTCCAATAATTTGGCTCTTAACATGATTTTTTTAGATGAATCAGGATGGATCATTATCTTTCCATTCATCTTTATCCATATTATCTACTTCAACATCTTCTTATTCAATGATATCTAGTTTGTATAATGGATCACTTGCTTTCTAAGTTCTAGTTTCATCTACTCAAACACTTGCACTTCCTACAATAGTTTGCATTCTCTTGTTGTAGCATTTCTAGGCCTTGATTTTAGTAAAATATCCCAAAAAAATTCCTTCATTGGTTCTTGAGTCAAATTTTTGTTACATTGTGGAGCTAAAAGCTTCACTAATGCAAATAGGGAAGGAGGTTGCTGAGAGGTTGCTGAGTGTCACAGTCACCGGCGTCAGTTAGGCCGACTGACATCAGCCAGTGGTGGACAGGAATGCAACTGATGTCGACAGGTGTCGGCCAACATCGGTCACCTCTAGTTAGACAAGGACTGATGTCGATCGCCTGTGTGGTTCCAAAACTATTAGTTACATGAATGGTTTGTTAACGAACTGAGTGTTTGCATGTTAAGAACCAATTATAGACTTGAAGCTATGGATCTAATTATTGTAATTAGGTGTCTAATTAGTGTTTGCATGAGATCTATATAATAGACTCATGGTCTGTATTGTAATTTATGCTAGAGAGTAAGAGAGAAAATATTAGCTCCTTTTTTGTGTGAAGAGAGCATGGTGTGTTCCTCCTAGTGCCACAGTGCCAAGTGTGGGTGATAGTTTGGAGAATCAGAGGGATTCTTCATGTATGTAGGATCTTGGTTAGCAAGTGTGCAAGGCCACATTAGGAGATCTACATGGTAAGTAAGATCATTGATGTATAGGTGTATGTGTGTGTAGGATCCAAGTTTGCAAGTGTGTAGAACTAGATTGATTTGCAGGTGTGTAAGATCAGGGAGGATAGCAACACAACAGGTAGCAAGATCAGGAGAGATCTACTTGGAGTACGGTGTGTACTCAGTTACTGAGCAAAGAGGAAGGCAAGGTAGTTCCTTCCAAAGTAAGATCATTTGAGTTGTAAGTTGCTGCAAGTTCAAGGGAGATCTACTTAAAGTACATTGAGTACTTGGAGTGTGTGGAGCACTTGTGTACTAGTAGTAGTGAATATTGACTAGTTGGAGGTGAACTCCAACTTTGTGTTTGAGTTGTGTGTTGGGACCGTAAGAGAGAGAGCTTTGAGGAAAGAATTACTGTACACTTGAGGTATGGGAAGCCTCTGAGAGGTATGAAGAAGAAGTGGCATCTTTTTTATTATATTCTTTTTTGGATGAGTATTAATATAATTGGGTATTATCTCTCATATTCTGTGTTGTTTCTAATTTGTAGTTACTTGTTACTTTTGGTTAATTTTGCATATTCAGTTGCTTGTATTTGGTAATCAATTGTGCTTCTATGGGGTCCTAATAGTTGGTATCAGAGCAAGGTTGTTGACTCATAGCTTGATATCACTAACAGTTGGTATCAGAGCTAAGGTTGCAAGGAACAAGTTTGTGTTTGGTTACAGGTCACTCTCAGGGGTTTCTGATTGAGTGGGAGTATAGCAACAGTAGAAGAAAGTACACTAAGAATGGAGGAATGAAAAAGCATGAATGATCAATTACGATCTTACGAAAAGAAAGAGCAGGTAAAGATAGATTGTTGGTTGGTAGTAGATCAACATGAAGGAACTGAAGAAGTAGATGTAGTAGGTGTTGTTGCACAGGATGCTCTGGGATGTTCCTTGGATAATGTTGAATCTTGGTTAATAGATTATGTTGCCTCTTTCCATGTATCCCTAGGTAGAGGGGTTGGTGAGCCTTGTCAAAGTTTTGGCAAAGGGGAAGTGTGGCTGAAATTGTAGGCGACCAACACATGGGTGTTGAAGAAGGTCATGCAGGTCCTAGTCTTGAAGATGTGGCTAATTGCTTCAGGAAAGTTAGGTGATGAGAGATGCACAAAAACTCTCACAGTGGATGCAATTGAATTAGCATGTGGTAATAAATCAGGTACTCTTTATCTACTTGCTTGTATTACTAATTTTTTTTTTGTTGCAAAGACGTGGCTTTGTAGGCTTGGTCACATGAGCAAGAAGGAGATGCATGTTCTTAAGTGGAAGACAGATGTGTTTGAAAGACTTAAAAACTGGAAAGCCTTGGTGTTTCTAGAGGAGATGATGGATAGAGATCATTGGATGGGATTGGGTAACTCTGAGCAGGGTGGTTTAGATAGGGTTTTGATCCATGGAGAGCTCACGAGTAAAAAGTCATCACTCATAGGCAAACATAGTTACCAACATTAGTCAAGGGGAATCGATGTCGAACAGATAGGTGCTGATGTCAGTCATGTGCAGACCAGAGCCAGTGGTGTCAGGTAGGGTGGATACTAGCATTGGTCATAGAATCGACATCAGCGACCAGGTAAGATTGACGTCAGTCAAAAATTTGGCATTGGTAGAAAGGATAATCGTATGGGAACCAACGTCGGTCAGATATAGATTGTGTGGTGACCGAGGTTGGTCACTGAGATGGATTTTGGGTGGACAGCAAGCTGTCAAGGTGTCTCAAACACCCATGGGGAGGATTGAAAGTGTAAGTAAGCCTCAAATTTATTGTTCCTCTTATTTATACTTGTTACTTACTACAGAGCAGGAAGGATCCAGGAAACAGTGGGAGCATGGCATGAACATGATGCAGAACCAAATGAGAGATTTGGTAGGGTTACCAGCTGGTATGAAAGCACTGAGACAAATGGATACCTTGGTTAAAGAATAGAAATAATGGACACATGAGATGGAAGGCTAGGTCATATGGTCTTGAGGAAGCTGTAGGACAGTGGTAAAGGTTTTGACAGGTGGATGACAAAGTAGGGCTTTAGTCAGTGTCAGTGTAACCATTGTGTTTGTCTTACCAGGTGGATGATGGTTGTGACATTATCTTGTTACTATATGTGGATGGTATGCTAGTTAGCAAGTTTGTACATATAAGTTTTTGCTAAGCTAAGGGTAAGGTTAGTTTAGTGGCATGTCATGAGGAATTTAGAGCAGCAAAATTCTTTGGCATGAGAGACATGGAAGATCATAGGTTGATTTTGTCTCTAGTGGGAGCTAATGTGAATTAGGTGTTGGTGAGGATCAATATGCAGGATGTAGAACCAGAGCACACTAAGGGTTGGATAGTTTAGTGTCCAAAATCACATGAGGTCTGGTATAGACCTGAGTTTTTCCAAGCAGTGGGTGCTGTCAGAAAGTTTGGCACCGATCTGGGAAAGAAGCACTAAAGGGAAATTTAGTGGATTCTCAGGTATTTGAGAGGGACCAACAGCAGGTCAACATGATATGCAAGGTCAAGTTCTTTTCTACATGTGTTTGTAAATGCGGATGTGGCAGGTTACTTGGATGACAGGAGGTGCACCACAGGTTGTGTGGTGGTTGGTCTTCAAGGTTGAGCTTGAAGAGGGATACAAGCCAGGACATAAATTAGATGGGGTACAGGTATAGGTACAATGCAGCTATTTATCTCCAAGTGGGAGATTATTAGGTTGTGGAGCTAAAATCTTCACTGATGCAAACAAGGAAGGAGGTTTCTGAGAGGTTGCTGAGTGTCATAGTCACCAGCATTGGTTAGGCTGATCAACATCTGCTAGTGGTGGACAGGAATGCAACTAACATCGGTAGGTGTCAATCAACGTCGATCACCTCCAGGCAGACAAGGACTGATGTCAGTTGCCTGTGTAGTTTTGGAATTGTCAGTTACATGAATAGTTTGTTAATAAACTGAGTGTTTGCATGTTAAGAGCCAATTATAGACTTGAAGCTACGGATCTAATTATTGTAATTAGGTGTCTAATTATTGTTTACATGAGATCTATATAATAAACTCATGGGTTGTATTGTAATTTGTGCTAGAGAGTAAGAGAGCAAATATTAGCTCCTTCTGTGTGTGAAGAGAGCATGGTGTGTTCCTCTTAGTGCCACAGTGCCAAGTGTGGGTGTTGGTTTGGAGAATTAGAGGGATTCTTCATGTATGTAGGATCTTGGTTGGTGGGTGTGTAAGGTCACGTTAGGAGATATGCATGGTAAGTAAGATCATTGATCTATAACTGTATGTGTGTGTAGGATCCAGGTTTGCAGGTGTGTAGAACTAGATTGATTTGCAGGTGTATAAGATCAGGGAGGATAGAAACACAATAGGTAGCAAGATCAGGAGATATCTACTTAGAGTATGGTGTGTACTCAGTTATTGAACAAAGAGGAAGGCAAGGTAGTTCCTTCCAAAGTAAGATCATTTGAGTTGCAGGTTGTTGTAAGTTTAAGGGAGATATACTTGAAGTACATTGAGTACTTGGAGTGTGTGGAGCACTTGTGGAGTGCATGGAGCACTTGTGTACTGGCAATAGTGGATACTGACTGGTTGGAGGTGAACTCCAACTTTGTGTTTGAGTTATGTGTTGGGACCGTAAGAGAGAGAGCTTTGAGGAAAGAATTAATGTACACTTGAGGTGTGGGAAGCCTCTGAGAGGTGTGAAGAAGAAGTGGCATCTTATTTATTGTATTCTTTTCTGGATGAGTATTAATATAATTGGGTATTTCTCTCATATTCTGTGTTGTTTCTAATTTCTAGTTACTTGTTACTTTTGGTTAATTCTACATATTCAGTTGCTTGTATTTGGTAATCAATTGTGCTTCCGTGGGGTCCTAACAGTTGGTATCAGAGCAAGGTTGTTGGCTCATAGCTTGATACCACTAACAGTTGGTATCAGAGCTAAGGTTGTAGGGAGCAGGTTTGTGTTTGGTTACAGGTCACTCTCAAGGGTTTTTGATTGAGTGGGAGTATAGCAACTGCAGAAGAAAGTACACTAAGAATGGAGGAATTGAAAAGCATGAATGGTCAATTATGGTCTTATGGAAAGAAAGAGTAGGTAAAGATAGATTGTTGGTTGGTAGCAGATCAACATAAAGGAACTGAAGAAGTAGATGTAGCAGGGGTTGTTGCATAGGATGCTCTGGGATGTTCTTTGGATAAAGTTGAATCTTGGTTAATAGATTATGTTGCCTCTTTCCATGCAGCCCCAAGTAGAGGGGTTGGTGAGCCCTGTCAAAGTTTTGGCAAAGGGGAAGTGTAGCTGAAATTGTAGGCAACCAACACATGGGTGTTGAAGAAGGTCATGCAGGTCCCAGTCTTGAAGATGTAGCTAATTACTTTAGGAAATTTGGGTGATGAGAGATGCACATAAACTCTCATAGCAGATGCACTTGAATTAGCATGTGGTAAGAAAGTAGGTACTCTTTATCTACTTGCTTGTATTACTAATTCTTTTTTTGTTCCAAAGACGTGGCTTTGTAGGCTTGGTCACATGAGCAAGAAGGAAATGCATGTTCTTAAGTGGAAAACAAATGTGTTTGACAAACTTAAGAACTCGAAAGCCTTAGTGTTTCTGGAGGAGATGATGGATAGAGATCAGTGGATGAGACTGAGTAACTTTGAGTAGGGTGGTCTGGATAGGGTTTTGATCCATGGAGAGCTTGCGGGTAAAAATTCATCACTCATAGGCAAACACAGTTACAGTGTTGGTCAAGGGGAATCGACATCAAATAGACAGGTGCTAATGTCGGTCATGTGTAGACCAGAGCTAGTGGTGTCAGGCAGGGTGGCTACTAGCATTGGTCATAGAACTGACATTGGCGACTAGGTAAGACCGACATCAGTCAGAAAACTAGCATTGGCAAAAAGGACAGTCACATGGGAACTGACGTCGATCAGATGAAGATTGTGTGGTGACTGAGGTCGGTCACTGAGATGGATTTTGGGTGGACAGCAAGCTATCAAGGAGTCTCAAATGCCCATGGGGAGGATTGAAAGTGTAAGTAAGCCTCAAATTCATTTTTCCTCTTCTTTATACTCGTTGCTTACTATAGAGCAGGAAGGATCCAGGAAACAGTGGGAGCATGGCATCAACAGGATGCAAAACCAAATGGGAGATTTGGTAGGGTTGCCAGCTAGTATGAAAGCACTGAGACAAATGGATACCTTGGTTAAAGAATAGAGGAAATGGACACGTGAGATGGAAGGCCAGGTCATATGGTCTTGAGGAACCTGCAGGATAGTGGTACAGGTTTTGACAGGTGGATGACAAAGTAGGGCTTTAGTTAGTGTCAGTGTAACCATTGTGTTTGTCTTACCAGGTGGATGATGGTCGCGACATTATCTTATTACTGTATGTGGATGGTATGCTAGCTAGTAGGTTTGTACATATAGGGTTTTGTTGAGCTAAGGGTAAGGTTAGTTCAGTGGCATGTCATGAGAAATTTGGAGCAGCAAAATTCTTTGGCATGAGAGACATGGAAGATCACAGGTTGATTTTGTCTCCAGTGGGAGTTGATGTGAGTCAGGTGTTGGCGAGGTTCAATAGGTAGGATGTAGAACTGGAGCACACCAAGGGCTGGATAGTTTAGTGTCCAAAATCACATGAGGTCTGGTATAGACCTGAGTTTGCCCAAGTAGTGGGTGTTGTCAGAAAGTTTGGCGCTAATCTGGGAAAGAAGCACTTGAGGGCATTTCAGTGGATTCTCAGGTATTTGAGAGGGACCAGTAGTAGGTTGACATGCTATGCAAGGTCAATTTCTTTTCTACATGTGTTTGTAGATTCAGATGTGCTAGGTTACTTGGATGATAGGAGGTGCACCACAGGTTGTGCGGTGGTTGGTCTACAAGGTTGAGCTTGAAGAGGGATACAAGCTAGGAAATAGATTAGATGGGGTATAGGTACAAGTATAGTGCAACTATTTATCTCCAAGTGGTAGATTGTTAGGTTGTGGAGCTAAAAGCTTCACTAATGCAAATAGGGAAGGAGGTTGCTGAGAGGTTATTGAGTGTCACAGTCACCAGCATCGGTTAGGCCGACTGACATCGACTAGTGGTGGACAGGAATGCAACTGATGTCGGTAGGTGTTAGCCAATGTCAGTCACCTCTAGGCAGATAGGGACCAACGTCAGTCACCTGTGTAGTTTCAAAACTATCAGTTGCATGAACATTTTGTTAATGAACTGAGTGTTTGCATGTTAAGAGCCAATTATAGACTTGAAGCTATGGATCTAATTATTGTAATTAGGTGTCTAATTATTGTTTGCATGAGATCTATATAATAGACTCATGGGTTGTATTGTAATTTGTGCTAGAGAGTAAGAGAGCAGTTATTAGCTCCTTTTATGTGTGAAGAGAGCATGGTGTGTTCTTCCTAGTGCCATAGTGTCAAGTGTGGGTGTTGGTTTGGAGAATCAGAGGGATTCTTCATGTATGTAGGATCTTGGTCGGTGAGTGTGCAAGGCCATGTTAGGAGATATGAATGATAAGTAAGATCATTGATCTATAGGTGTATGTGTGTGCAAGATCCAAGTTTGCAGGTGTGCATAACTAGATTGATTTGCAGGTGTGTAAGATCAGGGAGGACAACAACACAATAAGTAGTAAGATCAGGAGAAATATACTTGTAGTACGGTGTTTACTCGATTATTGAGCAAAGAGGAAGGTGAGGTAGTTCCTTCCAAAGTAAGATCATTTGAGTTTCAGGTTATTTCAAGTTCAGGGGAGATCTACTTGAAGTACATTGAGTACTTGGAGTGCGTGGAGCACTTGTATACTGGCAGTAGTGGATACTGACTGGTTGGAGGTGAACACCAACTCTTTGTTTGAGTTGTGTGTTGGGATTGTAAGAGAGAGAGATTTGAGGAAAGAATTACTATACACTTAAGGTGTGGGAAGCCTCTGAGATGTGTGAAGGAGTGGCATCTTCTTTGTTGTATTCTTTTCTGGATGAGTATTAATACAATTGGGTATTGTCTCTCATATTTTGTGTTGTTTTTGATTTCTAGTTACTTGTTACTTCTGGTTAATTTTGCATATTTAGTTGCTTGTATTTGGTAATCAATTGTGCTTCTATGGGGTCCTAACAGTTGGTATCAGAGCAAGGTTGTTGGCTCATAGATTGATACCACTAATAGTTGGTATCAGAGCTAAGGTTGTAGGGAGTAGGTTTGTGTTTGGTTGTAAGTCACTCTCAGGGGTTTCTGATTGAGTGGAAGTATAATAACGGCAAAAGAAAGTACACTAAGAATGGAGTAATTGAAATGCATAAATGGTCAATTGTGGTCTTATGGAAAGAAAGAACAGGTAAAGATAGACTATTGGTTGGTAGCAGATCAACATGAAGGAACTGAAGAAACAGATGTAGTAGGTGTTGTTGCACAAAATGCTCTGGGATGTTCCTTGGATAATGTTGAATCTTGGTTAATAGATTCTGTTGCCTCTTTCCATGCAACCCCAGGTAGAGGGGTTGGTGAGCCTTGTAAAAGTTTTGGTAAAGGGGAAGTGTGGCTGAAATTGTAGGCAGCCAACACATGGGTGTTGAAGAAGGTCATGCAGGTCCCAATCTTGAAGATGCGGATAATTACTTCAAGAAAGTTGGGTGATGAGAGATGCATAGAAACTCTCACAGTGGATGCACTTGAATTAGCATGTGGTAAGAAAGCAGGTACTCTTTATCTACTTGCTTGTATTACTGATTCTTCTTCTATTTTGAAGATGTGGCTTTGTAGGCTTGGTTACATGAGCAAGAAGGAGATGCATGTTCTTAAGTGGAAGACAGATGTGTTTGACAGACTTAAGAACTAGAAAGCCTTGGTGTTTCTAGAGGAGATGATGGATAGAGATTAGTAGATGGGAATGAGTAACTCTAAGTAAGGCAGTTTGGATAGGGTTTTGATCCATGGAGATCTCACGGGTAAAAAGTCATCACTCATAAGTGAACATAGTTATCAACATCAGTCAAGCGGAACTGACGTCGAACAAATAAATGCTGATATCAATCATGTGCAGACCTGAGCCGGTGGTGTCAGGCAGGGTGGCTACCAATGTCAGTCATAGAACCAATGTCGGTGACCAGGTAAGACTGGCGTTGGTCAAAAAACCAACATCGGCAGAAAGGACAGTCGCATGGGAACTGATGTTAGTTGGATGCAGATTGTGTGGTGACCGAGGTCGGTCACTGAGATGGATTTTGGGTGGATAGCAAGCTATCAAGGAGTCTCAAATGCCCATGGGGAGGAATAAAAGTGTAAGTAAGCCTCAAATTCATTATTCCTCTTCTTTATACTTGTTGCTTACTACAGAGCAAGAAGGATCTAGGAAATAGTGGGAGCATGGCATGAACAGGATGCAGAACCAAATGGGAGATTTGGTAGGGTTGCCAGCCAATATGAAAGCACTGAGATGAATGGATACCTTGGTTAAAGAATAGAGAGAATGGACATGTGAGATGGAAGGCCAGGTCATATGGTCTTGAGGAAGCTGCATGATAGTGGTACAGGTTTTGACAAGTGGATGACAAAGTAGGGCTTTAGTCAGTGTCAGTGTAACCATTGTGTTTGTCTTACCAAGTGGATGATGGTCGTGACATTATCCTGTTACTGTATGTGGATGGTATGCTAACTAGTAGGTTTTTACATACAAGGTTTTGTTGAGCTAAAGGTAAGGTTAGTTTAGTGGCATGTCATGAGGAATTTGGAGCAGGAAAATTCTTTGGCATGAGAGACATGGAAGATCATAGGTTGATTTTGTCTCTAGTGGGAGCTAATGTGAATCAAGTGTTGGCGAGGTTCAATACATAGGATGAAGAACCAAAGCACACCAAGGGCTGGATAGTTCAGTGTCTGAAATCACATGAGGTCTGGTATAGACCTGAGTTTGCCCAAGCAGTGGGTGTTGTCAGAAAGTTTGGCACCGATCTGGGAAAGAAACACTGGAGGGTAGTTCAGTGGATTCTCAGGTATTTGAGATGGACCAAAAATAGGTTGACATGCTATGCAGGGTCAAGTTCTTTTCTACATGTGTTTTTAGATGTAGATGCGGCATGTTACTTAGATGATAGGAGGTGCACCACAGGTTGTGTGGTGGTTGCTCTTCAAGGTTGAGCTTGAAGAGGGATATAATCTAGGAAATAAATTAGATGGGGTACAGGTATAGGTATAGTGTAACTATTTATCTCCAAGTGGGAGATTGTTAGGTTGTGGAGCTAAAAGCTTCACTGATGCAAACAAGGAAGGAGGTTACTAACAGGTTGTTGAGTGTCACAGTCACCGGCATCGGTTAGGCCGATCGACGTCGGCTAGTGGTGGATAGGAATGCAAATGATGTTAGTAGGTGTCGGCTGACATTGGTCACCTCTAGGTAGATAGGAATTGACGTCAATCACCTGTGTAATTTTGGAACTGTCAGTTGCATGAACAGTTTGTTAACAAACTAAGTGTTTGCATGTTAAGAGCCAATTATAGACTTGAAGCTATAGATCTAATTATTGTAATTAGGTGTCTTATTATTGTTTGCATGAGATCTATATAATAAACTCATCGGCTATATTGTAATTTGTGCTAGAGAGTAAGAGAGAAAATATTAGCTCCTTTTGTGTGTGAAGAGAGCATGGTGTGTTCCTCCTAGTGCCACAGTGCCAAGTGTGGGTGTTGGTTTGGAGAATCATAGGGATTCTTCATGTATGTAGGATCTTGGTTGGTGGGTGTGCAAGGCCACGTTAGGAGATCTGCATGGTAAGTAAGATCATTGATCTACAGGTGTATGTGTGTGTAAGATCTAGGTTTGTAGGTGTGTAGAACTAGATTGATTTGTAGGTGTGCAAGATCAGGGAGGAAAATAACACAACAGGTAGCAAGATCAGGAGAGATCTACTTGGAGTACGGTGTGTACTCAGTTATTGAGCAAAGAGGAAGGCAAGGTAGTTCCTTCCAAAGTAAGATCATTTGAGTTGTAGGTTGTTGCAAGTTCAGGGGAGATCTACTTGAAGTACATTGAGTACTTGGAGTGTGTGAAGCACTTGTGGAGTGCGTGGAGCACTTGTGTACTGGCAGTAGTGGATACTGACTGATTGGAGGTGAACACCAACTCTGTGTTTGAGTTGTGTGTTGGGACCGTAAGAGAGAGAGCTTTGAGGAAAGAATTACTATACACTTGAGGTGTGGGAAGTCTTTGAGAGGTGTGAAGAATAAGTGGCATCTTCTTTATTGTATTCTTTTCTGGATGAGTATTAATATAATTGGGTATTGTTTCTCATATTCTGTGTTGTTTTTGATTTCTAATTACTTGTTACTTCTGGTTAATTCTATATATTCAGTTGCTTGTATTTGGTAATCAATTGTGCTTCTATGGGGTCCTAACAATTTCCCCAAATCATCTTTGTTCCTCATAATAAAGTACTTACTTCCAAATAATTTGAAATATTTGATGGAAGCTAGTCTTCCTATCCGTAACTCATATGGGGTCTTGCCATTATTGACTTTGATCTACCCTCTATTTAGGATATATACATTTGTGTGGACTGCTTCTCTCCAATTTTTTTTTGATAATTTAGATTCATTTAGAATTATCTTAACCATTTCTTAGACAATCATATTCTTTCATTATACTACCCAATTCTACTATGGGGTTATTATAGTTGAGTACTATCTTTTTATCCCATGGTCTTCACAATACTCAATGAAGTCTTCTGACATGAACTCACCTCCGCTATGTGACCTTAAGCATTTGATCTTTAAACTAGTTTCATTTTCAATTAATGCTTTAACTTCATTAAATTTGCTAAAGGACTTAAATTGTTATTTCAAAAATGCAACCCATGTCATTCTATTATAATCATCAATTAGTAGCATAAAATACCTCTCACCTTGTATACTTTGCATTCTAGTAGGTCCACACAAATATATATGAATGAGCTCTAATTTATTCATGGTGGAATATTCCTTTGTTTTGAATCTTATCCTAGTCTGCTTCCCATGTTGGCATTGCTTACAAAACATGTTTGATGGCTTTGTTATCTTTGGAATGTCCCTTATACCTTGATTATTGCTAGCATTCACAAGGTTATCAAAATTTATATGGCCCATTATTTTGTGCCATATCCAACTTTATTCAAGTTGACTCAGACAACACTTCTCTCCTTGGAATTTTGTAAGCATGTATATATTGTTTGTTGTCTTATAAGCATTTGCAATTAGTTCTCCTATGTCTCTTTTTCTAATCTCATAAACTTTAAAAAATAACTTGAATGTGTGTCCTCAATCACACATTTGGATAACACTTAGATGATTGTTCTTTAAACCTTCCACATAAAATACATTCTTTATTTTAATTATTCCATTATTGAGACTAAATGTACCTTTTCCTATTATTCTAGCTGTAGTGTTGTCTCTAAACTTCACCATGCCTTCATTAACCTTTTTTAACAATATAAATTTGATTTTACCTCCAATCATGTGTATCTAGCATCCAATACAAATGAACCATTGTTGTCCTTCATCTCTAGCACGGAATGTTATTTGAACGATCATGGATTCTTCTTCCATGTCTTTGATGGTTCTCCTTTATTTATCACTAGAGCCTTGAAATTCTGATCTTGTCTTACATATTTGAAAACACTTCTAAAATTGTGTGTTATATGTCCATATTTATTTCACTTATTATAAACTATAGCTTCTTCAAAAAAGTTTGATAGGGGAGCAAATTAATTGTAGTTTTTTAAAAATCTCCATAGGTTATTTTGTTTCTACTCCTGACTTCAACATCATTGGCTCTCTTTCTATAATCTAATTTATTATGACCAAAATGATTGCAATAATAACAATATCCATCAAAATAATTACTAAACTTGGTTTTATTTGTATATACTGGAGCAAGTGGTCTCCTAAAGTTTCGTTCTCCTTTGCTTTCTTTGTTGATATAGTTGGTTTTTGTATTCTAGCCTTCTTCCTTCTTGGTCTCCTATTTCACTAGTTCCTTAAGAGTTTTAACATAGCTCTTAGCTTTCTCTTTTTCCATCTCATACCCAATTCCTAACTTTTTATATGGTGATATTTGACTCTCTACAATCTTATTCAAAACTTGGGTGATTTTCTTAGATTTCAAGTCACTTGCTATTTTAAAATTCACGTTTTCTAGATCCCTTTTTAAAGAAACAATCTCATATTCATATCTTTCACAGTCTTCTCCTTTATTCTTTAGTTGATCTATTAGATATTCTTTAATTTTATTTGCTTCTTCAATTTGGAATTTTAGATCAACAATTATCTTTTTTGATTCCTCAAGACCTTGTGATATTTTAGCTTCTGAGTCTCAACTCTCTTTTTCATATTTTTAAATTATAAGCTTTTGTTTCATTTTCTTTTTCTTAATATTTTTTATCACTCCTAAGTCACATATAAGATCTTCTTTGAGATTTACCTCACCTTCATATTATTCTTCCTTTGAGTTGTTTCTTCTTGTGGAAGCATTATCTTCTATGGTCATAAACAATGTTTCCTCATCATCATTAACAAAATCACTAGCTCCACTTTCCTTGGATGAGCTATAGTACCTCCTGGAGTATAAAATTTTATTTTATTTCTCAAATCTCTTATTTTCTTTATTTTTCTTGAATCCCTTCTTAAATTTTGGTTTTCTCTCCTCTTCATCACTATTATCTTTATCTAGGCACTTAGCTTCAAAATGACCAATTTTATTGTAATTAAAACATTTGAATGGTAACTTACCTTTATATTTGTCTAAGCCTCTCTTTATATTTTAAATGAATGGATCCTCCTTTTCATCTTCTTCAATGCTTGAGCTATTTCTTGGATCTGGTTCCTTATCTTTCTCCTTCCTTGATAATTTTAAGGCTACTTCCTTTTTAGATGTTCTCTCTGATTTTATCCTCATTTCATAAGAAGTGAGAATTTTGTGTAACTCATCCATTTGTAGCTTGTCAAGAGCTCTAATTTCCTCTACAATAGAGACCTCTACATAAATTATTAGTGGTAAAGACTTTAGCACCTTTTGGACTATGGTAGACTCCTCTACATTTTCTCCAATTTCTTGAATCATATTCATGATTTCATCAACTTGGAGAAGATAAATTGCAATGTTCTCTTCTTCCTTCATTTTGAGACTTTTGAATTTTCTCTTATGAGTCTAAAGTTTGTCTTTTCTGACCTTACCATCACCCTCATATATGGTATTAATATTCTCCCAAATATCATGTGTTGACTTACATTACATAACTTTTACAAACTCAGATTCAGAAAGACCACACATAATAGTGTTCATTTCCTTAGCATTATTTTTTCTAGTCCTCTTTCCTATAAGATCTATTGGTGGTGTTTGTGGCCTTATGTATCAATTTATAATAGATTACCAAATGTCAAACCCAAGGTCTATCAGATATGTCCTCATTATTATGCTCCAAAAATAATAATTGGTGTCATCAAACAATGGTCCTTTATTTAGGGAAAAACCTTCTTGACCTTGTGAAATAGCCATGTGTACTTTACCTAATCTACCTTCTACTAGTTAAACTATATCTAAATGAACCCACTCTGATACCAATTATTAAGCATAGGCTATTAATAAGAGAGGGGTGAATTAGTAATATAGATATATTTTACACTTTTTATTTAAACAATTATTCCACTTAAGATATGAAATATAATGAAATCATAACTCACACAACACAAAGTAATAGTGACACAAGATTTATATGTGGAAACCCTTTCAGGAAAATAACCATGGAGAAATATATCTTAATATAAAAATTCATAGGCACCAACCTACTAGAGCACCAGCCCCAAAATTATTTTTTTAGGCACCAACCTATAGGAGCACCGACCCCTTTCATCAATTACCAACTCAAGAAGATACACTAATCTCTTCAAAATTAAGGCACCAACCTTCTCAAAAAATCACTGTTCTATCTTTGATTTGTTGTCACCACAATAGATGATAGAACACTATTTTATTTCCTTTCAATTATATCTACACTGGAGTGTTTTCACTGATATGCTCTACCTTATACTTTCTAATTTTCCTTTTCAATTATTCTCATAAAAATCTACTTTCAAATATTTCTGCTCTTCTTTTATGTCTTTCACTTTTTGAATCTACAAATTTTCCACTCATTTATTCACTTATTTATAATCCATGGAAATCCACAAATTAATGGCATGACTCTTCAAGTGAAAATGTCCATCTAAATGGTCACAACTCCTCCTAATAGGTTTGCCAAAGTTGACATTTCCATCGACAATTCCATTAAAATTTCTATTCACTTCGATCTACATTTTTATTTATTTTCATTGACATTTCCATTCACTTCTTGAAATAAGTACACTCACTTCCAAATTAAATTCCATTCAATTCTAGCAACAATTCCATTCAATTTTGACAAAAATTCCATTCACTTCTGACAACAATTCCATTTGACATTTCTATTTATAATTCCTTTGACATCAATGACAATATTCCAACACTACTAGGACCGATTCTTGGACTACCTCAACTAACACCTCATTCTTATTTTTTATTCCCTTTTGAACTAATTTCCATGATGGAAATGAGTATGGAGTAGACACTTGATCTTCTTTTTAAATGGTTATAGGAGAGAGTGGTCTCACAAGTGAAGGCATGACATATCCAAGGTCAAATGTTTTAGAGAAGATCCATGATGGAATAGCTTTATGCTCTTGAGTGGGAATGAGCATAGGGGTAGGAGAAGGTAAAATAATTAGCTTGGGCTTGACATACTCTTTATCCTATTGCCTAAACACTTTATCAATGGATAATACCCTACCTTTCATCTCTTGCTTCTCAACATGTGGATAGTCAGCTTCTTCAATGAATGCCCATACTTTCCAAAACGCTTGCAAGAATGTATTTATCTCCTCCATGGCATAGATATGTAATTCTTATCCAAGATTAACCCCCTCATTAATATTCATGATTGTTCTTCTTTGGTTTAATATTGACTCTCTGAGTTTTGACAAGGATAAACTTTGACTAGGGGGTTGATCAAGAACTCTTGAAGGTTGAGATTGATGCTCTTGGAGAGAAGAGGGCACATAAGACTGATCCAAATGAGCCTACTACTCTTCATAACATATTAACATATTATCTTCACTTTAGACCATTTTTATCATCATTACTATGTCCTCATTCTTATAATATGACCATTGTTCACTCTCACAAACTAACCATATATTCTTGAATAACTAAAGATCACTTCTTATTTTTTATAGAACATAGATAGGGATGACTAGAGAAAAATCCAAACCCTTACCAATCTCCCTTATTAACTCAATATAAATTGATAATTTTTGCTTAACTCTTCACAAATATGTAATAATGTAATCCTAGACTTGACAAGGGGAAAAAGAGGACTGATTTGAATACAAAATAGGCTGACCTTGGTCATATATAGAGGTGGAAGGAGGACAAAGGCCATGATAGGTTTGATAGGATATTTGAGGACCACTTGGGGGGAACACAAAAATTATTTCCGTGATAATTGTGGTTCTAGGGTAAAGAATAAGAATATTGATCAAAAGATGATTGATTATACATACCAAATCAAGATGACTAGGTGCCTAATCTACTTAAACTAGCTGATGAATGCTCAGAGTTTCTATTGATGTTTTCACACTTGCCTCAAAAGGTTGATTAAATGAAGAAAAAAATAAAACTCTTCATTTATTACATGATAAACTTTATCCCATTGGGTGTGCCAAAAACTATTATGGACTCAATCTGCACCCTTAAAAGGTATTTTTCATGCCCCTTATAATTGATCCATAGTATTGGGATAACCTCTAGATAAGTCTAACTTCCTCTTGATGCTCACTTAAACTAATGCAAATCACTGATAAAAGGGTTAAAAAGGGTTTAAGGACTCCTAATAAGGATAAAAGGGTGATGTACCAAAGTTAAATTGACACTCATATAAAGCTTGAACCCACACTAGATTAGCATCAAACAACTATAGCTCACACAACCTCACAATCTTACTAATTACATAAATATTTCATAGAAGAGGTTCCAAGTAGAATACTAATCTATACCTTTAAGTTAGCTTGAAAACACCTTTAAAGAGGTAAGCATAAGGATAGTAAACTAGGAAGAGTCTCCTTCATTAATTCACCATACACAAGCATACTAAGCGTTGATTGAAGAAAAGAAATAGGAAAAAAGTTGATCCTATTACTTCATAAGGTAGTTATTATAATATTTTTATAGAGTTTAACCATATCAAATTAGTACACTTTTTCAAGAGTCTTAATGAGTATCCTTGTCTCCTAGAAAGATGAAAATTCTAAAATTTGAGAACGCTTTTCATGGAGAAGAGAATGGGATATATAAGAGAAGAGAAAGAGAGAAAGAATGTGGGAGTACATTATCAAAGATTCAATGAAAGAGATACCACCATTCCATAATGAATGATTTATCACCCTTTTTACATATCAGGACACTGTTTGTGGCTTACCAAGTGGGAAAGTCTCCAAAGGTTTTGAGGATGCATTGAATGCACTTAGTTGTATGTCCCAACCACCATATCATTTTATTTGATCCTTCACACCATCTCCCACTTGAAGATAAAACTTCATACTCATGTATATAATAGGAACATGGCCATGTATAGTTTTGGTGCCTATTTATTGAATATATAGCTACATTAAAGGATGAGGAGCCTCTTCAATATCATGGACATCTACCTTGATCAAATCTAGACCAGATCTTTTCTATAGGTAAAAAACCAATCTCCTTTATTGTTTTTCTTATAGCCACATATGTAGATGCAAACCTATAAACTACATATATTTTCTCTTGATCTCTATTATCTCTGTAAGACCTATTTTTTCCTTTGAGTATCTATATAAAATGATAACTTCATCATAAATAAGTTTCCTTCAAAGAATGGTGAACATAGTCACAGATAAACCCTATATACCATGAATCTTTTAACTAGAGATATATATTTAGCTTCAATGGTCCCTTTTATATTATTTTAACCTAAATGCATCATCATGTCATTTGATTGAGCTTTAATGGCAACATATTCCCTTTGAAAACTTTACCTTGGTTCAACTTTGGTTATGGGTTTGATGTGTATGAAGCCCCTTAGCTTCTCAACCTTTTATTTTATTGGTCATCAAAAAATATTTATGATAATCAAATAGATCCAAACTATCTTTACTCTCATTGGTCTTATGGATCCTTGGTATTATATTTTGACCTTTTGACCTTTTGTGTGCTATATGAATGAATTCTATCCTTTGATCTCCTGCCACAAATATCTTTTTACATGTCAACTTTCTCACATACCATAGATATTTGATGTGTGATTTAATGTGATCCTTTGATCTTAATGGGACCCACAATTATAACTCAAATGGATAATTCATGATGTCTAACATTGACATCTACATGCCCATATTTGATGTTCATTCAAACATTTTTGATGTCTGTACAAATGTCTTAGGACCTTTGAACCCCAAAAACTATTTGTCATGTCTTAAAATTGACATCTACACACCCATAATTTTAAATCTAAATTAATTTAATTTATGTCTGCATGATCATCAATATTTTGGATCTTAATAGATAAATGTTAAGCTTTACTTTGACATCCTTGTTAATGTATTTTTTATAGGTTCAACTTCGAAGCTTTATATATCAAGATAGAGCTCTCATCAAGACATGAATTTATAGAGGATGATCTTGGCACAAAGGACTTCATGGAATTATAATATTTTGTCTTGTGTGGGATTCCTAGGTGCATTTATAAAACACACAAGTGAATTGGTCTACTCATTTTAGTATGATGTCTTGGTGACAGTATGTTTCTCCAAACTTGCATAGTTCATCTTTTGATCATTCCTTTAAGGTTTTGATGAATTTATAATATTTGTGAAACCCAATTCATGCCTCTAAATACTTATGAAACTCATGAGTAACTAATTCAAACCTTTGGTCCACTCAATCTATCAAACCATATAAAAGCTTTATATGTGGGCCAAATTTGGACAATAACTCCTACATGGCATACCCACCAAATGAATTGGCAAAGCTCAAATTGAACTAACAAAGTAAGTTTATATACATTGAATATTAATGGTGCATGAAGTGGAATTGAAGGCTAAAACTATATTAATAAATTGAAAACCAATGACATGTACATTGATCAACAAATTAACTTAGAGCACACTTGCCTTCTTATGAAAAAACCCTAACTACCTATGTTTTGATCATGAACTGCATCTACAAAAGTTTAGATACTAAATTGAACAACCAAAACTTTATTATCCTAGTGAATTAGCTATGGCATCCTCATCGAAGATATTCAGAGGAACCCTACCACCATATAGATTTTCCATTAAGGATTTAATAGAGTATAAAGACACCATATTTGATCTAGTAATGTTTAACAATCATGACCTCAATTACTCAACATTATGAGAAGTGATTCACCAAGTAGATGTGCACTCTCATGAGGATAATTTAACACCAACTAAAAAATAATTAGCTACAAATCTCCTCCCTCTAAAATGACATGGATTGCATTTTACAGCAGCCAAGTTTGAAGTTATGCCATGCATATACCTATTACGAGACTTGTTCTTCACTAGATAAGTTATTTGGGGCATGTTATTATACCACTAAAGTAAAAAACCATCATAACATTCATATTGAGAGTTATATTACAAAGTTATTTATCCCTACCTATCATAGATACTACATACAACTTGTACATATTAGTTACATGGAAAAAGGGGAAATTAATTGAGAAAGCATTGAGCAAGTGGAAAATTCCTAGGGAGACTATCATATTGAAGGAGAATCATCTAGTTCCTATAACTAAGTTTCATATGGGAATCCATATTGGGATGGCACTATTGAATTGGTTATATGACTACCTAACATAGATTTCATTCACCTTAAATGGGTTCCATAGCTAGACTTATGAATGACCTTAGAGCTAACATTTAATTTGGGTGAGGTAATTAGTGTTATGTTATGAGAACAAGTACTACACAAGGATAATAGGCCTTAATGAGGATATTTATATATGATGTCATACCTTATAGATGATATGCAAGGCATAGTGTGTATTCATAATGGGTCAATCTAGATCCCATCTCTATATTTCATTAAGAACCATATATGTCATTCATATTCTTTTATACACATATACACTTATAACAGGAACATCACTTTCATTATGGATGATGTATACCCTTAGGTGTGGAGGGATATTCATGAATCACCACTACTTAGGTTATCTAGGAGCATTGCATATACATTGATGTCTAGAGGGGACTATTGGATGTATCTTGACTACACTATAATTATGGTCACTGGCCATATGATTTCACCCCTATGTCTCCCCAAACATGTATCAAATAAATTAGTAGAGTAGGAGGTAGCCTACCAAATGTGGTGGGGAATAGATTAATATTTGAAGAAGAAGAAGAAGAGTGCCTTCCATGGATCTCACCTCATGATTGGAAAAATGTGTTATCTCAATCATAAACACTTTTGGGAGGTTGGAAAATTTATAGAGTATTACTCACTAGCCACACTACCACATAGGGACTGGGACCCTCATGGTAAAGTTCAAAAGCATATTTAAGGAATTAGTATTCCATACCAACATGAGCCTTATGACCATGATTTCCTATTTATCAATGCTAAGAGTGATACCCACATCAAAACTAGGGCACAAATAGTAGGATTGGGTGAGAAACTCTAGAAAATAATTTAAGGGAATCCCTCCATTTTAATTATAGATGCACACATCAAAATCCTACCCAATGGTGGATGGGGTGCCCCTGAGTTTTATATCAACATGCCCTCTCAACTATTAGTGGAGCAAGGGGAACCTTCCTAGATAGTCCCTATGGAACTAAAAACTATAAATAAAGATCTTGGTATGGATAAAAATTCACTTGGAAAATCTCAAGATGATCCGATTTTCCTTGAGTCATTGGATTCAAAAGACCATGCCCATCCTATTTTTAGATTGGCCCAACAAATTGCAAGTGTGGAAGTTTCAACCATAGCCACTCAAGAGGATCCCCACAAATTAAGAAAGTTAATATTTGTTATAAGATAAATACAAGAGCTCACATCCATCCAAAGAGTCCAAATATTGAATCAATATCTACATAAGGACCCTTAGGGGAGTAGTAGTTATCAAGAGGTGAATCTATAGATGAGGATGAGGAGCTATAAAGAGCTAAGGTTTTGAGCCTCCAAGACACCAAAGTCAAATAAACATTAAATGAATATCAATTAGGTGAGGGTGCAACCCCTATAATTAGTATATGTCCTTCACTTTGTACTACTTCAATTATTTATTTTATTTGCCCTTTGTCTATTGGCCCTTTTGATTCCATCTCTCTCAATCCTAGTGTTTCCCCTTATTTGGTGGTACATGTTGACTACTAAACTTGCACCCTTATGAAATTAGTTTCAAGAATTCATATTTTGAAGGAATATGGAGAAAATCCTAGGCTATTTATGGCCTAATAATTGGATTTACTCTCTATATTTTAATGGCTATCTCCCCTTCATGTATCAGTTAGGATATCCACTCTACACTACCACCTTATGAGGGAAAAGGGAAGAAGGTAAACTGAAGCGAAAATCTATCTAACTAGTGTAATGCACCAAAATATGAACTCTACTTATGTAATATTTACTATTAATGATGAAAAATAATATAAACCTGATTTTACTTCTCAAAATAGAGGTTTCCATACATCAATGTTTCACATAGAGGATCAGTTTGATGGATGATCTAAGGTGGCTTGTTCAATGGTATCTCAAAGACACTAAGGAAATATTGCACTTTAAAATCATAAAATATGATTATAATAGACTATTAAATCTTCAAGGATGATCTAACATCTTAAAATAGGTAATAGGAAAGGAAAAGATGAGAGGACGCATATACTATCACTATCATCTATCAACTAACCATAAAAATACACTAAACACAATCTTTGAAGAGGTATGAATTTAGTATTATTCATTCACAATAGGCAAGTGAAAGTGTTTTTTTAGCATGTCCTTGCCAAATATTAGTTTAAGGATTGTTTCAAATTCCAAAAAAAAAATTACATATAGAGAATAAGAGAGAGGAGAGAGAGAAAGACGAGAGCCACAAAATTAGGAAATGAAACCTTTACTTAGTCTTCCTCAGTTCCAACATAGTATATATTGATTAATCTATCCTAAACATTTGTAAAATGGTGTAGAGGTTATGGTGAGACATTTTTGTAAATTTTAAATATTCTTGATCATTTATCTAATGTTTGACCAGTACATCCTCCTAAGTCTTTGCTTTCACACCCTCCATTCTTGGTGAAGAAGAGTCTTCCTTGAAAATAGGTCTTGATCCATGAAATTAGGTCATAATTACTTGATAAATTATTATTTTTAAACCTTATAAAAACCATTAATGAGGTATTTCAATTTTATTTATTTTTTAATATCTCCTTGAGTGTAAGATTGACTTCTTCAACACACTAGGCATTGGAAGGAAGGAAGCTCTTATTGGGAGTCTTTGAGATCATTTAAAACCTTGATTCATTATACTAAAAAATTAATGAATTTTTATTATCTCCAAAGTGGCATGGAAGGTGAGGATTAACCTTGAAAACTTGTTGAATAGCTCTCATACATCAATTTGGGTGTTTTGACTACTTAGCTCCTTCACAAACAAAGAGGCTTAGGAGAGAAAAATTGAGTTTTTACATTGGACCAAGAAAAATTACACCATGGATGGATTATAATAATTAAATTAGACCTAAAAAAAAAAATCTTAGTCATAAATTATCCCAAAATATTTAATTTTTCTCATTTTGTTTCCTAGAGCACCCATTCCTTGTAGCCCTAAAAACCTATAAAGCTCATTGTCTAGAATATTTTAAAAATAAAATTGGAAACCTAGTCACATTTTTAGTAACCTCTATCCCCTTAAATTTCCAAAAAAAAAATTATAATTATAATCCAAGAGGAATTACTCCTTTTCCTTTATTTTATTCTCAAATTAGGCTTAATTAGCCCTTTTAGGCCTAGAAAGAGAAATCTAGCCCAAATGGCCACACACAAATGTGAAATTGGATTAAACCAAATTATTAACTTTAAATATACTAATACCATCCTCCATGACAAATTTGGGGTCCTGAGACCTTGTGGAAGTGTGTAAACCAAGAAACCATCTTGCTACCTAGTCTCATTTTGAGCCTATTTATGACTGCCTTATAAAATGAGCCTATTTTGATCACCTCTAAAATATCCAATGCCAATTTTTGAAATTTAATGGATATGAAATCTCCCAAATGACCTCATATATATATTTTTTTAAGTTATCCCCTTCTTAGAGCATGTACAAAACACAAAAATCATGAAAAGTAGGGTATTTGGAACAATTTGTACAAGTGATGTTAGCATAAAAATAAATGTGTACAACCTATTTGTATTTCTAAAAAATATAAAAGAGTTTTAAAAATCAATATGTGGAATTATAGGTGAATTTTAAGTCCATTTCCATTTATTGGTCACAATCAAGGTTTTATAAGGGTTAAAGACCTACCTAGGGTCCTAACGATTGTTCATAAAGAAAAAACATACAAATGACTTCATTAAACTTGTAAAAAATTCTTGAATAACCTCATAAATTATCCCAAGTGTATAATCTCCCCATAATAAGTTTGAGAAATGGTACAAGCATCTGAAGTTGCTCTTTGGGTCATTTGGTTTAGCATTCATGAGTCTCAAGATAGGTCAAATCTGAATTTTGGGTTTTGGAAGTCATTCCCACTATTGGGATAGGTTCATACACCTATAAAACATACCTTAAAATTATTCCAAAATCTTTTTAATTCATTTTTACCCTTTTTAATGCTCATGGTGCACTGGTCAAGATGTTTGGGGTCTATAGCTTATCTACTTCTTGCTAGCCCTCAAGGGCATTTGTACTAAAAACTAAGTGTGGATGAAACTTTGAGGTGTTTTTAGAAATTTTATATCACTATTTATTTCCCTTAGTGTTCTTCATTAAGTTTGACATACTTGTTTTATGCCTTTGAGTTCAATTAGATTCTTTGGTCTCATGACTTCCCCTACCAAAGGAGTGGGCCAGGTTTGAGACAAAATAGTGGGTATGTCCCTTATTAGTATGACCCTAATTTTAATATTAATTCCTTGATAAACTATTAAACATATTCTATAAAAAAATTCAAATCAAGATCATGCCTATAGAGGTCTCTAAAGGTGATTTTCCCTCAAGACTTATTAGGTTAGCTTGTATGCAAAGAGCCTATAAAAACCTCATAAGTCACTTATCTTGAAAATGATTATCTTAAATATGTTTTATATATCTCATTTAATGATTTATAATGACTCTCTACCAACACTAACCTCTTAAATAGGTTTATAACATTTTTCTTCACCACCAAGGGTTTCTATATCAACTAGGCCTACTAACCCTAGAGCTCTTAAACTAAATGTTCTTCTTTAATTTCATGGTGAAAAACTAGTAAGGTATTCTTTATATCATCATCACTATAATATTTCCACCTTTTTGTGAGAGATAGACTCTCCATACTTGGTTATAGGAAAGGTTTTTGGGTCCATACTAGACTGTGTCTTTATGTCTCAGAACATCACCATGAAACCATTGATTTTATTTAATGAAATTGAACTTGGATGAATATATTATTATGTCTTCAACACATTTTCATATATTACATTAGAGTGTATCTCCCATCATCACATTCTTGACATCCTTCGACATCTTCACTTCTACTTTTGACTATTTACAATCATATACTGGTTGTAGGCTTTCACTTGAAACACCTCATAATTTTGGATCCAACTCATATAAACTTAAAAATCTTATAAAAATACTTAATAAACTTACCATTATTTTCTTTGAGTCTTATTCCTTCAAGCTTATCCATTAGGCCTAAACTTCTTGTAGGTGAAGGTTAGGTGTTTACATTGTTGTAGGTGGACATGGTTGACTATAGCCTCAAAAAGAGATATTCTTCCTTGAAATATCCTTAAATATCTTATAGAAAACTCATATAAAATTCAACTAATTAACTCTTGAATAAATGTTTGACCTTACCTTTACACTCTTGCCATCCATTAACTATGGAATTCTAATTAAGTCCCTAGAAGCTAGTTTTAGGTGATGATAGTATAGATATAGGTGTCTTTAGAAGGTTTTGACTATGTTCTTGGTGTTTAGAACCTCATCTCCTCATTACCCTTCTTAAATAGTTCATGAATCTACTTGAGGTTTTCAATTAATATTTACAGACTTTTCAAACACCCTAACTCCCTTATTTATCCTAATCATTGACCTTTTATTTATTGACCTATAGGTGTTCTCAGAGTCGTTAAATATCATTTAAGGGTTTGAGACCTTACCTTCATGCCATTTCTATCTTCAAAAATCTTAAACTTAGTTGAGGTCTAAATTTAGGTTTAATAACCTTTCAAAACCCTCAATGTCTTTGAATCTACCTCTCTTTAGGTTTAAAACACTATTTCACTATCCATACAACTTGTAGGTAACCTTCAAGCATCATGATTATATGTAGGGTATCAAGATCTCAGTCTTACACTAGTCTTAACCTCCTTAATAATAGATAAACCTAGATGGAAGTCCTAAAAAGGTTTCAAGATAATTTCTTGATGGGTGTCATTGTTACCCCTTCATTTAACCAATCTATGTTAGTGTCATTTCTTACTAGGGCTAGTTTCCAAGGCTATCTACAAAAAGGTATTTATTGGGTTTAGCTAACAATTTTATTGGGGGGGTTTGGTGTGATCTATCCTAAGTTTCTACTCCTAATTTCTAAACTAAATTTTTGAAATAAACACACTTTCTCAAAATTTAAACACACAAAACTGAATGAAGTGCTTTGAAATAAATCACACAATGTTGTTGAAAAGTAAACATATTGAAATCAAATATCAAATCTACACTTCTTAGTTAAGTTATAAAATAAAGATTGTTGAAATTGAAGAAATGATAAATGATTTTTCAAATCTTAAAGCACACACATATTAATAGTCTATTATGACCTAAAAGTTATTGATTTAATCACATAGATCATTTATATTAATTCTAATTAAAAGCAAATAATAAATACTAAAATTACATGTATTGTCTCCATGGGGAGTGGGTCCTTGCTCACCCTTGGATTCAAGGAAAAAAACAATTCAATCCTTAAAATGTTATCTTGACTAATGCATAGAAATAAAAGAGTATTTTACAAAAAAATCTTTTTGTATTCAAAGTAACAATTCTTTACAACATTTTCACTCTCTATAGACTGAGCACGGATATATCTATTATTGGATCCAAAAGAAACTAATTGTCCTAAATACTCAGTAACAACTTAACTAACTAGAATAAGAAGATATTCAGAGAGATTGTTTATATGGCTGAAATAGAGAAAAACATTACAATAAGATCCACATACAGTTGGGAATATCCTCATGGGATTTGTAACTACTTCTTACAACCATATATTATTACCAAATCTTATATATAATGTATCTATATCATCTTATCTAGATTTTTAACCTATATCTACTATCTTCTATAAATAGAAAGCTATACATAAATATAAATATATATATGGACATTTATAAAAATAAGAAGTATCTAGAGGATTCTTAGATCACCATGGAATAGATGAAATAAATTTTGGAATGCCTTGGAAAATGATATGGATGAGTCTGTAGTGAGATATGAGAGTCCATAGCATGACTGTCAAAGTCCATAGCTTGATTGTCGTAATCTGTAGCTTGACTATCATAATACATAACTATCTATCAAGGTCTGTAGAATTCCTACCAAAGTCTAGAGCTACACACAAATGATTAGTTTGTGGTCATGACACTTCCTTATATTCATAATATCATAGAAAAACTCTTATTTAGATGTTATCATACCTGTACATATAAAAATATAGAATACTAAACATGTAATAGTTAGAACATCATGCAAAGAATGATAAATTAGATTCACATAAGATTATAAAGATAAAAACATTTATTTACTACCCTAGGCTATTTATAAACCCTAAGACTACATGAAATTCTCAACTCAAATGTCATATTTATGGCTATGAAGGATGATATATCATGGTTATAATGAGTCATAGTGTGGACTCATCATTTCCCCAACACCTTATCTTTTGTAAGTCCCTTTAAAAACTATCTTCTCCTATCTTCATAAGTGTGGATTATCTATTCCAACTTAAGGCTGAGATCATATATGGATTACAAATATTTTAATATTCTCTCATGAGGAGAAGTAAATCCCATATCCATGTTAACAAAATAAAGTCAAAGATAAAAAAGTTCCCAAGATTACGGCCTTATGTTCTACCTTGAAGACATGGGAGAAATCAATAGATGTGGTCTGAATCTCATCCCAAGCCACAATTTATGCTCTTCTTCTTGAAGTACATCAATAATGAACTAATTGATGGCCTCATCTCTTCTAAAGGTCCATCTAATAGTAGGATAAATAAATTATCTCCATATTAAAGGGACTATTAATATATTCCAACATTGATTATAGGAAATCATAACTTCATAAAATAAATGTTGAATAAATAATTCAAAATTGATAATACCATCGTATAGAGCATGGAGATAATTATCATGGAATTCAGTACTTTAAAAATAGGAACTTTTGAATTTTATCAATACCTACCATGAATTATCAAATTTGGGTTTAATTCATATATCAAATTATCTTATGCTACTTATATAATCATTATATCTATCCTACTAGGCTATTTGATTCCTATAGGTAGAGAGAAGAGCTCTTAATTATAATTCTCAAACAAATAGATTGACCAAGAAATCATTTGTGTTCCCTAAAATAATATCACATTGATAAAATTCACCTATTAAATCTTGTCTGTTAGGAGTACTCTTTTGATAGATTATCAATAATTCATCACTTGTGTTAATCTCATGTGGTAATCCACAAAAGATTTGGAGTAATTGCCATCTAAAAAATTACTCATGTAAGAATAAACTATTTGAAGGGGATGGACTCCTAAAAGCTAAATGTTTTTCACCAAGTTGATAGGTAAACTATATGGTTAGTTTGGTTTACTCTTCCTACTTTTTTGCTTGTGTCAAGTCTTCTTGCAATTTTTTTTTATTTCTTGAGAATTTTGTTTTGCTTCTTTAATTTTTTATTTTCAAAACAAATTTGATCCTAGTTACTTTTGACATTAGGGTAGGACATATTTATTTGGAAACCCTATTCTACCATAGGTTTGTGAGTCACATTATAAGATTTTGAGGCTATTTGGACTTTCAATGTTGTATTCTCCTATTTAGATTTAAGGAGATTTATTCTCAAGGACACATTATCTTCTTCAAGTTTCTTGGTGTAAGTCCATAGATCAATAATGCCATTTTTAGATACATCTATCTTCTCAAAGGACTAAGCTTTAATGATTTCTATCTTTTTCAATAAAAGAGAGATAAAAAATCCTTACACTAGACTAAAGATAAGAACTGAGCAATGTCCTCTTCTTTCTATTTGACTATGGATTATAGATATGATAATGACAAGGAATGGTTGTGTTTGACATCATCTATCTCTTTACATGGTCAAGCTTTTTCACTAATCATGGGAGCCTTACCTTTGTTAATGGATGTATTTATTAAGGTAAAAGGAATAGTCTCTTCAAAAACATCTTGTGAAAAAGGAGTTTCCACTTCCTCTTTCTCTTGTGCTACATTGGTAGTGGTAGTGGTTTCTTTCCATAGTCTATCAAGAGTTTTTATAGCTAGTACTTCATCATCATTAGCACCTAGTGTCAGCTTATTCATCTTTTTTGAGTGAGAGGAATAATTTATTCATGTGAAGCCTCTTGAGGTGATGGATGTAAAATAGGGTTTATAGTAGGTTCATCTTCTATGATTTGAATGGGTTCCTATGCAAAATTAGGTTGATAATATGGCTTAGGGTTCTTTATTGATGACCTAATTCTTAATCATCTTCTTGGCTCTAGTGGTACTATCACATTGAGGGGACTTAAAGCTCTAGGTGAAACCACCCTAATAGTTGATCTTGTACTCCAAACTGACTTAGGAGTAACCACTTTAGAGGAAGAGACCCTTGGTGGATCTATAGAGCTTAAAGCTAAAGGATCTCAAGGTATGCTCTTGGTAATTTTTAGGTATTTCCTCTTCTTTCCCTCTCAAAAATTAATCCATGCTTCTATACCCTATTCTTTTTGAAGAAAATGATGTTCGTTTATCAACTAAATGAGTCGATGATGATAGATAGAATATTGGTTATTAGGGTACCTCATAGCCATGATTTATATAGATCATAATAATAATGAAGGTAGGTTTATTCTATGTTGGGGATGTTTCAATCCATACCTCAAATGAATCAACATTCTCATCACAATATAACTCAAAACACTACACTATCCATTACAAATGAGGTATTTGTTAATCCAAAAAGATACAAACCTCCATGGTTCTAATAATGAATCTCTACTAATGTCTTTGAATTTTCCATTATTGTTGTGAATACACATTGGCATTAGTTCTCTCTCACCATGGAAAATGTGGATGAGGTCATTGAAATAAGATCTTCCTATGATCATGGCCCCCTCATTTGGAATCCTAGATAAATTTCTAATGACCTGGCTAGAAAATGGAATTTTTATGCTTTTGACAGTGGAAAAAACTATCTTTAGGTGGAGGATAAAATTGGTGACAAGGGTTTCATCAAACCTTTCAAATTTCATTAAAAAATCAAGCCATATGATTGCTTCAAACACTTCTTTTACTTGTTTGTCTCCTAAGAGACCCTCTATAGATTTGACCTCAAATTTATTTTTCTATCCCATTCTGAATTTTTCAACTCCTCACAAAACACAATAGTCTATAACTCTACTTAAGAAGGAAAATGGCACTTTGGTGGTTCAATCAATGGATTATGATATCAACGATATTATTTTTGTCTTAATGCTATGGATGAAGCCTAAAGCTCTCCAAGTGTCTGGGGTGATGATGACAATGAAAGTGTATCATGTCATTAGATAATAATGATTACTTATTATTACCTTTTTATCTATTTACAATCATCACACCACTAGTTATTCTATCAATTTCTTGTCCACATGAGTTGTGATGTGATGACAAAGACAAGGTCATCATGGAAGTGCTTTTTACTTGATAGGATAAAGTTCATAGCATGTAGTCAAATTTCATAATGTATTTTTTTGAAAAGATTACCTACTGATGTGATAATATCCTTCACATAAAACTATGGAGTCTACCAAATTCTGAGCATATACTTACAAAATTAAAAATTTAAAAACTAATCCTTAGTAAAATAATAAACACCATACCTATAAAACTCATGATGGTATCCTTGTTTGTCCTTCTTTACCTATTCTAACAAAATAAATTGCATGGATTACTTTTAAGGAATGGTAAAGAATAAGATAACATCAATGTTTACTGCTTTGGATACAAAGATAATCAATTAAAAATGATGATTATTCTTTAATTTTTGAACTCCCTTTTTTATTTGTTTTTTTTTTTTTGGCCCTTAAACTAGGCATTTACTAGTTTTTTTATCTAGGCTCATTTTTTAGTTCATGATCAGCTAGTAAGCTGATTTTCTGGTCATGACTATCAATAATGTCCCTAAAGATTTTTATTATTGAACTTTTTTTCTTCTTTAATTTTTTTTTTACTTTTTTTTAGAGAAGAGGTGAATCCCATTCCATTATTAAGATCATCTTGTCTTGAAGGATCAGTTATCATGAAATCTTTGAGTTCCTACATGAGACAAAACTCATTTTGTACTAGTTGGATGAATTCTTCTCTAATAGAAGGCATTTGGTACAAATTTAACCTATGTTCATTTAATATGAGTGTATTTTGATTACCATTTATAGGCAACAATTTTACTAAACCATTATCAAAATTCTATTTTATCTAAAATGGTCCGAACCATCTAGTTCTCAACTTGCCTTTGAAGTGTTGGTACTTAGAATCATACAAAAGTGCATAGTCTCATTATTTAAACTATATTTCCTTAATGTTAAAATCATGCCATTATTTCCTTTGGTACTTTATCATCTCTATTTTTTTCAAATCTATTATTCTCATTTCATCCATCTCATTTAGTTGTAAAATTCTCTCTATCTATGCTTCATCCAAGTCAATATCTACTTCTAGTGTATTCCTTAAAGTTTACATCTCAAATTAAATTGAAAGGAGAGGTTTCTTACCAAATACCAATTCAGATGGTAAAAAACTAGTAGTGGTCTTCCAAATTATTTTGTATGCCCATATAGCTTCTTGAAGCTTGGCTACCCAATTTTTCCTATTACTACACACTATCTTGGTAAGGATATTCTCTAATTCTTTATTAGTAACTTATACCTATATATTTAACTATATATGGTATGATTAGGACTTTCTATGGTTGACTTGGTATATATCTATGAATGTTTGAATAATTTTGGACATGAACTGGGGTCCTTGATTAAATACTATCTTTCTAGGTGCTCCAAATCTCTGCATGATCCTAGAGTATAAGAAATCTACTACCACCTCTTCTCTTTTAAATGAAAGATCTTATACTTTAGCCCATTTGGTCACATAATCTGTACATACCAAAAAATACTCATTTCTTTTAGAAGGTGGATCTATGGGTCCAACAAAGTCCATACCCCATTTTTCAAAAGATTCCAACACTACTTGAGGATGGAGGGGAATTTTAGAAGATAGTGTAGATTTACCCATTATTTGGCATGGATCACATGTCTAGATGTACTTTTTTACCTACTTATGAAGATTTGGATAGTAGTAGCTAGCTTCAAGAATATTTTACACTATCCTTTTGATTTAATAGTGTCATCTACCAAGTTCATCATGACAAGCATGAATGATGTCATATATTTTATTCTCATTTACACACCTAAAAAAAACATGATCATGTCCATATTGAAACAATATACCACTCATCCATTTAAAATAATAACTTGCTTTAATTAAATGGTTCTTTTCTTTCCTAGTAAATTGAAAAGAAAACTTCCCTGTAGCCAAAAAGTTTGTTATATCAATAAACCAAGGTGATTGTATTACAATAGAAAATAGTTTCTCATTTGGGAAATCATTTTCTACAAGTTCTTATTTATCTAAATTATTCAATCTAGAAAAAAATAAACAACCACATTGAACTTACCAGGTTTATCAATGATTGCTATGTCAAATTCCTACAACATTAATAACCATCTAATAATTTTTCCTCCTAACACTAGTTTGTTCATCAAATATATGATAGATGCATGATTAGTATATATAAATATTTTATAACCAATGATATAGTGTCCAAACTTGTTTATGGCATAAATCACAACAAGGAATTCTTTCTTAGTGGTTGTGTAGTTTTTTAAGTAGGAGTCAAGTTCTTGACAATTTAATATATGGCATACATTTGTCCTTAATATTTTTGTCCCAAAATTAATCCCATAATATGATTAAATGCATTAGTGTAAATATGGAAGGGTTGTGACCAATTAAGTCCTCTTAAGACTAGGGCAAAATTCAATTTATCCTTAATAGTCTGAAAGTCTTGTTCATGATCTGGAATCCAAACAAATTCACTCTCTTTTATTAGCAAAGCAAACTTTGGAGAAATAATTTTTCTTAAATATTATATAAACCTTTTGTAGTATCCTACATGACCTAAGAAGGTTTTGATATTAGTCTAATTTTGAGGGATAGGTAAGTTTGAAATGACTTCAATTTTATTTGGATCCACTTTGTTTTCTTTTACATAAATATGATGTCCTAAAACTATTCCCTACGCTACCATGATCAGACATTTTTCATGACTCAAAGATAGATGGTGTTATTCACATATTTTTAGTACTCTACTTATATTATCTAGGCTTTCATCAAAGGATTCTCCATAAGTAGTAAAATCATCTATGTAAATTTTCACATAATCATTGGTTAAATCTGAAAATATGGCTATGACTGATCATTGGAAGGTAGCAGATGCATTACACAAACCAAATGGGAATACCCTATATGTAAATGTCCCCTATGGACAATTTAAGGTTATGTTATCCTTATCTTCAGATACCACTTATATCTAATTGTACCCACTAAAATTATCCAAGGAAGAGAAGTGTCTTTTCCCTACTAAGTTATCAATTACTTAGTCAATAGTGGGTAAAAGAAAATAATATTTTATTATTGATTTACTTAGTTCCCTATAGTATATGCATAATCTCCATTTACCATTTTTATTAGGAACAATAACCAAGGGAGAGGCCCATTAGCTGTCATAAATAGGATAAATGAATCCCACTTCTAACAACTTTTCTATCTCAATTTTCATAATGTCTTTTAAGGTAAGAATAATTCTTCTTTGAGGCTACCTTACTGGTTTAATGTTATCTTTGTAGATATGATGGGTACATAAACTTGGATGGTTCCATTCATGTCTTGATATTCTAAATAAAAATATTTAGTATACTCTTTAAGTACATCAAAGGCCTTTATTTTTTTATCATCTGTCAACCAACTATTTATTTTGAGTAACTCCCTTGGTGCTACTATTATTTACTAAGTGCTTGGGTATGAAGAATATATTAGTTTTAATTCACTCATTAAAGAGTTGAGAGGATAGGGATGTGGTAACAACATATTTGGAAAATTTATCCCTTAGAGAAAGCACTCCATTTAGAGGACAATGGAAGGTTATAAAAAAAGTACTTTGATCTTCATGTGCCCATTGCATAATAATGTGTGAGATGTCTCTATGGTTATACAAAATGATGGAAGAGGTAGAAAAGGATGGGTGTTCAGAAAGATAGGAATAAATTTCATTATAGGATCCCTAAGCAAAGTCTATAGTTAGACTGACAAAGTCTATATCTAGATTGACAAGGTCCATAGCTAGACTGTCAAGGTCCAAAATTGGACTATTAAAATCCATATTAGTTTTGATAATTTTTGTTAACTCATCCTCTACTTCTTACACATGATCAATAATTGTGAGTATATATATAGAGGAGATACTATCAGGTTTTTCTTTAGGTTGATCTACCCATATCTATTTGATAAGATTGACTGATTAGACTATCAAGGTCCAAAACTAGACTATTAAAATTCATAGAAGTTTTGATACTTTTTTTAACTCATCCTCTACTTATTACACATGATCAATAATTGTGAGCATATATAGAGAGGAGATACTATCAAGTTTTTCTTTAGGTTGATCTACCCATGTCTATTTGATAAGATTGATTGATAGTTGTACAGGTGGATTAAAAAAATGCATTTTTCTTTAAGGCCATTTGAGATAGTCATATCTCCTAATTTTCAATCAATTAAAGCTAGCACTATTGCTACCCAAGGCCTTCATAAGATCAATAGGTATCCAATTTGTTTATTTTTAGGCTATAAAATAATAAAATCAATGGGGTACTCCTATGACTCTATAGTTAATGGTATATCCTCAATTACACCTTTTGGTTTAATAGTGGAATGATCTACCATTTGCAAGATTATGGTGGTGGGTTTCATATCTATTAGAGAGAGATTTTCCATGGTGTCCATAGTCATTATATTAATAACAACTCATAAGTTTACTAATACATTTGATATCTCTTTCTTTACAATCATTAGAAAAATGATAGGTTATCATTGGGTCTCCATATTTGGGTAAAAGTAACTTACCTGCTAATAAATTAGTAAGCTTGACATCTACCTGTATAGTATTGGGATAATATATTTTCCTACCAAGTGTCTTAATACACAAATTTTTTATCACTTGATTTAGTTTTGGAATGTCCCTAATGGATTCAAATAATGGAATTTCTATATTTAATTTTCTAAGTTCTTGAATCAATTCATATTTCCTTTTGTCTTCTACTTCCTTTAATCATTATGGAAAAGGAATGGGTGGAGGATTTGTGGTGACTTCCTCTATTTTTATAGGTTTATCTTCTAACTCTTCTTATTTCACTAGTTTCATCTGTTAGCTTTCTTTTTCATGAGATATTTTTGTGATGATAATCTAAGGTTCTTGTAATGTTTTTATTGAACTAAGATGTATGTTTGCACATTCAATAGTACCTACCCCTATGGTTTCACCTTGATCATTTACATAAATCTACCTATTTTTTAGATTTACTACTAGATGGAAATGTAGTTGAGATTGGTTTACTTTCTCTATAGGGGTTACTTGAGTTCATTGAGGAGCCATCAATACTTGTTATTGTGGAAACCTTCTTTGTTGTTGATTATATTTTGGGCTATGATTCTAATATTGATTTACCCATGGCTACTAATGAGATTGGGGTATCTAATTTTGTTGTAAAGTTTGGGGCATCATCCATGTTTGTGGCATCCATTCCTATTTTCCCCATTATGGTGGTGTTGCCCAAAATTTTGGAGGTGTACTCCATTATGAAAAGGGAATCTTTAAGACAAATTATTGTGGTTGATTTTGAGAGAAGGCATTTCCTTGCCTTTGTACATAGTTTAATTCTTCTATGTTCTATTTGAACTAGTTATTAAGATTAGAAAGGTGACTATAATTTATTATTTCATGATCTTGAGAATCACATATTCCATAGCTTTCTATTTTGTCTAGAGGAAAATATCTGAGTACATGTTTTAATCTACACTTTGAATAATAGATTTCTAGTGGTTGAATGTTATATTTAGACTTAGCTTGAAATCTATCTAATGTTTTGTTTAGTTAAGTTAGTATATCTATTTTGAAATTTTCTAGTTCCTTTATGAGTTGTCTTACATCACTATACTTCCTTAGTTTACCTCTTTTACTACTAGGTTTTATCCTAGAGTAGTTGGTACATAATCATGTAATCTCTTAGAAGTATAGTTTGGTAATATCTCCCTTCCCCATGAGATTCATGAAGGAATCATCAAATCCTTTAATGAAAACAATTTTGATCAATTCCTTGGATAGCTCATATACACACCCTATTGTTGGCAAAATCTAACTGATCTAGATAATATTTAAGGTTTTTATCTTCATTTTATATCCAAGTGCTAATAAATTTTTTCTTTTATATCCTTAACCTATAATAAATTTGGTATTTATTTATGAATATTGTTTCCATTTCTCTCCAAGTGCTAATAGAGTTTCTTACTAGGCCCATAAACCACTTCATTACTCCTTCCTTCAAAGTAGATGGAAAAACTTTCAACTTTTGATTGTTTGAAGTGTAATCATAAGTTTGGCAAAGAACTTTGAACTCAAAAAGAAATTGATCTAGCTCTTTAGTGGATAGATGTTGGGCCAGTTTTTTTGGTACCTAGTGGACTATGCCAACTTAGAACATCTTAGTGTATGGTAGTCATTGCAATTTATTTCCCTTTTAGAACCATTAACACCAGTTGGAGGAATTTTCAAAGATCTTACACCAGTTAATAGACAGTTGATTCACATCCAAGTTTTTAGGGACATCCCTTTGAGTGCTTACACATGGTGGTTGGAGAGCATGGGTGTTAGAGTAGTGGATTTGATAGTATAATTACTCCTAATGATAGCTAAACACCTAGCGTATACCCATCTAACCTAGTAATAAGATGCCTCTCTGCTTATGAAAATGAGATTAAACCTAAAGAAGAGGATAGATATTAATGCAAAGAAGCTATACTAAAATCAAGGGTCACCATTAGTATATTTTAACTAATAATAACTATGTTAATAAGTCTAAATATATAGCCCAAGCTCATTTGTGAGTTATACGGTATGAGTAGTTTCAAGGATGAGCACATGATCTATTTTCATGTTATGAACTTTGTATATTGAACTATGAATTAATGGAAAATATATCAATAAAATTTGAATGTTGATCTTATTTATATGATTACAATAGTATTTTGTGTTTGTGACTTGAATCTAATAGTTAGGATAGTATAAATTATATATATGAACATGTTTCCTTATGAAGGTTTACCCCTAATGTCAATATCATATTTATTTAACGTAGCAAGCTCGTAATATGTTGGTAATTATCTTAAGTGTTGAGATAAGCATGTGATTAAGCTATGACCCCTATGCCTAAAGTGCTAGCTAGACAAGTGAGCATATGAGTATGAGATATTCCTTTATTTCACTAAGCTCTTGAATGTAACTTTACTTACTATCTGAAAGACTTATACCCATAGAAAACTGGAACTAGTTTAATACTAACTTGTGTCACCATGACCAAAACTAGTCCCCTTGAATAGGCTAATGAATGTTTATCTCACCCAAAATAACCTCAAATAAATAGAATTCCTAAGCCCATTTCACCAATAAATAAGCCTCATCAAGACTAATGTCTCACCATGTTTCAACTAGCCCAACATGGGCCTTGATCCCTTCGTTACTATGCTTAGGATGAGTGCACAAGGCTTGCACCTTATGTGAAACTGATGCCAACATAGTAGTGCATTTAGATGTTGTGTGCCACAGATCTTGATTATGATTACACCTAGCTATATCAAGGATAAAACTAACTTGGAATGATTTTTAAGTGCATGACTAGGCACATAAGCTAAACAAGGAAATTTTTTTACAAAATTTTGGTTTAGTATTCAAGACTCATGTTGAATTTTATTACTATAATGGTGTAATACAGTGATGTTTTAACTTTCACTCAAGAACATCAAATGCTAGCTAGATAAATTAGAAGATAGTTTCACATAGAAATATTTAACATGTCAAGGATAAAAGTGAAGAGAATGGGTGCAAACCTACCTATATGATGCTCTATATGAGGTGTTCTTTTGAGAACTACCTAAGCATGTGTACTAATGGTTAGCTACATATACCACCTCTAGAATCTGAATCTATATCTAACATTTTGAGTGTATAAGGGATCACCTAGAGAGGCTTGAAATCTTAGATGATGTTTGTATGCATGTTGTAGATAAGTGGTGGAGTGGCATGCTGAATAACTACATGTCAAAATTTGTAGTGTCAACCTTTTCTTACTCTAAAGAATCATAATATGAATTATTTTGAAAACTAAGGGGATCATTTATAAGAGGGCTTGATACTAAATTGAATAAATTTCTAGTAGATTATGGTATTAAGACCATAATAATGGAAGGCTAAAATCCTTGTGCATATGAGCAATCATAGAAAGTGAAAAGGGGAAGAGTAGGTGAGGTAAAATGGAAAGGGATGAAAAATATAACACCCAAGAGCTCTAAAGGTAGAACTATAACAAGTGAAGGTGTAGGCTGATAAAGGTTTTAGAACTTGGAAGTATTGAGAGGACCTGTAGCAAGCAAGAAGGGCATGGGGAAGAATCCCTTAAATTGTAACAACATGATGAAAGAGAGGAGGAATCAAGAGATCAAACATAGTAGTTGGGTACAAAATTCCTTAGGTTCCTATAAGATGTGGTGAATGAGTATGCATCGAAAGCACCTACCCCCTTCAAATCTAAAGTGTAAGCTCATGTGTTGGATTCTCCACCAGAAGATAGAATAATGATAACTGACCTTGTTAATGATATTGACTTTGAAAGACTTCAAACTTTGAGCTAGGACTTTGTAATTGAACAAGTGATACCTTAAGAGGAATTGAACTATAATACCAAGAAACAAATGAGCACCAACCTAAGAATCTAGAATAAAAGTGTAATCATTCCCATTCAAAGGATATTAGTTGTATCAACTGGTCAACAACCCATAAGAAGTATCTTGATGCCACAAGTGAGTAATATTATGCCATCGAGCTCAATATCTCAACCTATAACAATAAGGTCAGTGCTCAACCCTATAACTAGAGTCATTAGAGGACCACCTTTAACATAGATTATATGGGAGCAAGCACTTCATACTCCAACACCACCCCTTTAGTAGATTTATTATGAAATGATGATACACTTGCTTGAGTATCACAATGTAGAGAATTCCATGGAGCATGTGCTCAAGTGTGAACTCCAATGACATGTTTAAGGTATCACCCAATTAGATTTCAAGGTAACTTAGTTCACGACCACCTTACTATATTTCACCCATAACTAGTATCAAAAATCTGATCCAAACCAAGCTATGGTTGATTATGATATATTCAAGGAGGTATTTTTAAAGGAATTTTATATTTTAGAGTTTGAGAAAAAAATCATCATAGTGCTCAAGTAAATTATCCAAGGGATATCTAAGAGTATGCACCTATATGATGCATGATTTAAAACCCTCCTTTATAATCTCCCATATGATATCCACCCCTCCAAACACATGTAATGGTTTGTTGGGGGCTTGTTAGTGCCTTTTAGGAGAGGACTGTCCATGAATACCTTCATGGACCCTCGTGAAGATTTTGTATCCATGCTCTAATAAAAGGCAGTAAGCAACACCAACATTAAGATCAACCCATTTATAGAGGTAAAGATCATGCCAATGGACTCTTACATATAAAATCTAACTGCTAGTTTGGTATATGACACTCATAGTGGATTATGGTGTACTAAATATGAGATGGAGGGGAATGACAAGAATAATTTCCCACAAATAAATGTTTGCACCTTACTACTTAGCTATTAATTTTATCATGGGTTGCATAACTCTCATAAATGTCCCCTATTACAATGTGTCAGTCAATTAAATGCTACCATCTATTTCAAGATGTGTGATGCATATACCAATTCAACAATAGATTGTCAAGTCATTGATGAGATGTGCTAAAATATGGAGAGAGGTGCATGGTAGGTAATGACCATAGTCATAGGGTAAGTAGGCTAAGAAAACAAAGGCTATGACTAGAAAAATATGGGCTATGGGAATTAATAAGGCATACATGGGTGAGGTGGAGGATGTGGTAGAGTAAGATTCCCACCATGATCATGTTACAAGTATGGGTTGACTGAGTATTACCAGCATGACTACCCCATTTACCCAATGTGTAGGTATTATCAGGGACCACATACGATCGAGGATTGTCCAAACTTATATAAAATGTTGACTCAAGGTCAACTTAGTGTAGATAAGGGTGCCACCATGGTTAGGTGTGATCAAAAAAAAAAGAAAAATGGGATCTCAATGTATAATAGACTCATAAAGAGCCACCTAAGGTGTAGACCACAACTCATAGTGTGTTCACCACATAACCACCTCTTATGTTGACATAATAACTACACTTCAAATATGTCAAGTCAAGACGCATCAAGAACATAATGCAACTTGATCCAAAATATGTACCCTACCCTGACCTAATGTGATAAAAGGACATCTTGTAATAAGCCATGAGTGTAATACAAAAAATTTAGGTAGAGCTCTAACTAGCTAGATATCTAGATGCACAAGTAAGTACCATTCATAAGAATAAAGATAGATAGGAGGATGAAGTACAAGAGTTTATCAAGATCTTTTGCCTCTTATAATATGAAGGGATGCTACCCCTACTAAAAAAATTGATTTTAGAGTACACAGGGAAGATACCAAAGGAGGAGGTAATGCCTTAGATGATTGAAGTTATTTCACTATATACAGAGTAGGTGCATGAAGTAAGGTATACTTAGAATGTAGATTATGACTAAGAACTACTATTAAAAACTACCATTGATGGATGGTCTATTTTTTATGTCCTTATGGACCTGGGTATCGAGGCTAACATTTTGATGAGAACTATTTAGGAGAAGATGGGATGGGTACCCTTAAAACCCTCCCCTCATATTTTATTTATGGCCAACAAAGCCTGATTACAATATATCAAGATCTTGAAGGGCACCATTATAAATATTATGGGTGATGAATTTTGAGCTAACTTTTAGGTAATTGAGCTAGTAGAGCATGATAGCTATCCATCACTCTTAGGGAAGCCATGGTGTTATGCCAACAACATGGACATGCACTTCAAGAAGTGTTACATGAAGTTCAAAAATGGTATAGAGAGGGTGGTTATCCCCCTATCAAGTGATCAAGGGCCTCCATATGTGGAAAGTGTTGATATTAAAGATGAGATCAACCACATTTAGAACATCATGATACAAGGTGCTAAGAAGCTTAACCAAAGATACCAAGGAGTGATTGAATGGGAGGATGGAAAATTAGCTTCTAATATAACTAATGTAGCCTATGAATAATGGGTCAAATAGGCTTATGAATTTAATAGATAAAGGTACCACCTAGTGTAAGCAATGAAACTAAGGCCAGCCAGAATGGGATTGATCATGGTTAATCATACTCAAAAGAAATGGGTTCCCCATGCCAAATAGGTAAGAAAAAGGGTCTTTTGTATTAGTAAAGGGAAGCTTACAATGATCCCAAAATATGAAGGGATCTAGCATATAGATAAATATGTCCATGACATTGAAGTGTGCATTCCCAAGTAAATAGATAGAATGGGTGCACTAGTGCATACCTTGAGGAGCATTACTACTCATTAGTGGGTAGTGCAAAGGCCTAGCTTACCAACAAGGCAAGATGTGAAGGTAGAAATATGAATTAGGTTTGGAAAGAGTAATTAGGACTTAGACATACCTTATTACTCAAATGATTTTGACCTAATAATGCATGTGTGCTTGTGTGAATAAACTTGGATGGTCTACAATGAGAATGTGCCCAAAATCCTATGGGTGCATGCCTTCTATAGGACTTTAAAAACATGGGTGTGATCATGGTATATTATAAATGAAATGTGCCAAGAGATAGGAGACTAGGAGGTACTTAAGGAGAGGTTTGTACATACCTCCTTCTTCTCTTCATAAAAATTATATCCACTAGATCCACTATAAGTCATTCATAGGGTAGTGTTTAAGGATACTACTATCTTGAAAGATCACCTTAGAGACATGTTTGGGGAGAAATTATTATCAATCTTGACATTATTTTATGAAAAGGCACTCAATAGTGACTCTAGTGAGGAGGATGATGAGACCTAGAAGGAGTGCAATTTTAAGGCTCTAATAGGAAGACAAAAAATTGTGCACCTTATAGATGATAGTGCCTCGGATGAAGAATATATGACTCATCTTCAAATTAAGACAAATGACGGGACAATTTAAGTTGAATAATCTCATCAAGAGAGCAATGAACACTATCATATGCCACTCAAAACCACAAAAATAGAAATCAATGTAGAAGGTGAGCTGAAGATTTTCACTATAGGTGCTTACTAGTCTAAGGCAAAGATAACATGAATCATAGATCTCTTAAAGCATTTTTAGGACTTGTTCTCACATAGCTACTAGGACATAAAGGGCACCAAACATTCCTTTGTGAAAATGATCATCAATTTGGTGTATGGCATGAGGCCCCTCAAGAAGTGCCCATATAGGATGAATCCCAATCTTTGTACCAAGGTGAAGATGGAGATTGATGGAATGTTGGCTACTAGCATCATCTACCTTGTATAAGAGTCTAAATTGGTGAGATTGATGCTCATGTTGTCACCAAATTTTGCAACATAAAAGAGGGTGTTCAAGCCTCTTCCAAATTTGGGCAACATGGGAACATTTATAGGTATGTGGGTGTACCTATTATGGAAATGAGCCTCTAGATTTAAAGGTCTAACTCCCTGAATATATCTTTAAAAATATTATCACCTAATCTAATATTTAATTGTAGAGGAAATATTTAGAAACAACATGAATTAAACCTAGTCTATAGAGGTGATACACCAATATTAACTCCACATGACCATCATAATCCAAGCAGTATGGAACAAGTGAGTACTTCAATATAGAGGTGAGATATGTGAAACAACATAAGGCAAATGAACTATAAGGTAGGTTGCACATTCCAAGGACAAATATACACTTGAAAGGGTTTGACACATTTGAATACACTCTATATGACCTATTAGATAGAGAAATCTTGCTCAAATATGAAAGGATAAAGAAAATAAGGATAGAACATTATCACTTCTTATCACTATAGATCACTTACACACTTAGATAATTATTCATGAACTCAGAAACAAACTTACATTAATATTCAAAGGAAAAATATGACATCATTCTAGTAGGGCTTTGCCATACATACATTTGGTTTATCTTATAAATCCAAAATTGTAGCTACTTATAAACCTTTTGAGAGAGAAGAAAATAAATAAGTTCAAGAGTCACTAGAACACATGTCTAAGCATGAGAATGAGTTATGTTGTAGGTGTAATAGAGTGTGAAATAGATAATTAATGCCTTATAAGCTAAATGTCCATGTAAAACATGACAAATTCCTTCCAAAATGGTGCAATGAGTCTTCCACCAACCTTTTTAAAACTATTTCCATCATGGACCATCCTTCAAATATTTAAAACTGAACTAAGAGACTCAACATATAATCACTATTCAAGGGGGCTAAAACATTATATGATAGTTATGATATGCTCTCCTAACTACTAGCTACTTCTATACAACTTTATTCACCATCTTTAATCATTTTTTTAATTTCTTGGACTTTTCTCTTTACATTTGGTAGTCACTGTTTATCTAGGACCTTGACTAGGATTTCATGGTGGTATATGAGTTTGAAGAGCTTGTTTCACTATAGGATCCTTTGTCTTACACATTTGATCATGTGGTATTCCCTTACCACATTTTTTATTCCTTTATAAACTATGCTTACAATATTTTCTTGTTCTCATAGAAAATGACTCTTTGGTTTGACATTTGCCTATCAAAGCTAACTTGGACTAATAACATTTTTTTATTAGATTCACAGATCCTTATTGTCAGATCTTGACTTTTTAACCTCCTTTGCACCATTGGATTTATAGATCCTATCTCCCACATGTTATTATATCTCTATATATGTATGTTATTTACCTTTATTTGGTCATTAAAATTTGACACTTTGACCTAATCTCATTGCTTCTTGCATCTTTGGATCACTTTCACTCTATCAATCTTCCTACACTTTCTCGATCTTTAACTCATCACTATATCGATAAACCTTGAGAACTTTATAAAATTTGAGTCTATTCACCATATTTGATCTCTATTGCATAATTAAGCATGAGTGATATATATTTTGACAAGCTTGATCATTAACTCTAACCAACTTACACTCATTGGGTCTCTGTCTAACAAGTTTTATGAATGTGACACTTGTCACTTGTGCATTCACTCATAGCTCCTTTTGAAAATTTGACTTCATCATGTTTGATTGGATCATCTACATATGATGAATCATGGGATGTTAAATATTGATAACTTTAAACTATTTAAGGAACTTTTAAATATAAATGGCTACTTTATGGAGCTTGAAATTGATGCTTTCACAAACATTCTACTCTATAGGTCCAACTTTGAATCTTCATAACTTGAGCTAGAGATCTCGCATGGGCATGAAATTTTTAGTGTGTGTTTATGGGAAAAAGAGATATAATTACATATGATGTATTGGCTCATGGGATCTTCTTGGGTGAGGATAAAAATTTCACAAGTGAGTTAGTCCATTCATTTTTAGATGATGTCCTAGTGATGGTCTACTTCCATTGAGTTCATGTAAGAATTGTATGCTTGATATTTAAATATTGAATGAACCCTTGAGGCATATGAAAAATTATTCATTGATCCTTGAATTATTTGGACACCATGAAGACATACGAATTCCATACATTACCTTAAAATTACCTTTAAGTTATGAAATAACACAAATACTAAACTAGGTAATGACTAAAACTAGAATGACATATGAAATGACATTAGATGAATTACGACACACTCTATGACATTATATCAGACCCCTATATAAGTTTTTGACTATAGGGTTGTTGAGCCATTTTGACTATAGTAAAAATGGTTAACATCTTTGGTGATTTCCCAAGGGTAGCGTGCTTGTTATACCATGACCAGTTGCCTAATCCTATCCATAAGGATATGGAGTCACATGTATAATATATTGACATATAAATGACTTTGAAAACACATAACAATAGAAAACAACAAGGACAAAACATAAAGAAAAATAAAATGTATGTTCAACTAGAACACCTAGGGAACACTACACACATAACTGAAATGAAACACATACCTAGTCTACTATTTATACAATAACTTTACCACTCAATAGCAAGGTTTCAAATGTATCCCAATAAGGATAGGTAAATATTATCCATTAATCCTTTCTAGTTATAAATAATTTCTTTGCTTGTACCTAATGATGACATATGGTCCACTCTAGAGGGTATCAAATTTTGTATGTCTTTCTAGTTTTGCTCTATCTTCATCCCACTGTTTCTAATGCAAAATTGCTTTCTACATTCAAAGAAGAAATAAGAAACTAAACGATGGTCAAGGCTAGAAGTACCTGATAAAGTCATGCGCACCGAAATCAGACGTTGAAAGATTCTCCTCTTTTGCTGTGGAGGAATGACACCTGCGAAGAAAAGGCTAAACACGGAAAAATGTTAGTCAAAGGTAGGGTGGGCTGTCAGGCGAACGCCCGATCCCGGAAGTACGAAGACTCCCTAGAAGGATATCAACCCACTGATAAAAAAGAGCAGAATATTGGACGAAAGTAGATGATAATGACAGAAATAAATGATAGAAATAAATGATAGAAAATAAAAGATGCGTACCTGATATGCGGCACTGTTCTGCACAGTCGCCGGCGTCGGTCTCTGTGGTGCCGGCGTTAGTTAAGGAATGTGCCGACATCGGTTAAGGTGCCATCGTCGGTCGGGGTAGTGACCGGCGTCGGTAGGGGCAGGTTCTGGGAAAAGTCTGGACAGGTTCGGGATAGGGTCTGGGAGAGTCGGGACAGGGCTGAACAGAGTCGGGACAGGGTCTGGGAGAGTCGGGACAGGGTCTGAGAGAGTCTGGGGGGTTTTGGACAGAGTCAGGATAGAGGCAGGGATAACAGAACTGATAAATAATAACTGAGAAAGAAATGAAATAAACAGAATAATACTTACCTGGCAGAAGATGCGATGAAAGCCATAGTTGGAGTCGGATTGAATGCAGAGAGTGTTGATGTCGTAGTGTTGATGATTGCTCGGGGTTCGCAGGTTGGTGGAGGAATTCACAGGTTGATTGCTTCAGCGTTTCGAATAGCGTTCGGGTTCTCTCGCCTTGAATGGTTGGCAGAGGTTGATGAAGGCGGGGGACGGGGACGGTTCCAGAGACGGTTCATCGACCGTTTCGGGAAACCAAATGGTAACTGATAACGGACAAGGGGAAGGTGACCGACGTCGATAGGAGTGCCGACGTCGGCTGATAGGTGACCGACGTCGGCGACATCGGTCGGGTAAAGACCGACGTCGGCAGATGCATAATGGGGATAGAGTCTACCTTTTGCTCTGTGCTCATTTTTACATGCTGCCAGGGTCAAGGTTGGTGGAACAAATGATCGGCAAGGGTTCAATAGGCGAAGAAGAATAAGACGGGGAATGACCAGGGGAGTCGACACGATTTTGGTGTCTACACCCACTTTAACACTATGTTACCTTATTGAAATGATCTTAGAGTTTCCCTCTTGTCAAAGTAATTCTTCATCAGTACTTGGTAATGCTCCAAAGCTTGATGAGCCTTATATTTGGTCTCTTGCAACTCCATTAATTATGTCAATATCACTTTTATTGGAGTATTCTTAAATAACTATAGTTGGTGTGTTAACTCTAAGGTAGGTAACTCTTGAAATATAGACAACCTAGCTTCTCTCCCTTAGAAAAGCACAAAATGAGAATTCCCTATGGACCTCTTGGGAATTATCCTATCAACCCATAAGTATGTCTTCAATTTGGTGTGTTAAGCCCTCTGGTTATGCTCCAAGGTTATCTTGATCATTGTGATTAGGTTCTTGTTAGTATATTTATCCAACCCATTACCTTGAGGTTAATAGTTGTAGATGAAGTGCTCAAAAATATTCCATTACTATTTTCCCAATTAGCCATCTTAGCACCCATAAAATCAAGAGCATTATTTGAAATAATAGTATAAAGAGTGCCAAACCTTGTTATGATTATCTCATAACCATATTTTAAAATAATCAGCTGCTATGAGTATCCATTTATGACCAACACTTGATGGGGGGTTTATCATACCAATGAAATAAATACCCCATTGCATGAAAGGTTGATCAAATTGGGTAGGCTTAAAAAGGAGAGATACAAGCTTCTAATTTCCCATAAATAAAGAACATTGTACACACCTTCTCACTAAAACTTGCTAGTCCTTAAAGAGGCTAGGCTAGTAATAGCCTACTTTCATGATCTTGGAAGCTATAGTTCATGGGGAGAAATGACCTCTTGCTATCTCTACATGAAACTTCTCTAGCAATACCCTAGATTGATTATTATCAATGTATCTCAATATCACAACATTAATGTGTCTTATAAAAAGGACACCATCCACGAGATAAAAGGGAATATATTTCAATCTAAAATATCTCCTTTGTGATCTACTCATATTATTAGGATACTCACCATTTTGAAGAAATATAATCATATCTTGTGTCCAACTATGTATATGCAAGGAATCAATTGGTTGGGAGCACTCATGATTGATTATAACCTCTTATTTTGACTCATGAAAATCTAAAACTAAGTGTTCTTAAAAACCTTTCCCTCTCATAGACACCTAAAAATGACCACTGATAATCTTTAACCAAGATTTTGACCAATTTTGACCAAAATGCACAATTTAGCCTAAAAATACTAAAAAAAATAAATGAGTTAAAATTGATATATTCAAGTGCCAATTTTGGAGAAAGTGTCATTAAATGGGGCAATGCAATTTATGAATAACCTAACTTTGATCAGATCATTTCGAGTCAAAATGATATTTTCACACCTAGGCGCTTTAGATTACTCTTTTCTATCAAATTTCTTGTATGAGACATGTGCCTTTTTTATTTTGTGTTGAAAACATCTTAAATGGGATAATAGTTCCAACACATATAACATTAACTTTCAATTCCAATCTAATCAAATTTCAAGCCAATAATATAACATTTTGACCAATTTGATTAATTTATACACAAATTGCTAAGGTTTTGCATCAAAGTTGACTAATCATGTTTAAGGCTAATTAAACTAAATCAAGAGATTACGTTAATTTTCCATGGAAATTTTTGAATATTTATTTTTAAAAATTGATTGTCATTAATTTCATCATCAAATAACATCATCCTATGGGGTGGCATCCACAAGCATAAATACCACAAACATCTGTATTAATGCCTCCCATGCCTCATTAAGACGCTCCATGCCTAGTTAATGCCCCTTTATCCCAAATATTGATGAGCATATTTACGAATTTTAATTACATAATTTAATTAATCCTTAGCCACACATATTCATCTTGAGATGGATGGTTCAGGTTGATTCTAAACCATTCTAAAAATCTATAAATAGGAGGCCTTGTGTATTGAATTTGAAGCTCTCATATGCCAAAATTATAATGTTCAATTGATTCCAAAGCTTCATTCAAATTAGTGTTATAATTCTCAAATTTTGAGCCAAGCCAAGCTAAATCCAAACATGGTTCCAAGGAGAGATGGAGGTAGACACACTTCATTGATGCAGATTTCATGAGCACAAACTAAGCAAGCCACTTCAAAAAACTATTTGGAGCATCTAAGGAATGTGAAAGAAGGTTTATTTTTTATTTTAGTTGTGTTTTCCATTTTATTCTTGTTAACTAAGCTCCCCCATTGAGATAGGATTAAGGTGTTAGCTATTAGTGTGTTATTTTTATCTTTATTTCATAAACTAACATAATACTAATCTCCCCCTATTAAAATCCTATGTTCAAAAGTCCTTGTCTCATCCTCTAAAGTGCTTCAAAGCAAGCAATCATAATCTTGTTTTTACATGTTGAAAGGATGGTTTGGAAGTTAATTTGGGTGTTTTAACTAATCATACACTTCAAATTGGGTTTAAAAATAACATATTTAAAATCATGCACACTTAAAATTTGGTGTCTAAAAGGAATATTTATCATGCTAAGTCTTAAACACTTCAAAATTTGAGTTTAAAATGAATGTACGTGCTTATTGTTTCATTTAGTCTTTTTGTTGTAATCTTTACATGTTTTTACAACTTAAGACCAAGGGGTTAAAAAAACACGACATAATATTTCATTTGGTTCTTAAAATTAAACTCACTTGTCAAATTTTGTCTTCAACAATTATTAAACTTGGAATTTGATTGGAAAAAAGAGGGAATTTGTGTATATGATCTTCCATCCATCCCCTTTAGGGAAATTTTGGATTCAAAAGCACTATATTTATTATAAACATACCTAGTTTAAGGAATAGAAAGAATGTCATCTAAAGCACTCCCCAAAAACTCACAATAGTTTGGGTGATCTTGAAATGACCCTAAAGTCTTTCTATTAAGTCATTTATTTTTATGCAAACTTGGCTTGCAAGGGGGACTTCATTACCTCCCACAAGTTCTTTAGGGAAGATTTGACCTAGGGTTTCATCTCTTAACATTTACTTCAACCACTCCCACTAAGATTAGAGGTTTGAGTGGTTAAACCACCTTCTAGTGTTGGATTTTCACATGGGATGTATCTACACTTTAGACATTGCACTATATTAAGCAAGTGACAGATGTAGTGGTTACAAAAAGGACAAGACCTTTTTTCAATAAGCTAAATGCCATAGATACCCAATTAAATTACTACTTCTCTTTTTTACTAATGTAAAATTTGGTAGACATAGGATCCATCTAAAAATGATTGAAAACCAATTAGTTTTAGTCAACCCTACTTTACCATACCCTTAATAGGAATTTGGATTATTTACTTGTATTTTATCATTTTCTTACTTGGTGTTTTGAGACTGAAACTAATATTTTTGTTTATAAACCATGTCAAAACCAATTTGTTTATATGTCTCTCTTTTACCTAAAGAGGTGTTATGTTGTTCATTTTACACCACACTTATGCCTTGAAATTTTTGCTAAACTTGTTTATGTGTGGGCCATTTGAGTTATAGAGGGTAGTATTACACTACCAAAATCATATTAAACCATTTTTCATTTGAGTCTTTGAAATAAAAATTTGATCACATCATTAGAGCATGCAAAAATTTGTTAATCTACTCAATTTGTTTCAAAACTTGTTTACCATTACACTAAAAATTATTTGTTTCAAACCATGTCACATCAGTGATTTGGACCTTGTTTATGCTTTGTCATGTTGTCCAAATTATCTAGCTTGTTTGGTCAAATCCTAGTTTTCAACATTGAGTTTCGTATTAACCTTGTAAAGTTTGGATTCAAATATTTATTTATTTATGTTTAGGCCTCAATTTTTAGGGCTAATACATAGATCTTTCTCTTTTGGGTTACATAACTTCAGTTAATTGATTACCCAAATTTGAAAACTATTGATTATTTGTTTGTTTAATGCGTCTCCTCATCATTGTTTGTACCTTTATTTGGGAGAAAATAGCCTTTCTCCAAGAAACTTTGCCTTATAGATTATACCAATTGGTCATGTTTATGTTTGATTAAGTGTGCCAAGTTTATGTCAAAGTTGTTTCGAAACTTGTTAGATTAAATTAAATTCACATCAATCTTTTGTTTCAGATTTAGATTTTAACATTGTTTGGCCAAAATTCCTAGCACAACCTATTTGAGCCTAGATTTTGAATCCACATTTGGATAAAATACCTAGTGACTCTTTTCCTTTTGTTAGTTTAGACCATGTTTGGAGCACTTTGACTAGACTTTGAAATGCCAATTTTTATTCAGACACTTGACCTTTTGTGTGTATGAAATTTGACATTAGACATTTTATTTTAGACTATTTTATCCCAAGTATTAACACAATCATTTTGGAGATACAACTCCATGATCAAATCATTGTTTGGAGATACGTCTCCACTTTTGACCAAGTTAGACCTAGTTTGAACCATTTGTCCTTTGGACATAGTTTTTTAGAGTTTATAAAACTCTAAGCCTTTTATTTTAGATTTTTCATCATTTATATAGATATGTTTAGCTAAAATTATAGTAGAGTCATGTAAAATCTAACTTATGATAGAATGGCTTCATAAAATCCCACTAAGAACCCCTATAGAGAAACTTTTTCTAAGGAGTTTTATTATTCTCCCTATAATACTCCATATGGAGAACATAGTCAAAATCCACAAAATCCAAATAAATTTACTGTAGAGTAATTTTTACTCTACATCATATTTAAATTTTGGGTTGAGCACTGCAATTTTGGTCCTCAGACATAGCGGTAGAGTTTTGGTTCAACGTAGGAGGAAGGTCCATTTTACCTAAGTGTCAAGCGTCATCATCTAAGGCACCTTATTTATGTTCTATGAGTTGGCCAGAGTGTGCCATGGGTCTCATATCAACTCAATAGAATGTGCCAAGAGGCAACATCCATGGTTACGTATTGGCACCCAAGTTTTATCTCTTTGCAGTGGGAATTCCAAAAGGCTAAGTATCAAAGTCATGTGGAATGTGCCAAGTGGCAGCAGTAGAAGGTCTTAGTGTTGTTTTTCTAAAAGTGATGGAAGCTACCACATATCCTAACTGCTAGAAGCAGAAGTCACCACGTGGCAGCATCCGAAATATGTTTGGTTCATTTTTAGTTCAATGAGAAATAGGTCTAATGACAAGGCTAAATAATGACAGGCATGCAAATGTCAAATTTCATAGCAAAGGAATCATCAAAGGGAAGGGATAGGTGGAAGAGGCCATGTGTCAACTTCCACGTGACCCTCAAAAGACCCCACAAGAAAGTGGATGTCACCGCGTGTCCTCACCCACCTCTCTCAAAGTGCAACAAAAGCTGGCAAGTGTCAACATCTATGGGTTTCCCCTGTTGGCTCCAAAAAAGGTTGTGGTGGGCCCAAATGGGTTGCTAAGACCTATACAGAACATGCCAAGTATCAACATCTGTGAGCATCAGAATAGGGCTTAAGATTTTTCTAAGGTAGCTAAAAGCCCTGTGGAAGCGGCCACATGTAGCCTTCCATAGGAACCTCAAAAATAATTCCAAAAGCCTCTAGGTTAAGCGAAAAGAGTAGGCATAAGCGGCCATGTGTCAGTTTTCACCTAGCTCTCAAAAGGCCCTCTAAAGTAAGAGGATGCATCCTCGATAGAAAGAGCCAGAAGAGGTGAAGTAGCCAAATACAGAAAGAGATGAAGTGATTTAAGTGGCATGGGAAAGTGTCAACTCAAGGAGTTATTCTAGTAGTTGACATAGTACTTGCCATGAGATCATCAAGAGACATAAACAGTGAACGGCGTGACCTATTTCCTTCATTATGCATTAATGAGTAGGCAAATGGGGTGGCTCATAATTCCAAATCCTAATAGAAGCTGACACATCATTATCTTCAAGTTGCTTCCTCATCCCAATGCTTGAAAAGCACATGGGTCACTGGTAAAAAAGGGTGCCAAAGTGGCCTTTCTCTTCCTCTATAAATTGAAATAATTGTAAAAGAAAAGAAGGGGGGAAGATTTTTGATAGTTTAGACTTCTTGTAATTTTGACCAGTAATATCATTTGCTCTTGTCTTGATTTCCTAAAGTTGTAAAAGTTGATATAATCATGCATGTTTCTGTGCCCTTTATGTGGCTAAATGAATTAAGGAAATTTAAGCTCCATGCCTTGGTTGGTGTTACCTGTGTCATTTACACAGTAGTCTATGCTATAGATTTGCTAGTGTTATGATTAGAAATGTTATTTGCTTTTGTCTTGTTTTCTGGAGTCTAAAGTTATACATAATTGTGCGTGAATTTTGTGCCTCTTATGTGATTCGAGGATTCTACTAAGAAGATAGAACACTATGCCTTTGTTGACAATTCATGTATCTCAATGAAAGACTCCCCTGTTATGAGCCTTCTATTTCTATTATTCCAATCTTTTACATTGATCATGCACTTGTCTGCTCTTAAATGTAATAGAATCCTATAATAGTCACTCTATGCTCAGGTTAGGATTAGGATTATGCTCAGGCGCATTACCATAGATAGGTTTTAATTCCTGCATTTTGTGTTTTTGTTAATCTCTTATCCCTTTTCCCCAACACCTATAAATAGAAGAGACCAGCTTCTTTAAAACCTAGAGGTTGTTTCAAGCCACATCATCCCATAGCTTGAAACTTCCCATTATTGATTGGCTAGGTTCTAGCACAATTTTAAGCCATCAACCATTTCTGGCATGCCTGGTGGGAAGAATCTTTCAAAGGAATTGCTTCTATAAATCTAGGACAGCTTCCAAGTAAGTCTATTTTTATTAAATTATCGTGAATAAATTTTGATGGCTATGTATGAAGAGAATTCCTATGGTATATTTCCTTATCAGCCCAATGAAGGATCATACGAGCCTTGTCATGATATCTATGAGCCCAATCAGCCTTATCAAGGCTACTATCAAAGCTATGTTGAGCCTTATCAGGTTTCTCATGATCCTTATTATCAAGATCATGGCTCTTACCTTCCTCATGAACCATATCAGTCTCAGGACTAGATTTCATCTTCCCCATATGGTTATGATGTTGCATATGAGCAGTATTGCCCTCAAGAAAAAATGAATGAAATAGAGCTCAGAATACTGACATATGCAAGAAAGGTTTGTTTTGACTCTCAGTATGACGAAGTAAATAGGCTATTTTGAAATGTGTCTAATGATCTAGAAGAGACAAATGGACTATGTATTCTCACATTAGAAAAGGTGGAGGCTTAGGAAAGACAAAGAATCGAGTTAAATGAATTATCTACAAAAGGTTATGGTATTTCTTATTCTTTTGAAGCTCTTAACCATGCTCAGTGTGTGCCAAGAAAGCTTCCTAGTTGGAATCAAAAGCCCATTCATGAGCCTATTCAAGAGCCTATCTAGGAGCATATCCAAAAGCCTATTCAAGTGACTATTGATGAGACTAGACCTTCATATAGTCCCATCATTACCTCACCATTTATCTCTCAAGCTCAGGTTGTTTAGGAGGACAAGCAGGTTCCAAACCTTGATGAGGCAATGGCTGAGTGGAAAGAGCAAAATACAGATGTCTTTAAGAATTTCTCTTTCCCTCCTCTCTAAAACTCCCTAGAGAATTCCTTTTCCCCTAATTTTCTAAAATCTGATCATGATCAATCTCCCATACTTCATTTTCCCTCTCAAACAAATAAATTTCATCACCCTTCCATCATCACCTTTCCTCAAAAGGACCCTATTCTCCACAGTATTGAGAAAGAAGTTGCAGCTACAAGACATGTTCTTGCAAAATGTATAGAGGATGCTTCAAAAGTTCTTGAAGAGGAGTTTCCCATTGATACTTCTCTTGAGGTTGTAATTAAGCACCTAGTCATAGCTGAGAGTAGGAAGACTGATCTTAATATAGTGGAACTTTAAGAGGATCTGGTACAAAGTGAAGTCCTACATGAGTTACAAGTATCACCTATTGAGAAGGATCTAAATAGCATTATAGCTGATTCAGTTCAAATAAATCAAAGTGAGGAACAAGAAGATGATTGGCAACTATACCTTGAGCCTCTACTAGAGATTGAAGAGCTTTGTGCAGATATGTTGGCTATTGAAGAGCATGTTTATGAGAAGCTTAATCAAGAATCACCTATTCAAGGTCACAATACAGATGGAGTTGCATGCCCAAAGCTCCTTGAAGAGTTGGATGAACTTGCAGTAGTAAATAAGAAGGGTGTGGTCACTTGAAAGGCATACATAGATGGGGTATCACTTGAGATGGTGATAGATGACAAGAAATTTGAAAATAATCAAGAAATACTTGGTGAGTTTATCTTTATTAATGACTGGTTTGATGTTGATGACCCATTAGGGAAGATTCTAATACAATTGGTCAGCAAGACAAATGCCTCATCTGAGGTTATGACTGAGAAACAACCTACTTTGAAAATTATACCATCTCTTAAAAGGAGCGAGTTCAAGATTTTTCCATTTGATCTAGGCAGATCCTACCTTATCATGGTTAACTAGAGTGGGAGTTAGGTTCTTTTTTAGTATGCTCAAAAGTCTTGGTGGTCACCAGTAACTGTAGAGTAATTTTTACTCTACATCATATTTAAATTTTGGGTTGAGCACTGCAATTTTGGTCCTTAGACGTAGCGGTAGAGTTTTGGTTCAACATAGGAGGAAGGTCCATTTTGCCTAAGTGTCAAGCGTCATCATCTAAGGCACCTTCTTTATGTTCTATGAGTTGGTCGGAGTGTGCCATGGGTCTCATATCAGCTCAGCAGAACGTGTGAAGAGGCAACATCTATGGTTACATATTGGCACCCAAGTTTTATCTCTTTGTAGTGGTAATTCCAAAAGGATAAGTATCAAAGTCAAGTAGAATGTGCCAAGTGGCAGCAGCAGAAGGTCCCAGTGATGTTTTTCTAAAAGTGATGGAATCTGCCACATATCTTGACTGCTAGAAGTGGAAGTCACCATGTGGTAGCATCTAAAATATGTTTGGTTCATTTTGGTTCAATGAGAAATAGGTCCAATGACAAGGCTAAATAATGATAGGCATGCAAATTTCAAATTTTGTAGCAAAGGAATCATCAAAGGGAAGGGATAGGTGAAAGAGGCCACGTGTCAACTTCTGTGTGACCCTAAAAATACCCCACAAGAAAGCAGATGTCACCACGTGTCCTCACCCACCACTCTCAAAGTGCAACAGAAGCTACCAAGTGTCAACATCTGTGGGTTTCCCTTGTTGGCTCCAAAAAAGGCTGTGGTGGGCTCGAATGGGTTGTTAAGAGCTATGCAAAACATGTTAAGTATCAGTGTCCACGAGCATTAGAATAGGGCCTAAGAGTTTTCTAAGGTAGCTAAAGGCCTTATGGAAGTGGCCACATGTCACCTTCCATAAGAACCTCAAAAATAATTATAAAAGCCTCTAGGTTAAGCAAAAAGAGTAGGTGAAAGCGGCCATGTGTCAGTTTCCACCTAGCTCTCAAAAGGCCCTCTAAAGTAAGTGGATGTGTCCTCAATAGAAAGATCCAGAAGAGGTGAAGTAGCCAAATGCAAAAAGAGACAAAGCAATTTAAGTGGCATGAGAAAGTGTCGACTTAAGGAGTTATTCCAGTAGTTGACACAGTACCTACCATGAGATCATCAAGAGACGTAAACAGTGAATAGTGTGACCTATTTCCTTCATTATGCATTAATGAGTAGGCAAATGAGTTGGCTCATAATTCTAAATCCTGATAGGAGCTAATATAGAATTATCTTCAGGTGGCTTCCTCATCCCAATGCTCGAAAAGCACATGGGTCACTGGTAAAAAAGGGTGCCAAAGTGGCCTTTCTCTTCCTCTATAAATTGAAAGAATTGTAAAAGAAAAGAAGGGGGGGAAGATTTTTGATAGTTTAGACTTCTTGTAATTTTGACTAGTAATATCATTTTCTCTTGTCTTGATTTCCTGAAGTTGTAAAAGTTGATATAATCCTGCATGTTTTTGTGCCCTTTATGTGGCTGAATGAATTAAGGAAATTTAAGCTCCATGCCTTGGTTGGTGTTACCAGTGTCATTTACATAGTAGTCTATGCTATAGATTTGCTAGTGTTGTGATTATAAATGTTATTTGCTTTTGTCTCATTTTTTGGAGTCTAAAGTTCTACATAACTGTGTGTGACTTCTGTGCCTCTTATGTGATTGGAGGATTTTACTAAGAAGATAGAACACTATGCCTTTGTTAACAATTCCTATATATCAGCAAAAGACTCCCCTATTGTGAGCCTTTTGTTTCTATTATTCCAATATTTTACATTGATTAGGCACTAGTCTGCTCTTAAATATAATAGAATCCTATAATAGTCACTCTGTGCTCAGGTTAGGATTAGGATTGTGTTCAGGCGCATCACCATAGATAGGTTTTAATTCCTGCATTTTGCATTTCTATTAATCTCCTATCCCTTTTACCTAACACCTATAAATAGAAGAGACCAACTTCTTTAAAACTTGGATGTTGTTTCAAGCTGCATCATCCCATAGCTTGAAACTTCCCATTGTTGATTGGCTAGGATCTAGAACAATTTTATGCCATCAACAGTTACCAACTATGATGATATGGTTTATGAGGAGAACTTGGATGCTTTGGCTTATGTGAGTAATCAAGCTCCACCACATCATACCATTTCTATTCTAGGACCATAATTCCCAACCATGTCTATAATAGGACCTCATCCTTTGGCTTATGTAAATAACCAAGTTCCATGATGCCCAAGCCTTATCCTTCTATGACCTCATCCTTTGGCTTGTGTGAGTAAGCATGCTCCATAATTCCCCAAACTTGTCCTTCCAAGACCTTGTACTTTAGCTTGTGCAATCAACTATGCTCCACAACACCCCAAACTTATCTTTTCAAGACCTCATCCTAGGGATTATGTGAGCAATCAAGCTCCACACCACCTTGTCATTATCATTTTAGGACTTTTTCCTTTAGATCATGCAAGCAAACATGCTCCCCAATACCCTACCATTGTCCAACCATAGGTCATTCCTCATCCAGAACCAATCTAATCAAAACCTCAATTGATCCAATCATTCAAAGACCAAGATGTGTTCAAAACTGGTATTTTCCAACTCATTATAAACCAAGGCTAAAAGAACCAACCAATTCAAGATGTTTTATTGAACCAACCACTTTTGATAAGTCAACCTATGATGAATCACCTATTAATCCTATACCAGTTATTAAGGAGTCTCCCTCTAACAAGCTAGTCTTTACTGAGTCATTTCTTAATGATTATAACCATTTTTATGAAAATCATTACCTCAACCATGTGCTTGTTTTTCAAGAGACTCCTATTTACAATCCATTTTCTAAGGAGTTGTCTCTTGACCTTTTTCTCATCCTAGAAGAGTCCCACTCTGACAAACCAATTTTTTTGGAGCCCATTATGCCATCATAGGCTATTACTTTTCCAATACCAAACATTCAATAAGACATCATTGTAATAGAGTACCCTCATATTACTAATTAGAATTAGAGTCAAGTTTTATTCTTAAACTAACATCAAATTTAGCATCAGAATTAGAATCAACATTAGTCTCAACATCAAATTTAGAGTCCATTGAGTCAGAATTAGATTCATAAATAGAATACATTCATGACTATTATAATATTGGTTATGCATGCCTCACAAATTAAATTGAATACATTTATGATCCTTCTATAATTTTTGAGGATGATTACTTTAGCTTTGACACAAGTTATCCTAGTATCTTCTACAAGGATTATGCAACCTCTCCTCATTCCATTACTATTCCACACCACCAACCAATATAGCCATATTATTAACATTCCATCTCCCACAAGAGTTGATTGGGATTGATAGAATCACACTTTGTTAAACTAAATCTATGGTGATATAGTATTTGAAGAATAGAAAAGAGGATAAAACCAAATTCATGTAGCAAAAGAACACTCTTCTAGTGAAACTTTTTTAGAGGTGCTAGGGGAAACGCAAAGTTCAAAATTAGCATCTTCTAGTGAAATTTTTTTAGAAGTGCTAGAAGACAGTCAAAGTTAAAAGCCAATATTCGTTACTGAAACCTTTTCAAAGGTGCTATGGGATAATCAAGACAATTTCATTAGTGAAAACCTTATCAAGGCACTAATAGCTAAGCATAAAATTCCTTCACTACTTGATGAAGATAATATCAAAGATCAAATCAAAATAGCTTCTAATCTACAACCTAATCAGATGGTAGCTACTCTCAAGATCAAATAACAAAAAAAAATTGGTGATCTTATAGAGAGAATATTCAGAGGTCTTCATCCCTACCACATCCAAATTTATGTTGAATCCAACATCAACAACATTACATGTGACTGCACATCCCAATATTCATTTATTTCCCAACCATTACCCATTCTATTATCATTTGCCATTCCATTTACATATCCTAGATCTCACATACCATTGGGTATTTAGAAATGCACATTCTTTACCTTGACTTGGTCAATAGACTTTGACACTTTGACCTAATATTGTTGATTTTTGCATCATTAGATTGCTTTAGCTCCATCGATCTTCCCAAAATTGCTCAGTCTTTAACTCATCATTGTGTTGATAAACCTCAAGTACTAAATATAATTTAAGTCCACTTGTTCCATTGGATTTCCCTTGCACAATTAAGTGTAATATGTTAGATATTTTGACAAGCTTGATCATTAACTTTGACCAACTTATGCTCATTGGGTCTTTGTCTAAAAGGTTATATGAATGTGACACTTGCATGCTCACTCAGAGATCCTTTTGATAATTTGACTTCATCACTTTCCATTAGATCATCTATGTCTGATGAAGTGTAGTCCATTAGATCTTGATAAAATTTAAACTCTTTAAGGGCCTTTTAAATATAAATGGATAATTTATGGATCTTGAAATTGATGCTTGCATAAATATTCTACTATGTAGGTCCAACTTTGAATCTTCATAACTTGAGCTAGAGAGCTTGCATGGGTATGAAATTTACAAAGTGTGTTTATGGGATAAAGATATATAATTACATGTGATCTATTGGATCATGGGATATTCTTGGTTGAAGATAAAAATTTCACAAGTGAGCTAGTCCATTCATTTTTGGATGATGTCCTAGTGATGGTCTACTTCCATTGAGTTCATGCAAGGAACTGTATGATTGATTTTTAAATATTGAATGAACTTTTGAAGCCTATGCAAAACTATTCATTGATCCTTGAATGCTTTGGACACCATGAAGATTTACCACTTCCATACATGACCCTAAAATGACCTATAAGGTATGAAATACCACAAATATTAAACTATGCAATGACCAAAATTAGAATGGCATATGAAATGACATTAGATGAATTACAACACACCCAATGACATTAAATTAGACCCCTATATAATTTTTTGACTATAGGGGGTTGACCCATTTTTATTGTGGTAAAAATGGTTAACATGTCATAAGCATTAAAAATGATGAGCACATATGAATCTACATCAACTATAGAATTTTGAATGTCACCTACATCATTGACCCATTCCTGACCCCATTCAATGATGAGGTCCTTGATGGCATCTCAGGTTGTAAAATCTATAATTTCACTTATGGTTTTTTAGGCTACCATTAGGTGTAGATCAAGGATGAGGATAATCCCTAGACAACCTTTATAACTAAATGGGGCTGTTTTGCTTATAATGTGATACCCTTTGTACTCAAGAATGCACTAACCATATTCTCTAGGGTGATAATCACTGCTTTCAATAAATTCATCCATAGGTTCTTCAAAGTCTATCTTAATGATTGGACTATATATGGCCTTGTATAAGATCATTATGAAAATGTATGCCTCATGTTTTAGAGGTGCAGGCAACTCTAGGTATCTTTAATCTAAATAAGTGCATATTCATAATCCCCTTTAGAATATTACTTAGGTACATCATCTATAAAGATGGTTTTAGTTTTAACCCTTCAAAGATAGCCATCATAATTAATCTTCAAACTCTAACACAAAAAGATATTCACACCTTTTTAGGCCATTGTGGCTACTATAGTAAGTTATACAGAGCTATACAAAAATTATAATGCCTCTAGAAGATATCTTATGCAAAGATAGACCATTCGATTGGGGAAAGGTATAAGAGGAGGCACACCAATTCTATAATTCCTAAACTAGACTACTCTTTTCAACATCCACATTAATGCTTCAGGATCCACAATTAGCACCATAGTGGTATAACCATGTGAGATCAATATAGACCACTCCATCTCCTTCACAAGAAGTAAATTGGCATAAGTTAAATATAATTACACCGCCATCGAGTGTGAGGTATTAGCAATGGTCTATGCCTTACAAAAATTTAGGCAATATCTATTGGCAACCCCATTCATCGTATTTACTGATCATGACGTGCTTAAGTACCTCATGAATAAACATATTTTACATGGGCACATATGTAAATGGATATTTCTATTCTAAGAGTTTCAGTTATCCATTATGGTAAAACTTGGAAATTAAAATTTAGGGCCAGACCATTTTTCTCAAATAAATTCTAGTGTTATGATGGCACTGATTGAGGATAACATGTTGGATACACAAATGTATAGATTATAATACATCCATAATGACTTGGTAGAGATTGCCACATTTGTAATGTTTGGGTTTCCACCTTAGACCATGTCAAATAAGGAGAAGAATCAACTTGCATTTTGTGCTACCCCCTTCAAGCTCATTGAGGGGGAGATATACTAATTAAGTAGAGATGAAGTTCTATGCTGGTGTGTTATAGAACATGAAAGGGATGCCATCATAAAATAAGCACATGAGGGAATAATAGGAGTGCACTAAGGCATGTGACATATGCCAACACACTAAGAAGCCCAACCACCAAGATGAGATGCCTCTCATCCCCATTCTTGCCTAAGTGACATTCAAGAAATGTGCCATTGATTTTATTGGACTAATAACTCTTGTATCATAGTGTATAATTAAAAGGTATATTCTAGTGGACACTAACTATTTCACTAAGTGGGTTGAGGCCATACTAATGAAAAAATACATAGCCATGATATCAAAGCACTTCATCTGGGCAAACATAATAAGTTGATAGGGTTGCCCATTAAGTTTGAATAGTGATAGAGGAACTCATTTCATTAATGATATGAAGTACATCCTCTTAACTAAATAAATGATAGTGCACCACAAGACCACCCCATATCATCCATAAGTAAATGACATAGCTGAAGCATTCAATAAGATCTTGGGAATGTGCCTAACAAATATATGTGATGTTGGTTTCAAGGACTAGGATGATCACATTTTATTGGTACTATGGGCATACTACATAGAATATAAGAACTTGAATAAAGCTACACCCTTTTAATTGGTGTTTGGTGCTAAATTAGTTCCCCCCATGAATTTATGGTGTTATCCTTATGTATTACATAGATTAGTCACTTAGATAACCAAGAATATTTAAACATAAGGTTGGAAGACTTAGAGGGATTGGATGAAAAGAATACCCAAGTAAGATAGAGTTAACAAATTGAAAAGGCATGCCAAATGCTTTAGTATGATAAACACATCAAGTTCAAGGAGCTAACTGAAGGAGCCTTAGTGCTACTCTATGAATCAAAGTGCCTTAATCACTTAGGGAAATTTAAAATAAGGTGGATGGGACCCTATATCATCCACCATATATTAGAGATAGATTTATGCAAGTTGTGCATGTTGTCAAAAAAAATTCTCTCAAGGTATTTCAATGGTAAATTATTAAATCCATATCAATAGTAAGATGGTGCTTGTGCCATAAGAACACCAAATTCTTGGTCACTAGTTAGTTTGAGTTGAGCTAGCTATAATATAATTTGGCATAAGCTAAACCTTTCTTTTTATTTTGCTTTTATTTCTTGTATAGTTTAAAGAGGTATTAAGTGGTGCATGACAGATGCAAAGACTTATTTGCTGGCACTTCATGCATAATTCTAATCAGGTGAATCAAGCACTTATGATTTTTAAGCACATAAGGCCATGACACCTACATTATGGGCACTTTAATCAAACTATCTCTAATGAATTTGTTCAACTTTTCATGGATAAATCCAATTAGGTGATTCGATCATTTGTGCTCTCTAAGTGAATGAGGTTAGACATTTAAGTGGTGGGTATATGAAGCTCCAGATGCAAGAAAAATAATCATAAGATCCACGTGCACAAAGTGAACATTGAAGGGCTCTTGTAGGCCCATGAATGAACTACTCTAGTGCTTTCACACATAATACCAATTGGGTGAGTTGATCCCATTTACTTTCTTAGCATCTAGGGCCAAATGCCTAAGTTTTTGGGCATAGGTAAGTTACCAAACTTTGAATATTTGAGAAAAAAATTATGAATTACATAATCACAAAGGTAACCTTTACAACACAATTATAAATAGATGTATCAATTGATCATGCACCATAAATCAAAGCAGAAGGTGAAGATGCTCAATAAAGTTGGGTGCAAGAAAGATAGTGAAGATGCTCAACTTGGTTGGATGAAAGAAAAAAAGTGAAGAAGCATAATATTATAGTGTGTAACATAACTAGGATGGGATAAAAATTACTAGAGGGCCAACACAAGGGATTTTTATGGGGTAGGATAGGCTAAGGCAAGATGAAGTACAAGAAATTGACCAAAATAGAGAAGCATGCTTGAAATAGAAGCATAGCTATAAAATAAAGTGGAACTAAGGAGGTTGAATCATGTGCATGTGAGGTATTGTAGCCAAGTTGCCACAAGGAAGGCAAAGGTCATGCCAAATGAATAAGTGTAGTAGAAGTACCATTTAAGACAACTGACATCCACCTATGGCTGAGAAGGAAATGACTGTTTGAACTAAAAGTCACTTCATCAAATTACCATTATATATAATTCAATGAAGCAATGGTGGAGGCACAAATATGTAAAATTAATGAAATAATGACAAAGTATTTTCATTAATTTCACAAAATTTTGAATTTTCAAAGAAATCAAAACATTACCACACCATAAAGCACTTGCATTAATGATGGTTGATAAGGAAAGGGTATAAATTTGTAAGTGGTATAATTTATTAGGTTATAAATTTTACATTAACTTAAGACTATGAGTGAAACTAAGTGAAAACCATAGATTTAAGGTGTGAAAACCCTATATCAGTAATAATCTGAGCACTTTCAAGTATGAGGAGTAAATGATTGCACTCTAGAAAGGATTGAGTTTACAAAAAGATTAATTTAAATAAGTGTGGAGAGTAGGTTCTATAGGAATCAGAAAGTTTAAAAGGCAAATTGATGCCTAAGACACCATTAACAACAATTAAAGCTCAGAGTTGAAGGAACAGTTGTAGATCTCATGACTAAAGAAGTGCCACCACCATTTGAGGCTTTGATAAACGACACTTTTCATGTTTTAACATAAGTAGGTTTAATATGGTGATGAAATGGAAGGGATCAAGCTCTGAGTTAGTGAAGTAAGACCCAAAATGGGTTTGTATAGTTCTCTAAGTGGCCACTATAAAAACAACAATGTAAAAAGTAGAAGTAGTGAGCATGACATAGGTGGACACTGAGGGACTCATTAAAATATTAGACCAAGTAATGTATTTCCATTTTAAGGTCATGATATGGGAGGATTGACACTCTTTTATGCACATATCCTAGCTAAAAGAGTAAAATCACCACACATATAGTCATTTTCAATACCTTGTACAAGATTAGATAGTGGACATAGGGTGAAAGATAGTACAAGGTGATGCCCTATTTGATGTCTTGATTTGAGACAAATTGATAGTATCTAGTATAAATTAACTTTATGAGTTGCCATGCTTTGGGAAGCCAGAGGATCTGGAACAATTCTTACTCTCATACATCCATGAGGACTTCATATACTTTTTAGGGAGGCACATGAAAATTTTAGTGTAGTTGATAAGGAAAATAATAGGGATCTTAGATACTAGTAAGGACATCAATCAAATGATGGATGATGATGAAGAGGTGGAGAGCATAGCCTATCTCCTAAAGTATTTCAAGGGGGTTTTATATTCCTCATCAAGGAGTGTAAGGACCTCAACAGGAGGGTGATGGTGTACCTTATAAACTCCAAGTTATGCTTAGGTGGTCAATGGACTGATGTGACTAAGACATACCTTTGCATTGCTTATCACATGGCATAGGACATATAGTTCAACATTGTCAAATTCATTGCTGATGAATTTGTAAAGAATTCATTGGAGTTTCATAGGGTAAAGGGAATATTTATATGGGTATCCATCCTCATTCTCATTATCATAGAGGAGATTGGGACTATAGATGGGGATGAGGACAACCTTTACATATATTTAGAGCACACAAATCCCTAGCATATAATTACAAATACTTCTTGAGCCCACCCTATTTTAGTACCAGATATATGACTCACATCATAAGGTAGTGTGAGAGGTACATAGAAGCTTTCAAGATAGAATGATTCATCCCTTAAAGGCTACCTCATAGTATGTTTAGAATGGTAATATTTGTTGTAATACAACACTATTATTTAGTGCACTTATTATTGGTTGATGGTAACATGTTAGGGTGGCTAAAGCTTCCCTATGCCTTCTCAATAATATTCTTTAGAGATATTCTATACCAGATCCCCAATGCATAATAGTTATACATTCTAATCAAGCAAGTAGATTTGGAGAGGTGAATGATGAGGTGCCATTTCACTCATGTAGATGGGAAGGCCACTGAGGATGAAGAGGATGAATTAGATTGAACAAATATCTACCCCTTTTAGGATACAACCATACATGGCCACATCCATAAGCTCCACTACGAGATGAATCCAAGAAGAAGGGCCTCAACACCAAGTAGAGTGAAAACCCTCAAATCTATATTGATGATGAAGGAACTCTGGTGTTAGTAGAGAAGAAGTCTCCCAAGAAGAAAAGGGGGGAGAATTTGGAAGAGATAAAGAATTGAATAAGGCTCAAAATTTCCTCAAAGGAAGAATCATTTCCTTCAATATCCATAAAAAAGTGTGTGTGATTCATGTTAAAGGCTTTCCCTGGCATGAAAATAAGGGGAAGGTTCCTCTTGTGGTGCCCAAGATAATCCTATCTGACATAGAGGAGGAAGAGAAGATGGAGGAAGAATCAATTGGGAGGGTCATATATGTTGTCCCCCAAAAATATCACTCATTTTTGGGACAACACTTAAACTATTTTGGTCGTACAGACCAAAATTGTCCTTCCCTTTCTGAAATTTGTCCTGGGCATTCAAATTCCATTTTTTTCAAACTTCTTAGGAATCTATGGACTCTGCAGGTAGGTTCATTTCAACAAGTTCAAAGGCTTCTACAGGTGAGTTTGTTGGAAATATTGGCATTGATGTCAAAGGTCTAGTATTATTGGTGATAAAGGCCCCATTTCATTTAATATTGTTTGTAATAAATATATCTTGGATAATATGAGTTAATATTTATTTAATATTAACTAATATATTTTTGGTTGCATATGAGACAAAAGAAGGGCCCACGGAGAAGTCGAAGAGCCACGGGGTAAAGATAAAGAAGGATGGGATGCATTTTCCCATGAAGAGTCATCTTGGGGAATACCAAGAGTCACCAAGTGAAGACAAAAGAGTAAGGGTGCAATTTCTCATGAAGGGACACTTTGAGGAATATGAAAATTCACCAAAGATAAGGACAAAAGTGGGAAGGACGTTTTTGGTCATGAAGGGTCACCACATGACTTTTCAAAGACTTGAATATGAAGGGTCATCCAAGATTGGTGCCATTTTCCATGAGGATTGAAGGGTCACAAAGGGGGAAGGCCAAAGGTCATTTGGAAAGCTATAAATAAAGGCTTGAGTAGCCATTTGTAATATGAGAGATAGAGGTTAATTTGATATTGTAATATCTAGCTTAGAAGAGCAATTGTGAGAGATGAATATGATTTATATTTGTTATATCTAGCTTAGAAGAGCAAAGGTGAGAGAGAGGAAAGAGATGTTGTATTGATCTATCATTTGTTGAGATAGAAACATTGAGAGATAGGTGTGTGGTATACACAAAGGGGTTGGTGCTCCTGTGGGTTGGTTCTCGGCAAAGGGGTTTGAAGCTCCTATGGGTTGTTGCTCATGAATTGTATTTGAGGTTGGTACTCAGCAAAGGGGTATGGTGCTCTTATGGGTTTGTTCTCACTAATATACTTGAGATTATTCTCTATGGTTTTTCCCACATTAGGTTTCCACATTATATCTGGTGTCTCTCTCTATCTTGTGTGATGTTTATTGTTTAAGTTTTATTGCATATCTTGAATGTTTGATTAAGTGGAATTTGATAAAGGGAAAGTTTTATAAGATATATAATATATTGATTCACCCCCCATCTCAGTATATCATGTGCATAACAATTGGTATCAGAGCAAGTTCCTTTAGAAAGGGTTTAACAGCTTGAAGGTAGATCAAAGAAAAGCATAAGATGGCAAAAAAGTTAAAGAAGGAGAATCAAGAGTTGAAATCTATGGTTGAGGATATTAAGGAAAAGGTGTGTATCTAGGATTCTAAGTTAGCTATAGAAGTAAAAGAAAATAAGATATTTATTTAGGATCTTAAGAATCAGTTAGAGGTTGCAAATTCAATTTTAACATCAAAAGAAGAAGAGTGTAATCATTTGAAGGATGAGTTAGGTTTTTTAACAGATAATCATGAGAAGATTATAATCAAGGTTGAGAAATATCATGAAATATTGGTCTAAGGAAATAAGGATGCAAGTTTTGAAGGCAAATCAAAGAAGTCAATTAGGCAGCCCAATGCTTTTAAGTTTTCAAATTATTTTCATGGCCATTGTTTTGTTTGTCATCATGTTCGTCATAGGGAAAGAGACTATATGAGGAGAAGCAATCAGTCAAAGGGAGATCTCAGTCATATTCAAGAGAAAGGTATGATAAATATTGTTTGCTTTTGTTGTCATAAGGTTGGCCATATTGCTAAATTATGTCCAAATCAAGTAAAGAGATCTTCAAAGTATGTCAAAGGTTACAGAGCCCCTAAAAGATATGAGAAGAGTCAAATTAAGGTTTGGAGACCTAAAATAGTAAAGGTTGATTAGGTTCAATTCAAGAATGAAAATGAATTACTTGCTATAGTAGATAAAGAATTAGATAAGAAGGATTGTACAGAATCTCTTGTTACATTTGAGCATGAGTTTTGTCAAGATAATATAGTTGCAAAAGTTGAGAAAAAAAATCATAAATGATAAGGTTAGTAAGTCAAAAAGGTTAGACATGATTAAATGGATTCTAAAATAAAAACACAAGAAGATCAAGGAAGAAATAGAGGAGATGTGGGAATCTCCTGAGATTTATTTCTAGAACCCTATTGTGTGGGGTGTCTCTTCTAGGCTTCAAGGAGACACTTTTAAGAAAAAATGAAGCATGGTGGATGCTATTAGGTCTTGGCTATGTTGCATGACAAGAAGGTGAGTTTTCTAATTAATTTGTATATCTTTTGAGGGAATATATTTTTTAAAATAAAATTTTGCACCAGTCTTAAGGTTGAGGCTATTAGAATGATTCTTGCATATGCAGTGTTTCAAATGATTATGGTCATAAGAAATTAGAATGTTGAAAAATAGCTAATAGTTTTAGAAATAAGGAAAAGGATACTCATGTAGATTCAATCAAGGAGGATCAGATTTTCAAAGCCCCATTCATTAAGAAGAAGGTTCAGACATGTTCATGGTAGAAGAAACAACTTGAAGATTCTATGTTGGTGTAGACCATTTTTCATGTAAGAAATGAAGTTCAGCCATGGTTCGTTGATAGCACATGTTCGAGGCATATGATAGGAGATAAGAGTAAAGAAGATCAACGGTGGCATAGTGAAAGTCAAAGATAAAACCACTGCTAGGATAGCTAGAAAAGGTATTTTAAGTTGGGATATTAGTATAACCAAAGCTAAGAATGTTTTGTAAGCATAATCTATTGAGTGTAAGTCAAATATGTGATCAAGGATACACCTTAAAGTTTCATGCAAAAGTTTGTGAGATTAAAAGGAAATATTCAAATGAGTTGATTGTAGATTCTCAAAGGACATGCAATGATCTATTAGATATCTTCTCAAAGGCATGATCAAAGGACACATTCAAAGATCAACAAGAGGAGTTGGAAGTAATTTCTATTACTTCTTGCCATTGATGTTCAACATCAATTGAGGGGGAGCTAAGTGTTAGCTCTAGGTAGGCCCTTTTCCATTGATGTCAAAGGGGGAGAATAATAGGTATAGGTATAGGTGCAAAAAATAGGTATAGGGAACATGTACATGTTGCTATAATAAGGGGGAGTTATTATATGTTTTCAGATGACAGTATGTGCAGGTGATAGGATGTGGTTTCAAACTTGAGGTTACCATCAGTGACAAAGGGGGAGATTGTTGGAAATATTGTCATTGATGTCAAAGGTCTAGTATTATTGGTGGTAAAGGTCCCATTGCATTTAATGTTGTTTGTAATAAATATATCTTGGCTAATATGAGTTAATATTTATTTAATATTAACTAATATATTTTTGGTTGCATATGAGACAAAAGAAGGGCCCATGGAGAAGTCAAAGAGCCATGGGGTAAAGACAAAATAAGGATGGAATGCATTTTCCCATGAAGAGTCATCTGGGGGAATACCAAGAGTCACCAAGTGAAGACAAAAGAGTAAGGGTGAAATTTCTCAAGAAGGGACACTTTGAGGAATACGAAAAGTCACCAAAGATAAGGACAAAAGTGGGAAGGACGTTTTTGGTCATGAAGGGTCACCACATCACTTTTCAAAGACTTGAATATGAAGGGTCATCCAAGATTGGTGCCATTTTCCATGAGGATTGAAGAGTCACAAAGGGGGAAGGCCAAAGGTCATTTTGAAAGCTATAAATAAAGGCTTGAGTAGCCATTTGTAATATGAGAGATAGAGGTTGATTTGATATTGTAATATCTAGCTTAGAAGAGCAATTGTGGGAGATGAATATGATTTGTATTTTTTATATCTATCTTAGAAGAGCAAAGGTGAGAGAAAGGATAGAGATGTTGTATTGATCTATCATTTGTTGAGATAGCAACATTGAGAGATAGGTGTGTGGTATACACAAAGGGGTTGGTGCTCCTGTGGGTTGGTGCTCATGAATTGTTGCTGGATTGGTGCTTGACAAAGGGGTTGGTGTTCTTGTGGGTTGGTGATCATGAAGACTAGCTAGGTTGGTGCTTGATAAAGGGGTTTGAAGCTCTTGTGGGTTGGTGCTCATGAATTGTAGCTGAGGTTGGTACTCGATAAAGGGGTATGGTGCTCCTGTGGGTTTGTTCTCACTAATATACTTGAGATTGTTATCCATGGTTTTTCCCACATTAGGTTTCCACGTTATGTCTGGTGTCTCTCTCTATCTTGTGTGATGTTTATTATTTAAGTTTTATTGCATATCTTAAATGTTTGATTAAGTGGAATTTGATAAAGGGAAAGTTTTATAAGATATATAATATACTGATTCACCCCCCTCTCAGTATATCTCATGCTTAACAGGGTTTAACCAAAAGAATCAGTTTCTAACACTTGGTCATTTTTAGGATTGGTTCAGTGCCTTGGTTCAATCAAAAATCTTCATCGGCAAGCATCTAAACAAAGAAGGCTTGAACCGTTGAACCATTGAACCACTTTGGTTCAAAGGTTCAATGAGTTTAAAGTTCAATAGGTTCAACGCTTTCGGTTCAATGGCAGGTTCCATCATTGGAATAGTTTAATGGCTTGGTTCAACCAAGTGGCTCAATGTTTTGTTTCACTCAGATGGTTGATCCACTTTGTTTCAATGGATTGGTTCATCCTTTGGTTCAATCAAATGGTTCGTTAGTTGGTTCAAAAGATTTTTTTGAACCATTAAATCAAATCTTGGTTCAATAGTTGGTTCAATGCTTTGGTTCATTCAATTGGTTCATCAGCTTGAACCATCAGCTTGAACCATTTTGGTTCAAAGCTTGGTTCATCAGCTTGGTTCAACTAAGTGGTTCAATGCTACGGTTCAATGAAACAGTTCAACAGTTGGTTCATCACCTTGGTTCATCAGCTCAGTTCAAAGGAGCAGTTTAATGAAAAAATTCAAAGAAGCCTCCTGAAGGACAAGTGCCCTTACGGAGGGCACATGGTCGACAAAATTACCCTTCAGAAGGGTCATTTTCAAAGAGGATAGTTAAGTTAAATTCTTTTAGAATTTTGTTCAAGGTAGACAAAGGCATAATTATTTTAGACTTTTATCTAAAGGAATTCCTTCAGACAAAAATTCTTAAAGAATTTAGAGAAGTTATGGGCAGAAAGCCCAAAGAAATTTCTAAGGAGACAAATCAATTCTACAAACTTTTTGTCTGTGGGAAGTAATTTCGTTGACTTTTTGTCTACGAGAAATTGTATGTGGACTTTTTGTCTATGGGAAGTAATTCTGTGGACTTTTTGTCCACAAGAAAATGCTCGTGAAGAAAGCCCAGGGAAAATACCCACGAAGAAATCCCAAGAAATAGTTTGCAAGATAGACGTGAGAGACTATCAAAGATAAAAGGCTATTGAAGGACCCCAAAGGGTAGGTGCCCTTGCAGGGGACTCTCAGCTACCAAATTGAAGGACGTTTTCCTAAAGCCAAAGGGTCACCTTCCCTATGGGAAGATGTAAAACAAGAAATCCAAAGGGTCACCTTCCCTTTGAGAGGATGCAAAATAGGAAAGCTGAAGAAGGACCAAGGAGTGACGTGCTCAAATACATCAAATTCAAGATAGTGAAGTAGCTATTGAAAACATAGTGATGGGTGCATGGACGTCAATTTTAAAGCTCATAAAATAGTCATTGATCCTTGTAATCTACAAACCCAAATGCATTCACAATATTTAAGGCCAAGACCAGTAGGAAGCGAGGAAGGAATATAACAACAAATTGAATCCAGGACCCAATTCAATTAATCAAAAAAGGAGGAATGATGAAGAAGGATTAGATCACTAGGTGGACATTGAAAGTTGCAAACTTTCAATAGTGCGACTTGTTTCTCTACATTTAGAAAAAAATGGGTAAATGCCCCTAAATTCCAACCTATCTTCTTAATAGATTCCAACACAACATGATGTGTTACTATTCTTGAGTCCTTCTTGAAGAGGCTATATAAGGGACTCTCTTTTATTGTAAATGGATCTCTTTTTGACAATCAGAATGAAACTCTGCCCAAATTGAAAGGCATTACTGAGACTTTGAGCTCAGATTGTTGATCATATTTTGTTATTGGAATAAGAAAGCAAGTGATTTTTCAAAATTTGTGCTATGATATCTTTGTTGTTGAGGAAACTATTCTTATGTCTTTTTCCTTAATATATCTTCTATTCCTTTAATTCAACAAGCAGAATTAGTGACAGCAGTCAGGAAGGTGTCTTGAAGAGTCAACTATGGAGAGACTTTGTGCCCCCATAATTGCCTTTAGTGTGTTTTATTTTCATTTTTGTGTAAAGGACTTTGGGATGACTTTGTGCCCTCATTGTCCTTCATATCTTACTCTTGAGAAATTCAAATAGAGACTTTGTGCTGCATCTCAATTTGCAAATTACTACGTCCTTGGTTACATTTTGCATTTACTACTAGGAGTATTCTTATAGCTTGTTAAATAATACTTTTGAAAGAAGAGGAGTGCTTGTTGTAATTTCCCTTGAGTTTTTCCTTTGATTTGCACACATCATCTCTGAAGAAAGAGAGATGGATGGTTTGTCCTACCCATGAGTATTATTTTTTGTTTATATATATATATATATATATATATATATATATATATAGGGAACCTCCCCTTGATGAGAGGAGAGATCAGTCCCCTTTTGATGTGGTGAACCTACACATTTGGATGACTAATCTTCCTACTTTGGCTGATCAGACCTATTTTGTTTATCAGTACACTGATCGACAAAATATTCAACCAACAGTTTTTGGCAACTTCACTGGGGATATACATAATTATGTGCAATTTGGAACCTCAAGTTTTAGATTGAAACATCACCTGTGTCTTACCCATTATCATTATAACCCTTATCCATTATAGATTTTGGTGACTCCATTACTTATCTTACCCATTATCCATTTATAGCCTTACCATCTTCCTCCACCTTTGTTATTTTATCTGGTCTACAAAACTAGAGCTACTGGAAAAGAGTGTGCAGTTTAAAGCCTCAAACTTTAACTGAGGTAAGGTCAATTATTTTCCATTTTTGTTTCACAATCTGGTAGATTCAAGGTATACACAGCCAAAGGGCTAAAGGTATTGTTGACCCTATATTCGAGTTGGTACAATAAAGTGATTTCGATCTATTTCCTTCACCATCTCATCTCCAACGAACCAAGAGCTTTCCTCCTACTAAAGTCAGATCTCCATTACCAGATGAAGTATCTACTTCTATTATTTATAAAGCTTTGCCAATAATTATCCCTCTAAGATTTTTTATTCCTTATTTTCATAATCATACAATGGCAGTTCAAGGCCCCTGGGGTAATGCTTTTGGTCCTCTCAATCTTACTCCACCTCTACATGAGCTTCCATGCAGTTTAAGGAAAAATTTCCCCAAATTCTATGGTGATGGGAAAGTTCATCCTGATGAACATATTACAGCTTTCAGTATAGCTTGTGGAGTAATTGGAGTAGAATTTGAAGATGTAGTAGTTAGGCTATTTGTATAAACATTACAAAGCATTGCTACAGCTTTGTTTTATCTTTTACAGGCTCAATCAGTAATTGATTGGAATACCCTCAAAGATAAGTTTGAAGCCAGACTCAAACCTGTAGAAGATGCACATGCACTTTTGTCTCAACTTACACAGATGAAGAAAGAGTCTCATGAACCAATGAGAGACTTCATAGCCAAATTTGACAAACTGAGGAATAGAATTCTTGTAATTGCTCGACCTACAGTTGAGAATCTCAAATGCTTCTTCATTAATTCTCAGTTACCTAAAGTAAGTTTTCTTTTGAGACATGCTGGTCAAATAGATCTTGCTGCAGCTCAACTTTTGGCCATTAAGGTAGAAGATGATCTCATCTTAGTAGGGAAGATAAGAAGAGATCCAAATAGAAATAGATCCTCATCATTTTTTGAATATTCATCTACAAGCACCACTGATCCAATAGTGCAAAAGCTGGCAAATAAAGTGCTAACCTTGAAAAAGCAAATGGCACAAGGAATGTCTTCTGCTCCTTCATACAGAGATATGCCAAGAAGGACATTCCTAAATTAGTCATATTAGGGAAATGCTACCAAGAATCAAGGGCAACAGAATTGCCTTCCTCCCCCACAAGGAAAACTTGCCCTTAAAGCTCCTCCAACCAACTCAGCAATTGGATATTTGGAAATAGAACATGTTTTCTCTTTCTAACCTAAGTTTGAGCAAGAAAATGACGTTGATCTCTTCACAGAGGATCAAGAAGAATCAGCTAGAAACTCCCACATTGGTTTCCTAAACTACTAAGATGAACCCAAAAGCAAAGGAGAAGCTATTGATGGATCATATGCAGTGTTTACTAGGTCCAAGAACTAATCAGTCTAGCAAGCTGATAAAGGGAAGATAGAGGAGCAACCTCAACCATCAGTTACAATTGGTAAGCATGGAACCACTCTGCCTTTTTAGTCAAAGGATCTGATGATCACCCAAAAGGTAAATACATCAATTTCACCTTCACCTTTTACTTCAATTTCACAAATCAGCCCTCCTCCCATCCCCCTTAAAACCCAAAATGTTGAAATTATTTCTTGTGTTCCTAGTCCAATTCAGCCATTTGAAATAATTGATCATGTCAAAAAGACCAAAATACAAATGTCTAAATTTGAATATTTGCAGTCCAATCCCGATCAATTGGATAGGTTGGTCTAATGTGTCAAGAACCAAACCATCCCTGCAAGACAAGAGGTTAAGAAAATAATTTTTGATTCCCTAAATAACATGCCCATTCCAAATAATCTTGTCTTTACTCCTTTAGCTACCCCTGGGAAAATAGAACCTTTCTGTGTTTCCCTATTGATAAATGGTTATCAGCTCAACAATTGCATCATTGATTTCAGGGCATCTGACAATGTCATGCCTACAAAAGTAGCTGAGTCTCTGGGTCTCACATTGACCAAAACCTTTAGGAGATGTTTCTCCATGGATAATAAGTAAGTACCATTGCTAGGGAAAATTAACGATGCCCAATTTACATTGGCAGCCTTTCCTAACAAGAGAATTAAGATGACTATCTTAGTAGTTGATGTCCCAACATCTTATGGCATTTTGCTTGGATAAAATTTTTGTAAGGACATGCGAGGAGAACTCAGCATGGACCTATCTGAAGCAAGGATCCCTATCCAAGGCGTAATGAAGAGATTGCTCCTTGAAAAGGAGGCAAAATACGTGGTCACCCAAACATTAGCTCCTGTAGCACAAATTCTATTTGAGTCTTCAGGTAGGGGTAATTATTTCTTTACCACAGAGGATGTTCATATTTTTACAAATGAAATTCCTATAGCTGAGAATCTAGGAATTGATCCAAACAAGACTTTAGGAGAATTGGTAGGGAATAGTACAAGTAAGGAAAGATCTTCCATCTCTAATGAAGAGAAATCTGATAGGAGATCAACTTTTGATGATGCTTCGATCCTAAAATTCAATGGTAGCAATTTTTCCACCAATGATAGAGTTGGGACTATGTTTATATCTCCTCAAGGAGATATTCTTCCTTCATGCAATTTGCAAGTTAGCAACACCAAAAACATAGCTGGATACAAATCTCTGTTGCTCAGATTGAAAATTGCTCAAGATGAAGAAATCAAACTCCTTCACATCAAAGGAGATGCTAAGCTAATAATTTGTCAGGAGTTTGATATGGACAATCCAATCATATGATGGAGTGAACTAGAAGAACAACTAATTATGGTATTGGACCATGCTGCTGCAAATCAAAATTAGGCAAAGGAATCCTTCGCTAAGAAAGCAAGGAGTTATGGCTTTCAAATTGAAGACCACATCCTACCATGGGGCAAGAAGAAGAAAGAGTCAATAGGAAGATGCAAAAAATTAGTTTCTTGGTGGAGAGCTCCATTCACCCATCACCATTTCTAGGAACAAAATGTCTTCTTACTGGTTTACCAAGATGGTGTACTATTTTCACTATCTTTCAAGAAGCAGAATTTGAAATACTTCAATTCTTGAAGTATAAGATCATTTCATCTATACATATGTATATTTGTATAGTTTTTAATTCTATTTTGTTTTGTTTTCTTTCATTTTTGATGCCTTCCATTTTTGGGTAGCATGACTCCATAGCCCAATGGTACACATGAAGACACTAGAGATTCTGGATTCTACTCCATTCAATTCTTTTTGCAATTGATAGAAGTTCCCCAACTAGAGATAGTTGTTGTCCACCAAAAATATCACTCATTTTTGGAACAACATTTGAACTAGTTTGGTCCTATAGACAAAAATTGTCTCTTCCCTTTTTGAAATTTGTCTTGGGAATTCAAATTCCTCATTTTTCAAACTTCTTAGGAATATACGGACTCTATAGGTAGGTTCATTTCTACAGGTTCAAAGGCTTCTGCAAGTGGGTTCAACTAAAAGAATCAGTTTCTAACACTTGGTCATTTTCAAGATTGGTTCAGTGCCTTGGTTCAATCAAAAATCTCTATCAGCAAGAATCTAAGCAAAGAAGGCTTGAACCGTTAAACCATTGAACCACTTTGGTTCAAAGTTTCAATGAGTTCAAATTTTAATAGGTTCAATGCTTTCAGTTTAACGGTGGGTTCAATTAAAGGAATGGTTCAATGGCTTAGTTCAACCAAGTGGTTCAATGCTTTGTTTCACTCAGGTGGTTCATCTACTTTGTTTCAACACTTTGGTTCATCCTTTGGTTTAATCAAATGGTTTGTCAGTTGGTTCAAAAGCTTCATTTGAACTGTTAACCCAAATCTTGGTTTAATGGTTGGTTTAATTCTTCGGTTCATTTAATTGGTTCATCAGCTTGAACCATTTTGGTTCAAAGCTTGGTTCATCAGTTTGGTTTAATGTTTGGTTCAACCAAGTGGTTTAATGTTATGGTTCAATCAAACGGTTCAATAGTTGGTTCATCCCTTGGTTCATTAGCTTGGTTTAAAGGAGTGGTTCAACACAAAAATTCAAAGAAGCCTCTTGAAGGACAAGTTCCCTTGTGGAGGGCACTTGGTCGACAAAAGTACCCTTTAAAAGGGTCATTTTCAAAGATAGTTAAGGTAAATTCTTTTAGAATTTTGTTTAAGGCAGACAAAGGCATAATTCTTTCAAACTTTTATCTGCAGGAATTCCTTTAGAGAAAAAGTCTGAAAGAATTCAGAGAAGCTGTGGGCAGAAAACTTGAAGAAATTTCCAAGGAGACAAATCAATTCTATGGACATTTTGTCTATAGGAAGTAATTATGTGGACTTTTTGTCCACAGGAAATTGTCTAAGCACTTTTTATCCATGAGAAGTAATTATGTGGACTTTTTTTTTGTGGTAAATTGTCTACGGACTTTTTGTCCATGAGAAAATGCCTGTGGAGAAAGCCCAAGGAAAATACCCATGAAGAAAGCCTGAGAAATAGTATGTAGGAAAGCCACGAGAGACTGTCAAAGATAAAAGGCCACTGAAGTACCCTGAAGGGTAGGTACCCTTGCAGGGGGCTCTCAGCTGCCAAATTGAAAGACATTTCCCTAAATTCAAAGGGTCACCTTCCCTATGGGAAGTGAAGAGTAAAAATACTCTACATTTTCATTCTAATTTTTAGTAGCGCATGATCAAGATCGTTGTACCCACATGCTTTGGTTTGAGACAGTGAAGTGTTGAAATAGAGCACGGGCTCTATTTCTCTTTTGATTCATTTTTATCTAAGTGTTCGATAAAAGTGGAAGTTGATAAGAGTCATCCTTTGAGGCATCCTTTCTAAAGTAAAATGCTAAGTGTCATTATCTAAGGCACTTTTCACACTTTCTATGAGTTGGTCAGAATGTGCCATGTATCTCACAGTGACTTAGCAAAACGCACCAAGTGTCATCGTCTGCGGTTTCATATCGACACCTACATTTCATCTCATTCTAGTGAAAGGTTTCAAAAGCTAAGCATCAAGATCAAGTGGAAAGCACCAAGTGGCAATCATGGAAGGGCTCAATGTTGCTTTTCTAAAAGTGACAGAAGCTGTCACGTACTCTAGCAAAAGAAAGTGGAAGCCACCACATGTTACGGTCTGAATTATCTTCATCTTTGCTTCACTAATATAGTAAAGACTGTGGTGGGTCCCAAGCTTTGTTTCTTAAGTGAGTGGAAGCCATCAAATGTCGCCATCTGTGTAAATGTGAAATGAGACCCAAATTATTTCTATGGTATAAATACAAGTAGCAGAGACTACCACATGTCATCTTCCACAGGTTTTTAAAAAGGCAACTATAAACAGTGGAGATCACCACGTAACTCAGGTAAGAGAAGTAAAGATTGCCATGTGTCTTTTAATGAAGAAGTAGAGGTTGACACCTATCCTAGTGTCCCTTTTAAAATAAATTCCATGAATCTTATTATCTTTTAAACTGTTGGAGTTTTGAGAAAGCGGATAGCGACAAGTGTCAAAGGCAGAACATGGCTGAGTAAAGACACAAAAGAATATAAGTTATGCAGAAAGTGCCATGTGTCTTCAATAGGTGCTATGAAACATGACAAGTGTCATCCTTTGGTGTTTGCTAAAGTAATAAGATAAAATTAGCTAAGTGTCACTTAGCATTCAAGAGAAGGGAGCATCTTGCAATCTATTTCAGCCAATGAACTGCCAGAAGATGAAGCATTCCAGAATCTATAAGATATCTTATGTTAGACACTTTCAGTTAGGGAAGATTTGATTTGGGCCATTAGATTGAGAAGAATCAAACAATCTGGAGTCATTTTAGGTTATAAATAAAGATGCAGAGAATGCCAGGGGAATGGATTATCAAAGAGAATTTTTGAGAGAATTATTGTAACAAGTTTAGACTTTCTAGAGATGTGGCTAAGTAATATCATTTGCTTTTGTCTCATTTTATTGAGTTGAAAGGTTTATATAACTATATGTGTTTTTGTGCCTTTTGTATGACTAGAAGATTTGAATAAGAAGATTGAACCCTATGCCTTTGTTGATATTATCTATGCCATTTGCAAAAGTAGTCTAGACTGTAGATTTTCTAGAGCTGTGATTAGGAATGTCATTTGCTTTTATCTCATTTTCTTGAGTTGGAAGGTTTACATAACTGTACATGTTTTTGTAACTCTTATGTGATTGGAAAATTCAAATAAGAAGATTGAACCCTATGCCTTTGTTGAAATTTTCTATATCTCAACAAAAGAAGTCTATGATGTGAGCCTCTGTTTCTATTGTTTCAATCTTTTACATTGATCAGGCACTTGTTTTCTCTTAAATGCAAATGAATCCTACATATAGTTTCATTGTGCTTAGGATTAAGGTTGAATTACATTCAGGTGCATCACCATAGATTAGATTTTCTTTCTTGCATTGTGTTTTTTATTTAAATTCCTATCCCTTTTCCCAGTATCTACTCAATTTAAAGAAGAGTCAGCTTCTCAAAAATCTAGAGGTTATTTCAAGACGCAAGTCCCATATCTTGAAACTTCCCATTATTTTTTATTAGAATCAAGTACAATTTTAAATCATCAATACTTTTTGGCATGCCTGGTGGGACCAATCTTGGAGTCTCTTTCAAGATCGCATGAACCAAAGAGCTACGAGAAGTCATAGCTATGGACTAGTGACCAGATCACAATCTACTACAAATCCAGGTATTCTTTTTCCACCTTTGGTAATAATTATAAGAAGAAGAGCTAACCAGTTTGTACCAATACCTAAAGCAAATATGGGAGCCCCTATACCCCTAATAAATTATGCAAGTTGGAACACTGGTAGTCCATTAGTCCTCCCAACACTACCAGCCATTTGGGATCATATCCTAATGAATTCCCTAAAAGATCTATCTAAATTTAGTGGGAAAGACTCTAAAACACCTGAGGAACATCTTCAAGATGTATCAGATGTCTGTGGTATACATGTTGTCACATAGCAAAATGTGGCCATAAGATTATTAGCAGCTTCTTTTAAAGGAAAGGCTTTAAAATGGTATAGGTCCCTGACCTCAAATACCATTTCCACATGTGATCAGTTAGGAAATCTTTTCTTTGAACGATTTGTAGAGAAGGGTGATAAGTCTTCTTTGTTACAATAGTTAATCACCATTCAAAGGGGACCATAAGAAGCCATGACTGACTTCAATTCTAGATTTCAAAAGACTTGGGACAGAATCCCTATTATAGCTAGACCATTACTAGGTATGGCCATAGTGTTTTATCTTAAGAATTTTAATTCAGATATATTTGTTATGATTCAGTTACATGGAGGACACACTTTGCTGGAGGCTTATGAATATGCGGTTAGAGTTGAGAACAATTTAATAGATGCTGGAAAGTTACCTCTAAGGCCTCCCATGCCCATGTTCCCAAAAATTTCATTGCCATTAACTCAAGAAGTTCCTAAATCTGTAAGCCCACCTGTGTCTATGTACACTTACCCTCAACCATTTGCTAAATAAATTGTTCCCACTCAGTCATCTGAGCTAGATGATATCAAGAATATCCTAAGGACATTTTCTAATGAGCTGATCAATATAAACAGATAGCAGAATACTTTTTCTAGGCCTCTATATCAAGGCTATCAAGGAAACAGATTTTCATCTCAGTCAAACCAATATCAGGGTCCTCCAAGACAAACTAACCATCAGCCAGTAAACCAATTGGTTGCAATCCCCATACCCTCACAGACTATTCCTCCCAATTCAAATAGGGATATTGTTCCAGGGCAAAATAACTATGTAGATAACACTAATGCCTAGTGTTTCCCTTGCAACAATGCTCATGTACCTAGAGATTGTCTTAAGGGTAATCTACAACAAAAGGTGGTGGATTAAAGAAGAATGAATGGTTAGTTTGCAAGTTCCAATGATAATCAAACCTACCAGTCTCTTGGTATGCAAAATTCAGTCCTATGGCTCAGATGAAAGGGATGCCTTTGCAACAAGAGGAAGAAATAACCATGGAATATGCTTTGTTCTCATGGGTTGAAGATGAAGAATTAGTATTTTTGAATGAAGCTTTTATTTCCAAGAAATCAGTGGTGCAATCAAACTACTATACTAGATCAAAGAGAAGAATGCTAGAACAGCCTGAAATCATAAATAATGAAGTTATGGAGAGTCCATTTCAATTTCATCAACATGCAGCTAATAGATAATAAATGCTTCAACCAGTGCAAAATTAAGAAGTTCATGAACAAATTCAAAGGAAGATAAGATATCCTAATCTTCCAAGAATTCAAACTTTTGGACCAATGAATGTGGTAGATCAGCTGAAGATGACTCCAACACAAGTATTAATTTGGGACATGTTAGTTATTCCTAAACAAAGGACATTGTTACAAAAAGCTCTTCAAGATCAAGTAATACCCAAATGTACTAAAGGACCTGCTGATAAGAGAAAACTCAATGACCCAGTTCATCTACAGACAATAGCCCTAACAAATAATGTATTAGAGGTAAGCAAATCCAAACTAGATTCCTTCCATTTTACTAAGATTAAGGACTGGGCTAAGCATAATCATAAAAAAGAAAATAAATAGTTGTTAGCTCTGACACATAGTGACCCATACGAAAATTATAGCTCTATTGGTTTGGGCACTTATGTTATTTTTGATGAGGACCATGAAATCAAGAATGTTTTCAGAGAAGAGACACTAACTACTCAAGGAACTGAAAAGGATTTAGAGTTTTAGATTTTAAATTTTGATGGGGCTAGAAGTAAGAATGGTGTTGGAGTAGGAATTTGTCTTACTACTCTAAATGGTGAAAAAAAATTAAGGGCTATACATTTTCAATTTGCTTGCACTAGTAATGATGCTGAGTATGAATCTTTAGTACATGGATTACTATTAGCCAAGAAAAAGGGAATAAAGAATATAATAGTAAAAAGGGATTCATAATTAGTAGTAAAGCAAATTAGAAAAAAGGAAATAACAAAGAATTTCAGAATGAAATCCTATAAGCATAGAATTTGGGACTTAATAGAATATTTTGAAGCTTTTAATATTGAAGTAGTTCCCAGGACTCAAAATTTTGAAGCTGATAGGACGGAATAGATTGGTTCACAGTTTGATCCAGCAACTGACCTATTAGTTAACAATGAATTAGTAAAGGTTATAGTAAGGCCAGCTATTCCTGATAATGATGAGCATTGGTAAGTATTTAAGAATGATTCTCAAATACTTTCATTCTTGCAACAATCAGGGGAATTTGCTGATCAACTGCAACCAAAGAATGAAGAGGCATATGAGGATCAAATTATATAATTAAAGAATAATAAACTTCCCAAAGGTTTAATCACTTTAGAGAGCCTTTTTGATCTAGAAGATGTAAGCTTGGAGAATAAAATGTTCCAAGCAAACAAAGTAGATTATTTTGAAATAGATGTGAGTGAAGGGAGAAAATTAAAAGTTGGAAACTCTGCAACTCAAGAAGAAAAGGAAAGGTTAATTGAATTATGCAAAAAATATGACAGAGTCATAGCCTGGAGCTATGAAGACCTTCATGGATATAATAGAGATATCATTCAACACACAATAGAACTAACAAAAGGATCTAAGCCTATCAGATAAAAATAGAGACCAATAAATCCAAGAATTGAGCCTCTACTGGTAGATGAGTTGTAGAAACTTTTAGATTCTAAAATAATTTTTCCAATCAAACACTCAACTTGGGTATCAAATTTGGTACTAGTTAGAAAAAAGAATGTCAATATAAGACTTTGTGTAGATTTTAGAGATCTAAACAAAGCATTTTTAAAGGATCACTATCCCTTGCCCTCCATGGAACAAATTCTACAAACTGTGGCTAGATCAGAGAGATTTTCTTTGCTAGATGGTTTCTCTGTGTACAATCAGATTTGGTTTGCTAAAAAAGATCAACACAAGACTACTTTTACTACCAAGTGGGGAAAATTTACATATGCTAAGATGCCATTTGGCCTGTCAAATGCTAGAGCCACTTTTTAGAGAGCTATGATTGTTGCATTTGGGGAATTGATAAATAAAACCATCTTGATGATCTTACTATTTTTTTAAAAAATGCTACTGATCATTTTGATCATTTAAAAGTTGTGTTTAAAAAATGTCAAAAATTTGGAATATCCTTGAATCCTAAGAAATGTATCTTTGATGTCCCTCAACGCAAATTGTTGCGACATATAGTATCTAAAGAAGGAGTTTCCATAGACCCAGAAAGAGTGGCAACTATAATGAACTTACCTCTTCCAGTCAATAAGAAAGCAATTCAGTCTTTCTTGAGAAAAAATATTTTTTTTAGTCGGTTCATATCTGACTTTGTGGGTTTAGTAAGACCAATAACACTTTTGCTAAAAAAAGACCAAATTTTCATGTGGACTATGGAAAGAAGGAAAGCTTTTGAAGAGGTCAAGAAAGATATCTCAATAGCTCCAGTACTTAGAAAACTAGATTTTTCTAAGACTTTTGTAATGTATGTATATGGAGGAGAGCTCAATATTGCTGCTATTCTAACACAGAAGGATGATAAACAGGAGGGAGAGCATCCAATAACATTTTTCTCAAAGAAACTTAGGGAATATGAAACCAAATATAAATTTGTAGAAAAACAAGCATATGCTATGGTAAAAGCTCTTAAAAAGTTCAGGCATATAGTATCAGGAAGTAAAATTCTGATACTTATAGCACATCCAAGTGTCATAGAATACATCATGGAGGGTGAAATTACTGAAAAAAGAGCAAATTGGATAACTAAGATCCTGGAATATGATGTAGAAGTCAAACCCACTAAATTAGTCAAAGGTAGGGGTTTGTGTCTATATATGACTCAAGAGCTTGAAAAGATGATTCCTAAAGAAATAAATTCAGGAACAGAAGAAGAAATTCTATTAAAAATACAAGAAGTTGATCAAGAATCTTGGGTTACAAATAGGATTCATTTTATGAAAAATGGGATTTACCCAAGAGAAATCCCTCAAAATAAAAAAAGATACTATAGGATGCAAGGATTTCATTTTGTTTTAATTGAACAAGTTCTTTTTAGAAGAAATTCTGATGGCAAATTGTTAATATGTGTAGAAAAGGATGAGGCTAAGAAAATACTACATGAAATGCATCATGGAGAATCAGGTGGACATTTTTTTGGAAAGATCACAGCTATAAAGATAAGTAAAGTAGGTTATTTTTGGCCTACTTTATTTATAGATTGTTATCAGTTGGTTAAAAAATGTCAATCTTGTCAATATTATGTAGGAATGAGAAGGAATGTAGCAATGCCTCTTAGTCCTGTAATTGGATGAACCTTTTGCTCAATGGGGTCTTCACTTCATTAGAATGATAAATCTAGTATCTAGCATGGGTCACAAATGGATCTTAACAGCCACAGATTATTTCAATAGATGGACTAAGGCAGTACCACTCAAGGAAGCAAAAAAAAATGTGATCCTAGACTTTCTAGGGAGTATCACTACTCATTTTTGGGCTCCTCACACCATAATTTTAGATAATGCTAAAGCATTTTTAGGATCCAAAGTATCTTATTTTGCATTAAAGCATGGAATATATTTGAAAAATTCTTCTAATTATTACCCTCAGGGTAATGGTTTGGTAGAATCAACTAATAAGAACCTGATTAGGCTCATCAAAAGAATAGGGGCTGATCATCACAAGGAATGGCATAAAGTGCTTAATTTAGCAATATGGGCTGATAGAATTACGCTAAAATAGGTGATCAAAATGTCCCCATATGAACTCATATATGGGAAACTTGTTGTAATTCCCCTGGGCTTGGAGATTCTTGCTCTTCAGCTGATCAAATAGATTGAAATTGAAGAAAATGGCCCCATGCAGGTCAGACTTGCACAACTTCTAGAAGTTCAAGAAAAGAGAAATGATACACATGATTCATTGATAAAGCATTAGAAAATAGTTAAAAACTATTTTTATTAAAGGACTTCAAATCCTCATTTCAAAATAGGCTCAATTGTTTTGAAATGGGATGCAAGAGCTACCAAACCAGGTCAACACACTAAGTTTGAAGCATTATGGACTGGCCCTTATAGAATTCAGGCATGTAAACAACAAAATTTGTTTGAGCTAGAAATGATAGAAGGTGAATCTAAAGATATTACTATAAATGGAATCTATTTGAAACATTTTAGCTAAAACTATGTCTTCTAGTAATTTTAGATCATGCAGGAGTTGTAGATTCTTTTTGAGCAGGCTCAAAAGTCCTTGTGGTCACCAATAACTATAGAGTAAAAATACTCTACATTTTCATTCTAATTTTCAGTAGCACATGATCTAAATCACTATCCCCACATGCTTTGGTTTGAAATGGTGAAGTGTTGAAATAGAGCAAGGGCTCTATTTCTCTTTTGATTCATTTTTGTCTAGGTGTTGGGGAAAAGTGGAAGCTGACAAGTGTCATCCTCCAAGGCATCCTTTCCCAAGTAAAATGCTAAGTGTCATTGTCTGAGGCACCTTTCACACTTTCTATGAGTTGGTCAGAATGTGCCCCATATCTCATAGTGACTTAGTAGAATGCGCTAAGTGTCATCATCTAGGGTTTCATATTGACATCTGCATTTCATCTCATTCTAGTGAAAGGTTTGAAAAGTTAAGCATCAAGACCAGGTTAAAAGCACCAAGTCACAGTCATAAAAGGGCTCAATGTTGCTTTTCTAAAAGTGACAGAAGATGCCACATACTCTAGCAAAAGAAAGCAGAAGCCACCACATGTTGCAGTTTGAATTATCTTCATCTTTGCTTCGCTGATATAGTAAATATTGTGGTGGGTCCCAAGATTTGTTTCTTAAGTGAGCAAAAGCTGATAGGTGTCACTGTCTGTGTAAATGTGAAATGAGACCTAAATTATTTCTATGGTATAAATACAAGCAATGGAGACTGCCACATGTCATCTTTCATAGGTTTTTAAAAAGGCAACTACAAGCAACAGAGATCACCATGTAACTCAGGTAAGAGAAGCAAAGATTTCCAGTGTATTTTAATGAAGAAGCAGAGATTGACACCTATCTTGATCTCCCTTTTAAAAGAAATGCTGTGAATCTTGTCATTTTTTAAGTTGTTGGAGTTTTGAGAAAGCAAATAGCGACAAGTGTCAAAGGTGAAACATGGCTGAGCAAAGACACAAAAGAATATAAGTTACATGAAAAGTGTCACGTGTCTTTAATAGGTGTTATGGAACATGACAAGTGTCATCCTCCAATTTTTGCTAAATTAATAAGAGGAAATTAGCTAAGTGTCACTTAGCATTCAAGAGAAGGGAGTGTCCTGTAATCTATTTTAGCTAATGAACTGCCTGAAGACAAAGCATTCCAAAATCTATAAGATATCTTCTGTTAGACACTTTTAGTTAGGGAAGATTTGATTTAGGCCATTAGATTGAGAACAAGTAGACAATTTGGATTCATCTGAGGCTATAAATAAAGATGCAGAGAATGCCGAGAGAATGGATTATCAAAGATAATTTTTGAGAGAATTATTGTAACAAGTTTAGAATTTCTAGAGCTATGGCTAAGTAATATCATTTGCTTTTGTCTCATTTTATTGAGTTGAAAGGTTTATATAATCGTACGTGTTTCTGCACCTTATGTATACTTGAAAATTCAAATAAGAAGATTGAACCCTATGCCTTTGTTGATATTATCTGTGTCATTCGCAAAAGTAGTCTAGACTGTAGATTTTCTAGAGCTGTGATTAGGAATGTCATATGCTTTTGTCTCATTTTCTTGAGTTAGAAGGTTAACATAACTGTACATGTTTCTATGCCTCTTATGTGATTGGAAAATTCAAAATAAGAAGATTGAACCCTATGCCTTTGTTGACATTTTTTGTATCTCAGGAAAAGAAGTCTATGTTGTGATCCTCTATTTCTATTATCTCAATCTTTTACATTGATCATGCACTTGTTTGCTCTTAAATGTAAATGAATCCTACATATAGTTTCATTGTGCTCAGGATTAAGGTTGAATTACATTCAGGCACATCACCATAGATTAGATTTTCTTTCTTGCATTATGTTTCTGATTTAAATTCCTATCCCTTTTCCTAGTATCTACTCAATTTAAAGAAGAGTTAGCTTCTCTAAAATCTGGAGGTTGTTTCAAGATGCAAGTCCCATATCTTGAAACTTCCCATTATTGTTTATTAGAATCAAGCATAATTTTAAATCATCAATAAGAAGATGTAAAATAAGAAATCTGAATGGTCACCTTCCCTTTAGGAGGATGAAAAATAGGAAAGCCAAAGAAGGACCAAGGAGTGACACACTTGAAGACAACAAACTAGCTATTGAAAGCATATTGATGGGCATGCAAATGTCAATTTCAAAGCTCATAAAATAGCTATTGATCCTTGTAATCTATAGACCCAAATGCATTCATAGTCTTTAAGGCCAAGACTAGTAGGAAGTGAGGAAGGAACAAAATAGCAAATTGAATCTAGGACCCGATTCAATTAACCAAAAAAGGAGGAATGATGAAGAAGGATCAGATCACTAGGTGGACATTGAAAGTTGCAAACTTTCAATAGCATGACTTGTTTCTCTGCATTGAGAAAGAAAAATGGGTAAATGCCCCTAAATTCTAGCCTATCTTCTTAATAGATTCCAATGCAACATGATGTGTTACTGTTCCTGAGTCCTTCTTGAAGAAGCTATATAAGGGACTCTCTTTTATTGTAAATGGATCTCTTTTTGACAATCAGAATGAAACTCTGCCCAAATTGAAAGGCATTACTGAGACTTTGAGCTTAGATTTTTGATCATATTTTGTTATTGGAATAAGAAAGCAAGTGATTTTTTAGACTTTGTGTTGCGATATCTTTGTTGTTAAGGAAACTGTTCCTATGTCTTTTTCCTTAATATATCTTCTATTCCTTTAATTCAACAAGTAGAACTAGTGACAGTAGTCAGGAAGGCGTCTTGAAGAGGAAACTGTGGAGAGACTTGTGCCCCCATAATTGCCTTTAGTGTTTTTTCTTTTCATTTTTGTGTAAAGGACTTTGGGATAACTTTTTTCCCTCATTGTCCTTCGTATCGTACTCTTGAGCAATTCAGGTGGAGACTTTGTGCTGCATCTCAATTTTTTGGTTACCACATCCTTGGTTACATTTTGAATTTACTACCAGGAGTATTCTTGTGGCTTGATAAATAATACTTTTGAAAGAAGAGGAGTGCTTTATATCATTTCCCTTGAGTTTTTCCTTTGATTTTCACACATCATCTCTAAAGAAAGAGAGATGGATGGTTTGTCTTACCCTTTAGTATTATTTTTTGTATATATATATATAGAGCATATCTATAGGGAACCTCCCCTTGATTAGAGGAGAGATCAATCCCCTTTTGATGTGGTGAACCTACACATTTGGATGACTAATCTTCCTACTTTGGTTGATCAGACCTATTTTGTTTATCAGTACGTTGATCGACAAAATATTCAACCAAAATTATACATCATTCTTGAGGAAGATGAATCCTTGTCAAGTGAATGTACCCCCTCTCCATCCCCTCAAGTTGAAGTAGAGAACAAGATGAAAAGATGGAGGAAACTTGGCCTCAGTGATGTCGATATATAAAAGGTAATAGAGATGGAAGAATGAAGAGAAGAAATGAAAAAGGAATTAATGTTTAAAGAATCCATTCAGATGGTTGAGGCCTAAGAGCATAGGAAATAAGTGGAGGAGTAAAACGTTTTAGAGATGAAAGGAAAGAAGTAAGTATAAAATTTGAGAAGCCTAGTGAGGTGAAAGTGCATAGAGAAACAATACCTGCATGCATACTAATTGAAGAAGAATTAAAGCACAAATAGGAGAACATGGGCCTAGACTATGATAATATCAATGTAACACTGAAGTTTCATCATAAAAAAAGAGGCTATGAGGACCAAGGGCATGCCCCAAGTCAAAATTTATTGAATAGAGGCTAAGGAGATAAAGGCAGAAGAGAAGAAATGCAAGTCAGAGGCCAATAAAAGGAAGGTTGAAAAAAAAAAGGTTGAAGAAGAAAAGGCTAAGAGGAAAGAGATAGAAGAGAAGGCAGCCTAGTTATAAAGGGCCAAAATGAATAAAGAGAGAAAGGAAAAGGTTTCCACTCGTATGGAACTTAGAAAGGAGAAATCAATAGAAGAGGCACCTAGCACTTATTCTAGCCTAGCAGAGGGAGTTGCACAATAGGTGTACCCTAGTTCTAAAGGGGAACTTGAAGGTAGAGAAGGTGATGTTGGCACCTCAAAAAACAAAAATAAAAGCTAATATAGACCCCATTGGGGTAGGATGTGAGTAAGTGTGGAACCAAGGAGGTTCACACCAAAGAAACATAATGAGAATAAGAAATGAACAAGGGGGAAATGTTTGAGGAAGAACCCCTCCTAAAATAAGATGACAAAACTATCACTAAAGAGAGAGAAGAGGTGGACCAAGGGGAGAAGTTTGATGAAGAATGCCTAAGATAATAAGAATAAGAAGAAGGTAGTGGATAAATTCATAACATTAGTCGAGGGGAGTAGGAACATGCATAATTAACCATTGAGTATGAGGAATATGAGTGAACTATAGGGATAAATCATAGAGAGGGTTCACCCAAGATGATGACTTATATGATGGATTACATGCCCCCTCGAGATACCATGACCTTGATACACCATCAAATTTTTTAGGACCTCAATTGCTATATGGATGAGCTTTAATTTAAGGTGCCTATGAAACCAATTTAAAGCACCAAGAAAATAAAAGGGGGGCATGATTACCAACTCATGGTTCTTAGGGATATGAACCCTATGAAGTTAATTGACACCCTTTCCAAAATGGCATTTGAAGTAGCATGTAAGAACATTATCAATGATGTTCATGCCATTAGGTGGAAAAATATTATATTAAAAGTATAAGAAGAGATAAAAGTGATGAATCTCAAACTCTATCAACTAGTTGAGTGCATTAAAGAGGCTAAACCATTTATTTTGTATGGTGTGGATACCTCATAAATAAAAGAGGTTAATAAAAATTGTGCACTAGTAACAAAAATTCTTCCCTAGATGAAGTTGATGCTAGAGGAACAAGAAGACCCTAGAAAATCCATCAAAAGAGCTAAACAAAAATATCAATGTAGTAGAGGACTTCTTCACCAAGCTAGAAGAGGGTGTAGAAGAATTGGATGTCATATTTTATAACTTCACCACTCAAGTGTCAATCACCAATGCATGCTTTCAAAAGGCAAAAGAGGAGAAGGATGCTTTGGTGAATCATGTATTTACTATGATCAATACTGAGCACATTCAAGTAATGTTATAGATTAATACCCTAAACGACCATCTAAATACCTACGAGTAAGACCTAGAGGTAATCTTGTGTGCCTTTTAGGTAAAGGCAATTGAATAGGGGGATATTTTAGATGGTAGGGTGATAATAGTGAAGGAAATGATGGAAGCCTATAGGAAATAATTAGAGAACATGGATGTTCTTGCACTTGAGGTTACATCAATAGATTTAGAAGGCACCACTAAAGAAATAAATCTCACCATTTAGGACTTTGAAAACTTCAAGGTGGAATTACAGTAGAGCATGCTCAAATTTTGTGTAACAAAGGCACTAAAAGACTATTCCAAGGATGGAATAGTAATTTATATGGGGTAATATTGGGCCCCTTTTTGTGATACCTAGTAGACCATGCCAACTTAGCACATCTTAGCATATGGAAGCCATTGCAAATTATTTCCCTTTTGAAACCATTATCACAAGCTAGAAGAATCTTCAAAGATCTTATGCTAGTTAGTAGGTAGTTGCTTATCTCTTAGGTTTATAAGGGCTTCCCTTTGAGTGATTTCATATAGAGGTTGGAAATTATGGGTGTTAGATTAGTGGAGCTAATGGCACGATGGCTAATAATGATAGTTAAGCCCCTAACATACACCCATCTGACCTGGTAATAAGATGCCCCTTCACCTATAAAAAAGAGCTTGAACATAAAGAATAGGAGAGACATTAATGCAGTGAAGCTCTATTGAAATCAAGGGTCACCATTAGTATATTGTAACTAGTAGGAACTATGTTAAGAAGTCTGAATGTATAGCCCAAGCTCGTATGTGAGCCATTGGGAATAATTAGTTTCAAGGATGAGCACATGCTCTATTTTCATGTTATGAATTGTATATACTTAACTATCAATTAATGAAGAATGTATTGAGAACATTTGAATGTTGATCTTATTTAGATGGTTACAACATTATTTTATGTTTGTAACTTGAATCTAATAGTTAGGATAGTATAAATTATATATATGAACATGTTCTCTTATGAATGTTTACCCATCAACATCAATGGCATATTTGTTTAACATAGCAAGCCCTCAATAGGATAGAAATTATCCTATGTTTTGAGATAGGCATGCACTTGACCCTTAACCCTTACCCCTAGGGCACTAGCTGGATGAGTGAGCCTCTAAGTATGATTTCTTCCCTTATTTCACTAAGTGCCTAAATGGCACTTTACTTACTATCTAAAAGACTTATACCCCTTGAAAACTAGAACTAGTATAATATCAACTTGTGCCACCATGGTTAGAACTAGTCCCCTCGAATAGGCTCATGTCTATTGATCTCACCCAGAATAGCCTTGCACTAATAAACTACCTAAACCCATTTTTTTAATGACTAATCCCCATCAATACTAAGGTTATACCATGTTCCAACTAGCCTAATTTGGGTCTCAATCCCTTCATAATTATAATTCAAGTGAGTGCACAAAGATTGCATTATGTGTGAAACTAATGCCAGTGCAATAGTGCATTTAAATGTTGTGCACCATAAATATTGACTATGATTATGTCTAGATATATCAAGGATAAATCTAATTTGAACTAATTACTAATTACATGACTAGGCACATAAGATAAACAAATAAACTTTTATACAAAAATAGACCTCTAAAGGAAGGTAGATTGGAATGGGAAATGTTTTTCATTGCTGTTCAATCACATTCCCAAAGATGATGGGGTAAGAGAAAGTCCTCTTAGGAGGATTCCTACTAGGGTCTTCTATATGACCTATATTTTCTTCCATTTTAAATATATTTATATTGAGAGGAGGAAATCCTTCAAGGTCTTTTGGTTATTCAGTGTTTGAAAGTTCAACTTTTACAAAGGAAAATTCCTCTAGATCCTAGGATGTACTTCTAAAAGACTCATTTCTTTCTTCAAGATTTCTATCTTTTTTGAAAGTACCTTGATTATCTCTCCTAAAATATGGGTATATTTTGGAACAACTCTTCCTTGTGAATCCCTTTACCTACTCATATACCTCTACTTGACAAGAGAGTAATTTATTCTATTTTTATGGTTGTTTTTAGTTTTTTACTATTAGCTTAGGAGTTTACCTTACTAACACTTTATAAGAATTTCCCTTACAATGTTGTCAAAAATGATGGGTGTCATTTTTACCCCTTCATTTAACCAATCTATGTTGATGTCATTTATTACTAGGGCTAGAGTCTAAAGCTATCTATAATAAGGTATTTATTGAGTTTAGCTAATAATGTTGTTTGGGGTCTTTTAGTGTGATCTATCCTAAGTTTTTACTCCTAATGTCTAAACTAAATGCTTGAAAGAATCACACTTGCTCAAAATGTAAACACACAAAACTGAATGAAATGCTTTTAAATCAATCACACAATGCTATTGAAAAGTAAACACACTAAAATCAAGTATCAAATCCACACTTTTGATCTAATTTGTAAAATAAATATTTTTGAAATTGAAGAAATGATAAATGCTTGTTTAAATCTTAAAGCTCACACACATTAACAATCTATTATGAATTGTACATTATTAATCTAATCACACAAAGCATTCATATTAATTTGCATTAAAAATAATAATAAATAAATTATAAATACCAAAAGTACATGTTATGTCTCCTTGGGAAGTGGTCCCTAGTTCATCCTTAGATTTAGGGTAAAAAAATTAGTCCTTAAAACACTATCTTGACTAATGCATAAAAATGAAAGAGTATTATACCATAAAATATTATTGTATTCACAATAATAATTCTTTACAATGTATTCACTCTCTATAGATCAAGCATAGATCTACCTTTTAATGGATGCAAAAGAAACTAACTATCCTAAATACTCAGTAACAACATAACTAACTAGAAAAAGAGGATATTTCGAGAGATTGGTTTATATGGCTGAAATAGAGAAGAACACTGCAATAAGATCCACACATGGTTAAGAATATCCTGATGGGATTTAAAATTGATTCTTCTGACAATATATGATCACCAAATCTTATAAACAATGTATCCATATCATCTTATCTAGAGTTGTAACCTATATCTACTAGCTTCTATAAATAGAAAGCTATACATAAATATAAATCTATATATAGACATATATAAAAATAGAAAGTATCTATAATAATCCTAGATCATCATGGAATAGTTGAAAGAACTTATGGAATGCCTTGGAATATGTTGTGGATGAGTCTGTAGTGAGATGTGAGAGTCCAAAGCATGACTGTCAAAGTCTGTAGCTTGATTTTCATAATATGTAACTATCTATCAAGGTCTATTAAACACTTAATATAACTTCTTTGTCTTTATGAGATAATATAAAAACTCCTAGTTAGATGTTATCATACCTATACATATCAAAATATGGAAGACTAGACATGAAAATAGTTAAAACATCATGAAAATAATGATAACTTAAACTTGCATAAGCTTATAGAGATAAAAACATTAATTTTATACCTTAGGCTAGTTATAAACCCTAAGACTACATCCAATGCTCAAATAAAATGGCATATTTATGGATATGAAGTATGATATATCATGGTTATAATGAGTCATAATGCGGACTCATCATTTTCCAATATCTCTTCCTCTTCATTAAGCCTAGAATGGGTTAACCCTCTAAATAGGCCTATAGGTGCCTATTAGGGATCACTCAATGTATTCTTGGTGTGATTTGAGACTGAGTTCTTCAAATTTTCATCATTGATATTCCATTAAGGTTAGATTCCTGATTGTGTTCAAAAATCTTCCAACACTACATACTCTACCTTAGGTTTGAAGTCAATCCATTCCACTAGCCTGTAGCTTTCCTTTAGTGTTTTGATTATGCATAGAGTGCTTATCCATACCCTCTAAGCATTGATTTTATCTATGTTTTTTAACATGCTTTATGTCTCCAATTGGATTCAATAACCCTTAAAACATATCTCAATACATCTACTCCCTTGTATTACAATTTTATTGGAAATGGTGCCTTAAAAAGGCATGTAGATGCTCCTGTTAGGATATGTAACTATACATGGGAGTTTGAGACTGATTTTTATCTTAACATGATGCTTGAATGATCCAAATCTTTGGGAAAGGTTTAGTTCATTATCCATAGAGTCTGCCAACACATTGAGACACTTCTAAACCATATTCTACTTGTTCTCATCCATACAACAATATTTTAGTTGCTCTCTTAGACTGTCAATCTAGTCTATTATCCTCTTGACTATTCAAATAACTTATTAGTCTCTTAAAGGGATTGTATAAATTTAAATGGGTTTGGGATATCCATGTTTGAGGCATTTTAGTGTTGATGTGTCATTGATTTTGCTCCAAAATGTGGACCTACAGGCTTAGGGCCTATAGGTCACTATGGACAATAAGGTATACATAGAGGCACTATTTAAGTTCTTGAACTCATTTAAAATTATAAATCCCCTACCCTATTTCTTGTCATTAATTATCACTATTTTAATGGCCTATATATTCTTATGACAAGGCTCTTATGTCATCCCCTTCAACTCACCTAACTAACCTTGTATGGACTATACATAATCAACAAATATAAAAGATTAGTGAGTTGAGAATTGGAGTATTCATTCAATTAGAAGAAACTTGATGGCATAAGATAAGTATTAAATATTATATAATTCATGGATAATTGTATCAAGTCTCTTTCCATGACATTAAGCATCCTTAAACACTCTTACAGTCTGTATAATTGTATACATAATCACTTGTGATCTTCACTGAAAGTATGCATTTAGACTATAATATCCATGAGTTTTATTCACTTTAAATGGTGAAATTTTAACACAAAACCTCAAATTATGATATGTTACTGTAATTGATCCTAAATTAGCAATCAAACTTCAGTAGACTTGTTTAAACACTAATAATGTTTCCAAAATCAAGCATACTTGAAGATTATGAAAAAAACACATTTAGATTAAAAACATGATATACATGAAAATTATGGATCTTACATTATTTATGAGTCATTATAAAACATTTGATAATGGCCATTAGGAATATAAGACATAGACTTGTAAAAGAATTCACTAAAACAACCTGTACACTAAGACATTCTTACTCCAATTGAAATTAATTAGTGGAGATTATTAAAATAAAAAAACTATTAAATTTATATAAATTAACTATAAAAACCCCCCTAAAAACTAATCCTCTACATCTATTTCTAAGGTGGAGAAACAAGGGCAAGAACAAACCCCTCTCGAATGAATAGGCCATAGTGACATGTTGTCAATCTTAACGATTGTTCATAAATAAGAGTACATAAATATATAAACCAATGACATTTATTTAAATATTAATATGACCAATAATAAATTCCAATTTTTTATCTCTTAGCTCTCTCTCATCTATCCATATTGAGCACTTGAAAATTGCCCTTCTAAAACTGCCAAGGAGTTTAATATGAGATACAAATCAGTTTTATTCATTATAAGACAAAAAACCTATTAAAAATAAATTATCTGACCCTATCATGGACAAATAATGTATTTAATATGCCTTAACCTCAATTTTTCATTGAATAACTATATGGATGGCCTCAAAACATGCCTTTTTAGCACTAAAACTACCAAAATCACTTGAGAAATCTAATAAAACTGATGTAAAATGTATCCAATGGGTATTTTAATGCCTTATGAAGTAAATAATGTCCTAAAAATCAAAATTTCAAGTGTTATGGGTGAAAATTTAACCTATGAGGTCAAAATTATCAACATTTTGGTGACTCTACTAGGAAGCATGCCTGTTATGCTTGAAAACCAAACCATTGACATATATTTTAGACTTATAAACACTATTAAATCATAAATAAATAATTATTATACCTTATCCATGACTATAATATATTTACTTGAAACAATACTACCACATTTCCTCCAAAATAAGGGAAAAAACACATAATAAAGGAAAATGACTAACAAAATGCATGTGTCATCAAAGCACTTATTGAAACAAAATACAAGAAAAATAATGTGCTTAAAAACACTTGGAGGAAAGATAAACTAACTACCAATAACCTTTAAATAATCCTCCTCCAAGCTCAAAAGGAAGTTTTTTAGATCACTTACCTCACACGATGAAAAAGGACATGAGACAAAATGCTTATTGTACTTTTACTTGATGGAGCTTAGCTGCTTTATGGTTAGGAATCCTCTTTAAAAAAATTAAATTGGAACATAAGCATCAAACCAATAACATATGAATACATATTAATATTTTACTTTAGGAACTTTCTCATACTGCTTATTAACTGCCACCTCATCAAGTGACACCTCATTATGCATTGTCCTTGAGTGACCTCATTCTTATTATCACCTACTAAAATTTCACCAAGATATTAAAGGAGATTTTAATATTCAATCCAATCTAAATCATGATATTTAATAGGTATTTATTAATCAAACTTCTCATTAATATGTTCTCCAATGGGCAACATATCCTTACAAAGGTCTTTAATCTTCATTAGAGACTCAATGTATATCTTCCAATCATCCTTTTGTTCCTCAATTTGATCATCCTAAATGAGATAAAATTGAATGTCTTCTTGATACTTCTCAATTGGAGTAATAAGGATATCAAAAATGTCAAATTTTCAATCATGATGTGATTGGGAAATAACCTTCTCAAACTTAACCTCTTCCTCAATAGGAGATATCTCAAATTCATTCATGACTTCAAATTGTACCATCTCATGGATATATTTCACATCAAGACCAAATTTATCTTTCACACTTGAGTTACCATGAGGTGTATTTATCTCAAGTTTAACTACAACAAGCTATTCAAACTCATCAATAGGTTCTAAAAACAACTCCTATTCATCATTTATTGCTTCTTTGTCATGTTATTCAAACACACCAAAAATGATTTCATGAAACAAAATCAACACCTCATTTACCTTATTCTACAAGTTTATCATATTATTTTAAGTATAAATCACCTTTTCTATCACCAAGTGGATTACCAATGAGAATTTATTCTTCATGCATACTTGAAACATACTTATCACATTCTATTTGAAACTCAGTTGTAGTTGTAACTTCTTATTATATCCTCCATAAAATAGGATCATATTAAATAAAGGATATGGTGGTTGGGAAATGTATTTTCTCATGAGTTTTCTTAAGAATGGTGGACTCCTATAATAATTCTTGCAGAGAGAGTAAGTTAAGTTTTATTATGAGTGTTTCATCCTTGTCAACAACTACTTCAATCTCTTTATAATTTTCTTGAGGTTCTATCTTAGTTTCCACTTCATTTCCAAGCTTCTCAATCAGGACATATTTCTTATTTTGATAGTTTTATTGAATTTAGCTCCAAGAGAGAACAACTATAAGCACAAGGTTTTCTTTGGGGTCAAACTCAATAACAATCACCTCTTCATATTTCTCCCAAGACTTCACTAATTGGTTCCAAGGTAAGACTTGACTTTAAAACTAGTAGATTCACTTAGAGGTTGGAATGAATCTCTTAGAGGCTCCATCTAATAATATTTAATGACCTCATGAGGATAATGAGCACAAGAGGGATGATGTGGTAATCATGAGGGTTTGTGATGAGTGATGGGAGGAGTTTCATCCCTAAGACTTGGCATGGCATAATTAGGATTCATATCCCAATAAGGCTTCCAAGATGGTATAAGCTTGTTATCTTAAGGAAGGGTAGGTGAAGCTATGAGAAAACTTAGAAAAAAATAAGTTTGATTAAGGGTAGGAAGAGATGGATGAGGTGGTTTGGGTTAGATCTCTTGATTCTCCCATCTCACTATCCTACCAATCCACCATTGGATCATGGTTCTCATTTCATACAATTCATAATTCATGACATACTAATTTTTCTCTCCAACTGCTACCCACCTATTTGTCAACATCTATATTATTTTCCTTATCTTCTCTATGAGGTGAAAAGGTATCACATCCAACTCTCTATCCCACACTCTCATCACCCCTTCATATTTTAACATATTTTGCCTAAATGCCAACAAGGATAGGGTAGAGAAATCATGATTTTGAGTTGTAAATGGAGTAGGAGGATGTGAGTATGACTATTTCAAGTATTGATAAGGTTGTTGGAGCACATAACTAGGGTCATAGTGAGGCTGATAAGAGTCATTATAAAGATGATATAAGTCATCATACTTCTAAAAAAACTAATTATTAGATTGATAATACTCTTGGTAAGGATAATTAAGCTCATAAAAAGGTTGAAAAATATTACCACATTACTAATAAGGCTCATCAGATTTCATGAAATGGCTATTTTCTTTAAAGTTAGCCATAAAAACAACATAAGGGTAGTGCAATGAAGATAAAATTACTTGGAAACTATGCCTAGGTTGCTAAACTAGATGATAGAACTTGAAGACACCATTGATGTTTTGAATGCCTCCAAAGTTTGATCATTAGAATAACAACACCAAAAAATCCTTCCACTACTTTGAGTGAGATCCCATTGGGCATGCTAATAAATGTTGACTACTAGACTTGTAACTTTGTGAAGGTAGTTTCAGGCCTTCATAGTCTGAAGTAACATGTAGACAATACTAGGATGTGGTTGGCCTAATAGGTGGATTTAATCTCTAGATTTTATGGGATACCTCACCTTGATTTATGAGTTAGGATCTCTACTTTACACCACCAACTTTCAAGGGAAAAGAGAAGAAGGTAAACTAAAGGGAAAACTTATATAATTGGGGTGATTCACCAAAATGTGACCTCCACTTATGTAATGTTCATTATGAAGGATAAATAAGAAAATAAACCTGATTGCACTTATCAAAATATAGGTTTCCATACATCAATGTTTCACATAAAGGCTTTATTTGTTGGATGATCTAAGGCAGATTATTCAATAGGTATCTCAAAGAAACTAAGGAAATCTTCACTTTCCAATAATAAAATATGATTATATAAATATATGAAACCTATAAGGATGAGCTAACACCTAAAAATATGTAAGAGGAAAGGACAAGATGAGAGGAATCATTTACTATCACTATCATCTATCAACTAACCATGAAAATACACTAAACACAATCTTTAAGGAGGCATGAATTTAGCATTATTCATTAAAAATAGGAAAATATAAGTGTTTTATTATCATGGCCTTTCCAAAACTCAGGTTAAGGATTGCTTCAAATTTTAAAAATTGTCTTACATTTAGAGAATAAAAGAGAGGAGAGAGAGAAAAATAAGAGCCACAAAACTAGGAAATGCAATCTTTACATAGTCTTCCTCAATTCCAACATAGTATATATTGATTAATCTCTCCTCCACATTTGGATAATGGCTTATCATTTAAGGTGAGACATTTTTAAGAAGTTTTAAATATTATTTAGAATTTATTTGATGTTTGACTAGCACATCCTCCAATGTCTTTGCTTACACACCCTACATTCTTGGTGAAAATAAGTCTTCCTTGAAAATAAGTCTTGATACATGAAATTAAGTCATCATGAATTGATAAAATATTATTTTTAATCCTTTTAAAAAACATTAATTATGTATTTACATCTTCCTTGGGTTGTTAGATCTCTTTCAGTGCAAGTTTGACTTCTTTAACACACTAGGTGTTGGAAAGAAGGAAACTCTTGTTTGGAGTCTTTGAGACCATTTAAAACCTTGAATCCTTATCATAAAAACTTCATGAATTATCCTTGTCTAAAATTTATCATGTAAGGTGATGAGTAACCTTAAAAATCTTGTTGAATAGATCTCATCCATCAATTTGGGTGTTTTGACTACTTAGCTCCTTCATAAGCAAAGAGGCTTAGGAGATAGAAATTGAGTTTTTGCATTGGACCAAGAAAAATTACACCATGGATTGATTATAATAATTAAATATGAACTAAAAAAATGTATTTAGATCCATCAAGTAGAACCAAATATTCAATTTACTCATTTTGCTTGCCAGAGCACCCATTCCTTGTAGACTTGAAAAACATGTAAAGCTCCTTGTATATAATATTTTATGAATAAAATTGGAAGTTTGGGAATTTTTTTGAGTACCCTCTATCCAATTACATCTCCAAATAAACTTTCATGATCATAACCCAATTGTAAGTACTCTTTTTCCTTTATTTTCTTCTCCAATTAGGCCCAATTAGCCCTCTTAGGCCTAGAAAGAGAAACATAGCCCAAATTACCGCCCACACATGTGAAAATATAAAAAATCATGTTATTAACTTTACATATCATAATAAAATCCTCCATTAAAAATTTTGGGTCATAAGACCCTGTGGAAGTGTGCAAACCAAGAAACCACCTTGCTACCTAGTCTTTTTTTGAGCCTGTTTGAGGCTATCTTAGAAAATGAGCATGGTGTGATCACATATTTAATATAAAATTAAATTTTTTTGACTTTAATGTATAATAAAAATATAAAATTACATCATACAATGGTTTATAAGTTTTCCCCTTTTTAGAGAACCTAAAAAACACCAAAAATCATAAAAATAGGGAATTTAGAACAATCTGTACAAGTGACATCAGCATAAAAATAAATTTGGATGATGTATTTGGAGTAATAAAAAATATAAAAGAGATTTTAGGATAAATATATGTCATTATAGATGCATTTTAATTCCATTTCCCTTGACTAGTCACAATCAAGGTTTTAGAAGGTTTTAAGACCTGTCTAGGGTATTAATGATTGTTCATAAAGAAAAAAATCAAAATGAACTCATTCCACTTGAAAAAAACTTATTTATTAAACTAATCATATATATTAAATTTATATTCTCTCCATTATAATTTTTAAATATGGTACAAGCATCTAAAGTTACTCCTTAGGTGGCTTGTTTAGCATTCTTGAGGCTCAAGAGAGGTCAAATATGAATTTTGGGTCTCATACATCATTCCCACTACTAGGAGAGGTTCATAAAACTTTAAAAAATACCTTAAAAATATTACACCTGATTTTCTAGTCCCTTTTACCCCTTTGTATGCTCATGGTTCACTAGTTAGGGTGTTTGGGGTCTAAAGCTTATCTCCTTCTTGCTAGCCCTCAAGGGAATTTGGATTGAATATTGAGTATGGATGTCACTTTGAGGTGTGTTTATAAATTTTATATTAATATTTATTTCACTCAAGTATCTTCATGAATTTTTACATACTTTTTTTATACCTTTGATATCAAGTAGACTCCTTGGTCTCATGACTTCCCCCTGCCAAATGAGTGGGCCAAGTTTGAGACAAAATAGTGAGCATGTACCCTATTGGTATGAACCTGATGTGAGTATGAATTCATTTATAACATAATAAAAATTTTATTTACCAAAATTCAAATCAATATCACACTTGGATAGGTCTCTACAGGTCAATTTCCCTCAAGACTAGCTGGGTCAGCCTATGTACAAATAGCCTAAGAAGGTTATTTGGGTCTAAAAACCTCATAAGTCACATTTATTAAAAATAAATATCTTGAATATGTTTTATATATCTCATTAAATTACTTAAAATGAACCTCTACCAACATTGACCTCTTAAATAGGTCTAGATCATTATTCTTCACCACTAAGGGTTTCTAAGCCAACTAGGCCTACTAACCCTAAAGCTCTTAAACTAAATGGTATTACTCAATTTCATGGTGAAAAATTGGCAATATATTATTTATATCTTAATCACTATAATATTACACCTTTTTTTTAGGGATACACTCTCCATACTTGGTTATAGGGAAGGATTTTAGGTCCATACTAGACTGTGTCTAGTTGAATGTATATGTTGACTGTGTCTTTGTGTTTCAGGAATTCACCATGAAAAAATTTATTTTATTTAATGTAATTTAAGTTGGATGAACATATTTTTTATTTCCTCAACACCTTTTTATACATTCCATTATAGTCTCTCTCCCATCATCACATTCTTGACATCCTTCCACACCTTCACTCCTACCTTTGACTGTTTACAATCATATACTAATTGTAGGATTTCACTTGAAACACCTCATAATATTGGATCCAAGTAATATAAAATTCAAAAGATGATAAAAATCCTTAATAAACTTACCATTATGTTATTTGAGTTTGAGTCCTTTAAACTTGTCCATTAGGCCCAAACTAGCTATATGTGAAGGTTAGGTGTTTACATTGTTGTAGGTGGACATGGTTGACTATACAATCAAAAATATTCTTATTTTAAATCTCATTAAATATATTATATAAAAATCATAAACTCCAATTAATTAAATATTCAATAAACCTTTGACATTACCTTCGTACTCTTGGCATCTATTGGCCATGGAATTATGGTTAAGTCTTTAAAAGCTGGTTGTAGGTGATTATTGTACATTTTTAGGTGTCTTTAGAAGGTTTTTAATATGTTCTTTGTTATTAAAACATCATATCCTCATTAGGTTTTTACATTGATGTAGGTGGACATGGTTGACTATAGCATCCAAAATATTCTCTTTTAAAGCTCATTAAAGATCTTATATAAAAATCATAAACTCCAATGAATTAAATATTCAATAAAAATTTGACATTACCTTTGTACTCTTGTCATATATTGGCCATGTAATTATGTTTAAGTACTTAAAATCTGGTTATAGGTGATGATTGTACAGTTATAGATGTCTTTAGAAGGTTTTGACTATGTTCTTGATGATTAAAACCTCATCTCTTCATTACCCTTATTAAACAATTAATGAACCTACTTGAGGTTTTAAATTAATCTTTAGAGGCTTTTCAAACACCTTGACTCCCTTTTTTAGCCTTAGCATTGACCTACTATCAATTGACATGTATGTGTTATAAGAGTCATTTGACTATTAGTTAAGGGTTTGAGACCTAAAATTCATACCATTACTCTACTCAAAATTATTGAACTTGGTTTAGGTATAAATTTAGATTCAATAACCTTTAAAAAACCTCAATGTATTTGACTCTTCCTCTCTTTAGGTTTGAACCACTATGTCACTATCCATAAATCCTATAGGTGACCTTCAAGTATCATGATTGTATATAGGGTATCAAGATATTAGGCTTACACTATTCTTCACCTCCTTAATAGTCTATAAACCTATATGTAGGTCCTAAATATGTTTAAATATCATTTACCAACCTCTCTACCTCTTCATTAGGCCTAAGAATAGACTGACCCTCTAAGTAGGCTTGTGTGTGCCCGTTAGGGGTCATTGACTGTATTCTTGGTGTACTTAGAGACTGATTTCTTCACCTATTCATCATTTATCTTATAGTAATATTAAACCATGTTGGATTTTTTATTTGGCTCAAAAACCTTTGAACATTACATGCTCTATCTCATGTTCGAAGTCAATCCATTCCACTAGTAAGCTTGCAACTTTCCTTTAGTGTTTTGACTATGCATATAGTGCTTATATCCTACCCTCTCACCACTAATATTATGAATATTTTTTAACATGTTTCATGTTTCCAATTATATTAAATAAACCTTCAAACATATATCAACACCTCTACTTCCTTATAGTTGGAAATGGTGCCTCAAAAAGGCCTGTAGATGCTCCTTTTAGGATATATGACTATGCATGGGAGTTTGAGACTGAGTTCTCTCTTACCATGATGATTGAATGATCCAAACTTTTTTTAAAGGTTTATTTCATTATCCATAGATTCTACCAACACATTGAGACACTTACAAACCATATTTTACTTGCTCTCATTTGTACAACAATATTTTAGGTGTGTATGTAATCAAAAATGCATCATGTCTATAAATCAGTCCTGGCTCAGAGAATATAGAATATACCTACACTTTCTATTAGGAATAAATTTATTAAGTGGGATCATTACCAATATGGGTATTTGATAAACATGATTATTGGACCACTTATCATAATACACCATGCTAGGAAGGGTTCCAAAACCTATAGTCTAACACAATCACACAATAATCCTAAAAGAGTCCTAGGTTTAATATTCACTCTATATCTAATAAATAAGAAATTAAATCTAATATATTGCACACCAAATCTTGTGTCACAAATTTTGGGTTAGAAACAAAAAAAAAACTAAACATACATAGAAGACATATACTCACATCAATGTTTATAGAATTCTAATACACGAGAGAGAAGCAAAACTACATTATCTATCTACTCTTACAAAGGATAATTAAAGTTAGGAATACTTACCTTGAAGATGAACCCACTGAGCCTCAATCTCTCCCTTGGAAAATGTGCTTCAAAAAATATTTTTATGATATGTAAGGATAACAAAGACAAATCAGCTCTATACTACACAACCTATCTATGTATCCAAAATATTTCTCCAAAAGACAAGATCTATATCTCTAAAATAAGTATGAAACCCTAAGCTTTATTCCTCAAGTAAAATTGTCAATAAGAAGATGTGAGATAAATAAGAAGAAGGAATACATAAATAGAAACATGTAATAATGGAAAATGTCATAATTAAAGTCTGAAAAAAATTAAATAAAAACATGATGGATAAATAAAAATTAGAAAGTTGCTAAAGGATGAAAAAATCACCCTTAGTGCTTGTTCGAAGATATAATGTAAGAAAATATAACCACATAATAACATAACTAGTATGACAATGAGGTGGTGTGGTAAATAAATGGTGTAAGAGTGTAGTCCATAGTTGCTCAGACATGGTGTTTTACTAAGGATAGATAAAACTAAAACAAAACAATGCTAGCATGTTTTTAAAAGGTGAAGAAGAAAGAATAATATAAGAGAGAGAAAAAAGAGTTGGAATCACAATTTACTTGTAAAATGGGGAATGAAATGGGTGGAGGGGATAACTAAATTAAAAACCAAGGTAAAGAAACTCTTTATCGAATTCAAGACACTCAAATTAGGTTTGTCAAAACAAGAGGACTTTTGACCTTAAGGACTCTGAAGAACTTCTCTTAGCCACACAAGTCTTAGGTTAACAAATTTAGTATATAGATCATCCCATGAAGGCTATATGCATGAAAATTAAAATGAAACTACCTTCCCATAATGTGTTCCCCATTCCTTAGGACCCCTTATAGATCTATTGGTCTACTATGAAGATTAGGTACTTGAGTGATAAATTAAGTAACACCATAGAGTTTATTAATGTTTCTATGCAAAATTGCTTTCTACATTCAAAGAAGAAATAAGAAACTAAAAGAAATGGTCAAGGCTAGAAGATACCTGATAAAGTCGTGCGCACCGAAATTAGACATTGGAAGATTCTCCTCTTTGGTTGTGGAGGAATGACACCTGTGAAGAAAAAGAGACTAAAACACGGAAAAATGTTAGTCAAAGATATGGTGGGCTATCAGGCAAATGCTCGATCCCAAAAGTACGAAGACTTCCTAGAAGGATATCAACCCACTGATAAAAAGGCAGAATATTGGACTAAAGTAGATATAATGAAAGATAAAATGACAGAAATAAAGGATAGAAAATAAAATGCATACCTGATAATGAAGTAAAATGTTCTATGCAGTCGCCAATGTCGGTCTCTGTGTTGCTGGTGTCGGTCGGATAGGTGCCGACGTCGGTTAAGATACCGATGTCGGTAGGGGTGGTGACCAACGTCGGTCGGGGCAAGTTCTGGACAGAGTCTGGATGAATTGCAGAAGGTCTGACAGAGTTGGGATAGGGTCTGGTCAAGGTTGAGACAGGGTCTAGACAGGGTCAGGACAGGGTCTGATCAAGGTAATGTCGAGTCTGGACAGGGTCTGGGGGTTTTGGTCAAGTCTGGATGGAGTTATAGACTGGGATAGTGGGTAGAGATGTAAGGAAGGGACTCAGGGCTCAGGTATATGGTCTGAAGATCTGAGACGATAGAAATAACAAACAAATAATAACCAGAAAGAAATAAAACAAATAGAGTAAATACTTACCTACCAGAAGACATGATAAAAGCCATGATTGAAGTTGTTGAAGCGTTGCCGTAAGTTGATCGAAGCGAATGCAGATTGGATGAATGCTGGAGTTGGTTGATCGCCAGATCTGATTGATTGCCAGAATTTTGTGAATGTCAGAGTTTGGGGGTCGATTGATTGATTGATTGATTGATTCACCTTTGGGATGGTTGGCAGACGCTGATGAAGGCAAGGGGCGGTTCGAGAGACGGTTTGATAACCGTTCGGGAAACCGATTGGGAACCGAATGATAACTGATAATGGATAATGGTAAGGTGACCGACGTCGGTAGGATTTCTGACATTGGCCGATAAGTGACCGACGTCGGCGACATCGGCCGGGTAAAGACCGTCATCGGCAGATGCACAATGAGGATAGAGTCTAGCTTTAGCTCTATGCTCATTTTTACATGCTGCCAGGGTCAAGGCTAATGGAAAAAGTGATCGACAAGGGTTAAATAGGTGAAGAAGAATAAGACGGGGGATGACCAGGGGAGTCAACACAATTTTGGTGTCTACATTTGCCCCTTTTTGTCTTGTTGGTTATTCTAGACGAACTGCAAGACAAAAACAGGAGTGATTGCCCCAGGTGAGGGATAAGGTTGATTTTATCTTGTTGGTTGTTCGAATGAACTGCAAGACAAAAACAGGAAGTGGATTGCCCTGATTATGGATGAGGTATTCCCCCTCAAAGTAGGAGTCGAGGGAAGGGAACCGGGAATCGAGTGCTAATTTGACAAAGAGTGGATGAAAAAGGGGTGAGGGTGAACGCTACAAAAGGCGTGATTGCGTGCATACCACTGCATGAGATGGTTAGGTCAAAGTGTCGCAGGTCAAGGGTCGAGGAGTGCCAAAATTGAAATAACCAGGCCCCAGCATTTAGTCATCTGTTGATCAGGTTATTCAATCTAAGTTGAAGCTCCAAATGGGTCGTCGCGGTCTAGTTATCCCAGGCTCAGGAAGTGCTCCTAAAAACATGAGAAAGTCACAAGTAGTGTGGATCAACTGGCTTGCGATCCTATACTTGTGAGGGTCTGAAAAGGTCTGTGCACAATTTTGCTAACCAGTCATGAGGTAGCATATATGCAAAAACAACCAAGGCAACAATGTCTTGGAAGTGGTCAAGGTCAGAGGAGAGAGGTATGATCTCCAATGGTTGGTGGTCGAGGGGAGGAATGGATGAAAGGATGTGGCCGAGCTAACCCCAGAAGACCCCATGTCAACTGAGTGCTACCTACATAGCCCTGGTCAGAGGGCCTCAGGCTAATGTAGTTCTCCCTAGGAGGGAGGGAAGGACAAAGGGATAGCATTGGTCATGGTCAAGGGCAAGGTTATGGTTAAAAGAAGGAAAGAAGGTTTGTCCATCAGAAAGATGAACAAACAAGAATGGTCGAGCTAACCCCAGAAGACGGTCATGTCATCTAAGTGCTGCCTACATAGCCCTGGTGGAAGGACCTCAGACCAATGTAGTTCAGACAAAGGGTTCGAGTAGTAGACAGGTGGTCAAAATGGTCAATAGATTGGTCTTGGTTATGATGAAATGATGAGGAGAAGAGATGTTGCAGCCTTTTCCAAATGGTGTATTCTGCAACATTGGTTGAGAGGTATTTCATCCCTAGCAATATTCCATATTCACGATGGATGTATGCTAAAAATGAATTGAGGTTTATTTATGCTTCAGCAAGTATTGGTTTAGACTGAACATAAATTGCAGCGGGTCGATAGTTTCCATGTGTATTGGTGTCTATAGAAACTAGGGTGAATAGGCTATGGGGGTGTCTGAAAAGAGAGTTGAGCTGAGTCAATGGACAAGTGATGAAGGTGAATGTGACCAAAGTGCAGAAGAAGTGAAAATCATATTGCTCTTTCATTGACAAGGACCAAAAAGATAGCATAGATAGGGGTTATGAGAACCAAGAGCCCCATTCATGCGTGACGTCGTTGACCATAGTTATGTTAGAGCGGTAATCAAATCACTTTGACATTAAAGTGAGCTCAAAGTCCCTTGAGCAGGTGATAGGAGGAGGAAGAAGGGTAACCTATTTTAAGAGCAGAGATAACTTTGCCCCTTTTTATAGGAGACCCTGAGACAACTATAAGTCAAGTCCATGACTCATTTTTTTTATTTTTTTTGTTTTTTTTTTTTTTGGTGCAGACTAATCAATACGAGAAGCCTGCATAGAGATGTCATTTGCTTGGTGGTCAGTTGTGAAGCTGATCAATGCGGGAAGCTTCTAAAATAGTGTTGTTTATTGCCAGATTAGTCATAGCCATCCTTCGAGGGAGTGGTCTAGATTTTTGTTTAATATAAGGGATTTTGAATAGCTGTCCTTCGAGGGAGCAGTCTATTAATTACAGTAATGATAGTACAGCTGTCCTTCGAGGGAGCAGTCTACCTTTTGATATGATATTGATATAGTGACCATGGATATTGTGACATCTTGATTTGTTTTTATAGAAATGTGAGTCATGGACAAGATTATAGAAGGTCAAGGGCTCCCTTTTATTAGGACAAAGCATCTAGACAGCATAAAAGGGTTATAGGAATTGTTAAGAGGAATAGGGTTGAAGGGAAGTAGGATTAAGAGGAAGGGGATTGCTCAAGGGACGAGCTCAAGTTAAGTGTCAAGTGGATGAGTACTCGACTAGCAGTAGAACGGTCGCAGATGCAACGCATTAAGAGGCTCAGGTTCTGGTTGTCCATTAAGAGAAGATAGATGATAAGTCCCTGATCCATGCTTGTGCATGATAAGGTCTGAGTCAATTAGGAGCAAACTTGCCCCATTTACCTCTTTCTATATTGGTCAGGTGTTGATTGATGATTGGATGTGAAGTTGGTTGATATGATTGTTAATTGGTTGAGACTGGTTAAATGTTTTGGTTGAATGTTTGGTTGAGATTTGGTCATTTTATAGTTGGTCAATGGTTGGTCGAGGGTTGATTGGTTGGTATTTGGTCTTTGGTTGGGTCGAATGTTTGGTTGAGGTCGGGTTAAATATTTGGTTGCTAGTCTGGTTGAGGCTAAGTTGAAAGAGTGATTGATATGTGGTCGAGACTATGTTGAAAAATTGGTCAAGGTTTGGATGAAGGTTGAATTCCCCCAGCGGCTAGGGAGAATGTTTGATGGATTGGTTAAGGTCGGTTGAGGTTTAGTGGTCAGATTGACAATGTTGATTTCGAATAAGGGGGTTAAAGGCAGCTAAGGGACCCTAGTCTGGCATGGAGATCCCGATTTAGGTGACAAGGTTGGAGAGGCATGGGTTGGTGTTGATGATTTGTTGGAGGAGTGGTCAAGAGGATCCTTGATGAGAAGGAAATCCTTTTCTCAGTGGTGACGAATGACAGCTTTGAGAGCGCAACAACGCTCAGTGTCATGTCCTGAAGTGTGATGATAGTGGAAAAATTTAGAGTTGTCAAACCAAGATGGCCTTGATCCGAGAGTTGATGAGTGGGGTGGTGTTGAAGGTTTATTGATGATGTAGTCAAAAAGAAGGGTGTCATTCCCCAGACATTGGCGAATGACGAACTTGAGGGCACAACAATGTTCGGTGTCGTGCCCAGGCATGCGATGATACGCACAAACCTGAGAGTCATCGAACCAGGGTGGTTTTGGTCTGAGAGATTGATATGGTCTAAGCGGCAGGAGATAGATACGAGAGGACTGCAACAATTGCCATAACAGCAAAGCATAAGAACCTGCTAACGGGTCTGAGTGTCTTGTTGCAGTAAGGGTTGATGACTTTGGTTTGAGGGGCATAAGAGACGTTGATCGATGGTTTGGAGGAGGTATAAGTCTAACGAGTTGAGGGAGTAATGGAGGTGACTTACCTCTATGAAGCATGGGAGTGGGAAGCACTCCGAGTAAAGTGGACGGATGTGGGCCCAAGATTGAAGGTAATGACAAAGGTGGGGAAGTATGCTTCCAGTGTGGTTTAGTAGCCTTCTTTGGTTTGGGTTGAGGGCCACCTTTATGTGAGGCGAGATTAGATGTGGGGCGAACACCAAGAGGTTTAATCTCTTTGGGCATGATGGATGCTTGCGCAGGTTTGGACTTAGATGTGGACGGTTCTTCTCTCGATGGAGAAGAGATTAAAAATGTGGGCTCTTTAAGAGGAAAGAGCGCCAGAGTAGTCATGGCTTCTATGTGTGGTTGGGGAGTCAAAAAGGTGTGATCATGTATGGATGATAATAAGGATGAAGGCGAGGCAGCTGGTGTTGATGTGGTCAAAGCATCCTCCAATATGGGAGAAGTCGATGGAGGACAAGTAGGAGAAGAAATTTCTTCACCATGTGGAGGAGGTATAGGGGAAGAAGGGTCTTCCACCTGTGAAAGAGGTTGGTTAGGGATAAGAGAAAATATAGTGTCGACCGTGTGTATATCATGGTCTTGAGGGTCATTGATCATGGTTTGGATGTTGTCTTGAGTAGGCGGGTGATTAGGAAAGGGTTTCTTGAAGATGTCGAGGTTTTGGTTGGGCGGTGCGTTCGGGTTGTCCAAGATGAGATCCCCCTTGTCTAGCATGTCCTATACGATGTTTTTGAAAGTTTGACAGTGATTCGTGTCATGGCCTTTGACACAGTGATAGTTGCAAAAGTGATTCTCCCTGTACCATGTAGGGATAGGTGTTGAGGGGTTGAATTGATGTGGTCAGATTGAAGGGAGATTGAGGACCCCCTGCTTGATGAGTTTATCCAAGACAGAAGCATATGACTCCCCAATTGGAGTGAATTGACGCTGTAAGGATTGACGTTGAAAATGTTTATTGATGTAGTCTAATGTTGAAGATGATGGTCGGTTGGTTATTGTTGAAGATGATGGTTGGAAGATGACAGTGTTTGTCGACCCCTTGGATTGAGAGTGGGCAGAAGAAGGTCTGGAATAAGAATGATCATTGGTTCTTGTGTTAGTGTTACACAATTTGACCTTATCTTCTTCAATGGCACGGAGTTCAAGCTTTCAGGCCATGGTGAAGGCCTCGTCGAAAGTGTGGAATGTTTGAACCCGCAAGGTGGACGAGATGTGACTGACACATGCTCGGGAAAAGAGCTCAATGAGCTCGGGTTGAGGCAAAGAGAAGGAGAGCTGATTAATTAAGCCTCTCCAATGGGCGACAAAATCGACTATTGATTCGTCGTCAAATTGCCTAATAGAGTAAAGGTCTGTGATTGAGATTTGTTTAGTGATATTGATTGAGAAATGGTCAACGAATAGTTGGGCGAGTTGAATGAATGAAAAGATAGAATGTCTGGCAAGAGAGCTATACCAGTCAAGGGCAGGGCTAGAAAGAGACATAGGAAACGTGCGTAGAAGTAATGCATCGTCGTGGGTGATAAGGTAATAGGCATGTCTGAATTCCCATAGATGTTGTTGCGGGTCCTCCTTACTCTGGAAGCGAGTAAATCTAGGAAGCTCCCAATGGTTGGGGTATGGTCGGATAGGGACAGAAGGATGGATGGGCTCGTTGTAAATCTGGTCATATGAAAAGACATTACTTGAACCGGAGATAGAAGCTTCGAGACTGGACATTTTATCCATCAACATCTTGATGACGTCTACTGACGGATTGGTGGACGGAGCGCCCCCTAGGTTGTAAGGCACTTGAAAGAGGCTAAAAGAGGCGTACGACGTAGTCGGTTGTACCAGTAAGGGCGCAACGTACGGATGACTAGTCACAGGGACAGAAGTGGAGACCAAAGGTGGTTAAGTTATGAAGGTAGAAGGCATAGGCTGACTAGATACTACCAAAGGTGGTTGCATGATGGCATTGGCGAAAGGGGAGGTAAAAAATCTTGCATTTACGGGTGTAAGAGTGTGAGGGGTCGAGACAATCAAGTTCTGGTATGATGTAGAACTTGTTTGAGTTGCGTGTGGTTGAGGGGGTAATGAAACCCCAATGGAGGTTGGTCTAAAAATAGATGTGGAGGCCAAACTTTCCATATTGGCCATGGTCGGGTTAACGATTGAGGCGAAAGGCTGAGTCGAAAAGGGTTGGGTGGCGAACGGTGTTGATGTCATCGCCACGTCACCTGAGAAGTCTCGCATTGGGTTTCTCACAAGATAGTTTTGGAGGGCTGCGGTATTGAGGTCTAAGAGTCTTGCAAAATCTTGGTCCCCTTCTGGGATAATAGGCATTTGGGTCGGGGATGATCTAATAGGAATTCTTTCGGTTTCCGAGTGGAACTCCATTATAGGATTGGTTATAGACGGGGTAGGTGAAAGCGGTTGACGTCTAGCGTGATCAAGAAGAGCCTTGGTTTGACTACGAGTCAGAACCATTCAAGGCAGAAAAGAACATCCTCACAAGCTCAAACAAGCAGATAAGAACTAAAAAGAGATGAAGACACAAGCAGATCCTAAAACCCTAGAAGTAAATTATTAGGATTATAGTGGCTTATGCCTTGAAATGTGTGTAGAGGAAGGTTGGCTTTTGAGTCAGGTCCTAGAAGAAGCAGTCTATGGATGGTTTTGGGTTTTGTTATGGTGCTCAAGAAGTCTGTGTTAGGTTCGGTACGTGGCCTGGTGCTAAGGAGCAAGCTCCCCTCACTTCACGATTCTAGTGGTTAGCTGGTTTCGCTTAGCCAAAATATACCTCGCCTAGAGATTAGACTCCGCCAGAGAACGGAGTGGGCTTTCTCCTTGGTGATGAAATCCAAGTGAGATTGCCGGGACGGGGTAAGGTATCCGCTGGGGGATGAAATCCCAGTCAGGCCTTGTCTCAGGTAAGTTAAAATGTTTGTTTTGTGCAAGTGGTTTGGTCGTGTAACATCAAGTGATCTAGATTTATTCAATATGCGGTTTAATTACTATGTGTGGTCTAAGAGATGTAGGCAAACAGAAATGAATGCAAAGTGTTTTAATGCCCAAGTTGAAATGTTTGTTCGTATGAAGATGAATGGAGAAAGAGTCGAAGAATATGAGTTTTAGCTAGTCTAGAAGTGCAAGAAAGAAAGAAATGTTCTTTTTAGTCCTGCTTATGATGTTGTTTAAGAAGAGACAGAAGGAAGCGAAAAGGAAGGAACCTAATGCACCTATATGAATGAAAGAAAGAAAGAACCCAAGGAAGGCCCTAGGGTCCCACCGGGTGTGCCAGAATGTTTCTATGCAAAATTGCTTTCTACATTCAAAGAAGAAATAAGAAACTAAAAGAAATGGTCAAGGCTAGAAGATACCTGATAAAGTCGTGCGCACCGAAATCAGACGTTGGAAGATTCTCCTCTTTGGTTGTGGAGGAATGACACTTGTGAAGAAAAAGAGACTAAAACACAGAAAAACATTAGTCAAAGATATGGTGGGCTGTCAGGCGAACGCCCGATCTTGGAAGTACGAAGACTTCCTAGAAGGATATCAACCCACTGATAAAAAGGAAAAATATTGGACTAAAGTAGATATAATGAAAGATAAAATGACAAAAATAAAGGATAGAAAATAAAATGCATACCTGATAATAAAGTAAAATGTTTTGTGCAGTCGCCGATGTCAATCTCTGTGTTGCCGGTATCGGTCGGACAGGTGCCGACGTCGGTTAAGATATCGGTGTCGGTAGGGGTGGTGACCGGCATCGGTCGGGGAAAGTTCTGGACAGAGTCTGGATGAATTGCAGAAGGTCTAACAGAGTTGGGATAGGGTCTGGTCAAGGTCGGGACAGGGTCTAGACAGGGTCGGGACAGGGTCTGATCAAGGTAATGTCGAGTCTGGACAGGGTCTGGGGGTTTTGGTCAAGTCTAGACGGAGTTATAGACTGGGATAGTGGGTAGAGATGTAAGGAAGGGACTCAGGGCTCAGGTCTACGGTCTGAAGATCCGAGATGATAGAAATAACAAACAAATAATAACTAGAAAGAAATAAAACAAATAGAGTAAATACTTACCTGCCAGAAGACATGATAAAAGCCATGATTGAAGTTGTTGAAGCGTTGCCGTAAGTTGATCGAAGCGAATGTAGATTGGATGAATGCTGTAGTTGGTTGATCGCCAGAGCTGATTGATTGCCAAAGTTTTGTGTATGTCAGAGTTCAGGGGTCGATTGATTGATTGATTGATTGATTTGCCTTTGGGATGGTTGGCGAACGCTGATGAAGGCAAGGGGCAGTTCGAGAGACGGTTCGATAACCGTTCAGGAAACTGATTGGGAACCGAATGATAACTGATAACGGATAACGGTAAGGTGATCGACATCGGTAGGATTGCCGATGTCGGCCGATAAGTGACCGACGTCAGTGACATCGGCTAGGTAAAGACCGTCGTCGGCAGATGCACAATGAGGATAGAGTCTAGCTTTAGCTCTGTGCTCATTTTTACATGCTGCCAGGGTCAAGGCTAATGGAAAAAGTGATCGACAAGGGTTAAATAGGCGAATAAGAATAAGATGGGGGATGACCAGGGCAGTCGACACAATTTTGGTGTCTACAATTGAATCCCCCTATTCTAATTTATTGGCTTACCACACCCCAAAGGATATCAGCTCCATGTGAGTTTGACTATGGAGTTTGAGCTTCAATTAGATATAGGATATATACTTTTAATCACATATTTTGGTGTGATTTGAATTTTGAGATTTGTATGTTGCCTTTGATATGTCATTACCTTTTTATTCAAATGATTTGGCTTTTAAATTTCTTTATGGATTTTTCTGTTCCTCCTCCATACAGATTTGGAAAACCTAAAATGGGTGCTAAAGATGACTTTCATTTGAATACTTGGGACAAGGTTGCTAAGAGAGATAAATTCAAAGATCATGGGTTCTAAGAGTCTTATAAATATAGGTAAAATACAAGTTTTATCTTGACTTCAACCTTGTTTTATCCAATATGGAATGAAATAAAGGTGTAAACAATAGGATTGACACATGGAACAATTTGAATTACTTCAAATCACAAAAAAATGTGAAAAATGGATACAAGTATAGAAATGTGTGATTCCTTTTCATAAGAATGAGGAGAATGGAGGAAAACATGCTAACATAGATTATTTTTCAAATTCCATCCATAAAAAGAAGAAAAAATTAAATTTGTAAACAAGGATTAGAAGGATTTGCAATTATAAAAGGAATGAAAAAATAGTAATTTTATGAGTATGATTGGGTCCTATCCATGGTTTTATAATGTAACTAATAAAAGAGAAACCCATGAAGGTACCAAAAATCAAAATGTGAAATAATAAAATGAGAAAAGAAGCAAAGGTGGTATTTTGTGAAGAGGTCCAGGGCCTAATCCATGGTCTTATACTACAAACTCATAAAAGAGAAACCCATGGGGGTGAATGCTAAATAAGGTAAAAATAATCATAAAGATATGAAGATAAAAAATAAAATAAATTTATGAGGACAAAAATGAAATAAAATGCCAGATGTAATGTGTAATAAACCTAAAGAATGTAAAGGAAAACAATGATGTTAGTAAAATGAAAGTAAAAGAAATAAAGTGCACAAAAAATGAGACAAAAGAGAACAAGGAATATCTATGCTAACATCTCTATCAAAGACGATCATGTGAAATACAAGTCTATAAGTCTCTAAAGGTTTCTTGAAGTTAAATTTGGTTGTTATTGTGTATTGTAGAATAAGAGTGGCCAATGGGTAAGTGTATGTAGGTATGGGCATCACAATATGCCACAAATTCTAAAGGGACATGTGGATGGGCATCACAAGATGCCCCAACATGTGAGGTGGAGTGAGGTAACATTAAACTATTAAAATGGTTTGCATTGGGTTGGTAAATGCATTTAGAGGAAAGAAAATGTGTTGGTTTGTTATATTTTAATGAGGTTGAATGTGGCATATGATGGGTAGTAGAGGTAGGAAGAGATAAAGGAGGACCATTTATGATACACTTTGGATTAAGCATTTTAACTAGGTACTCTTTTGGTTCATGTGACTTAAGAGGTTGAGGTTCAATGGATGCAATGATATGCTTAAAGTTATTCACGTTAGCTATCCTTTTCTTATTTGTATACAAAGAAGGATCAACTATGATTTGAAAAAAATTAGTAGATGAGGTATAAGTATGGGATAATTATTGTTGATCATTAGTTAGTTGATGTTAATGTGATTTTGTTTCTTGAAATTGAATATAAGAAGCTTGAAGATAGTCTTGATAACATCGTTTTGTGAGAGTATCAAGATTGAAATGTGGACCAAGTAACGAAAAAAGAAGAAATCATTAAAGATCATGACAAGACTCATGAGAATGACCTATATTAGCAATCCACCTACAAAATTTATGAATATTATACCATTTTAGAGGAGGTTTAGAAGGATCAAATCTCATGGGTTTAGAGGGTGGTAATTTCTACTTAAGTTGTTTTAGAATTAAGGGACGGTAGGTTGGGTTAAAATTGGTTAAATTAGATGCTCCATTTTTATTTTGGGGAGACTTGGATGAATCAATGTTATGATAAAATGATTTAAAATTTTCCTTAGTAGTTGTTTGAGATGGTTCAAATTGAGTCATAAAAAAGTCTTGCCTTTTTGCTTGGTCTAAGGCTTCATTTAAAGTTTTAGGAGAAAAAATTAAAACTTTGTATTAAAGGGGAGGTTTAAGAGAAATGAAAAATAGTTTTAAAAGAGTGTCATCATTCATTTTATGGTCTAATTTATAAGTGAGAGACTTCCATCATTTGATGAAAGTATGAACATATTCATTAGGAAGTTACTTGGCATTGATGAAATGGCTAAGGTAATTTTTAGGAAGGTCATCATGTTGGATTTCCTTCAATCGAGCATTGATTAAATATTTTAGTTGTGAGATGAAATGTTTAAGAAGTTGGTTATACCATTCAAGTGAATCATCCACAAATGTTTTGGCTAAGAGATAGGTGGCAGTAAAGGTTCTAGTTTGGATCCATTCCTTATAGAGATTACCAAAAGACTTAAGAGAGATAGTAGGATCCTTAGTCCCATTATATGTGATAGTTGGAGATTTTTTTTTGAAATATCTATGGATGAAATTAATGGGGATAAATGTTAATTTTGAAGATGTTTAAGCATAATTTTATTTATTGGAGGTTGAGGGATGATATTTCCATTGACATCTCTAAGAGAAGGAACATTAAAATTTGGATTTGGTTGAGACATGATGAATTGAGGTGGTTGAATAGTCATGTGATTGGTTATTTTCATTATGTTCATTTTATTTATGAATTGTACAAGAAGTTGAGTTGTATCAATAGGTGGGTTAGTGTTTGTATGGGAGGATTATTTGGTAGAAGATTCCCAACATTAGTGTTAGTTTTCTTAAGTGTGGTAGAAGAAGAAGGAAGCTTGGTAAAGCCACCATTATTGGTAGGAGTGCAAATAATATTATCATAAAGGTTTTTGAATAATTTGGAACCATATAGATTATCAATGTGAGTGGTTTCAACCATGTTAATTTGGGAAGTGATAATGCTATGTGCTCTTGTTATGGGTGTAACAAGAGGATTATGAACATTGGTTGTAAGTGGTGAAACATAATGTGAGATTCCAATATTTTATGTGGATGGGTTGATGAGTTTACAAATTCTAAGTTTAGAAGGTGTGAAAGTCATATAAGGTATATTATTTTAATGGTTTGTGATTTGTCCAATAAGATTCTTTGGATCAACTATATGGTATGGGGAAGATTTATATTGAGAAGATTTTGATGAATATCTACACCATAAAGATTTGTCTTCTATGGTGGATAGGTAGGGCAGGATAAAATAACCCATATATATTCATAATGGGTTGAGACTATCAAGAAAGAATTTGATAAGAGGATTCATTATGATTGGAAAGAAATGAACAAAATGTTAACAAGGAAAAATAGTGAACTAGATTGACAAACAAAGAAGGTAGAAAATAGTATAGGGTTGATTGGATCGACCTAGCATAAGAAACATGGTATACAAATAATATAGGGTCAACTAAGTTGATCCAGTATAGGAAAAAGAGGATAAAAAGCATATACAAATAGTACATGGTTGATTAGGTCAATATTATACAATAAATAGAGGATAGAAGTTGATGAAATAGGAATACAAGGTCGATTGGGTTACCCCAATTCTGTATCTAAGATAGGAAATAGGCAAAAAAAGATATATATTCAACAAAGTTGACCCAATACTAAAAATAAATGGAAAATATAATGGATAAAATAATGAAAAATAAGTGAATAAATCCTACAAGGGTTAGTTCATGTCAGGTTCACTAAAATGTATGCAATCATAAATGTATCATGTCTATAAATCAATCATGGCTCAGAGAAGATAACGCATACCTATAATTTTAAAATTACTAATATGGGGATTTATTAGACCTGATTAGGGGATCACTTATCACAATACACCATGCTAGGAAGGGTTCCAAAGCCTACAGTCTAACACAATCATGTAAAAACCCTAAAAGAGTCCTAGGTTTAATGTTCACTATATATCTAATAAATAAGAAAGTAAATCTAATATAGTGCACACCAAAGGTTATGGCACAAAGTGGGGGTTAGAAATTAAAAAAACTAAACTAAACATGCATATAAGACATATACTCATGTTAATGTATATATAATCCTAATGTATGGGAGAGAAGCACAACTGCATTATCTATCTATTCTTACAAATGAGAAATAAATTTAGGAATACCTACCTTAAAGATGAACCCATCGAGCCTCAATCTCTCCCTTGGCCAAGGTGCTTCGAAAGAGATTATTGTGATATATATGGATAACAAATAAAAATCATCTCTAGGATACATAACCTATCTATGTATCGAAAAGACTTCTCCATAAGACAAGATCTGTATCTCCAAATAAAGTATGGAACCTTAGGATTTATTCCTCAAATAGAATGGTCAATAAGCATATGTTCATTCACACTTATTCTTATTCACTTCTCTACTCTCAAATGGTTGGAAATGAACTTGTATATATACGTGGATCATTCCATAAATCCTTTTGAATATGTTAGCTCTATAGGGTTGACCCAGTTGACCTTGTATGTTCTTATGATATAATTCACTAAGTCCCAAACTAGGTCGCCCGAAGGGATAACAAAAATTTCAAGTGAAAATACACAAAAATTGTATAGGGTCAACATAATTGAATTTGTACAGTAATCAGAGGTTAAAAATTATACAAGGTCGACCCATTCAACCTAATAATTAAACTAGTAAAAGGGAATCAAGGAAATAAAAAGGATGATAATGATATGAAAAATGTTTGGAATGGGTACAATAGATAATAATAAGCTTAGGTTAAATGGTTTTAGGAGACAATATGTAGATGGCAAGTGGAAAAAAGGACAATAATCTTATAAATCACCAATAATATAACAACCCATTTCTCAGTGTACCCCTTAATACATGCACTCAAAGAGATTGAGACTTGATAGGTTACTACAAGATATAAAGTGTCAATAAGTGATAAAAGTTTGAAAATATTATGTGTATACAAGGTGCTCTTTAAGACTATCAACTCAGCCCATTTTCCCCTTGACTATTCAAGTAACTTAAAAGTCTCTTAAAGGGCTTGTATCACCTATAATTTTGTTTGGATATCCATGTTTGAGACATTTTAGTGTTTATTTGTCATTGATTTTTGTCCAAAATTTAGACCTACAGGCTTAGGGCCTGTAGGTCACTATGGACTATAAGGTCTACATAGAGACACTCTTTGAGTTATTGAAATCCTTCAACATTTTTGAGCCATTGAATTCTTTGTTTTCATTAATTATCACTATATAAATTGCCTATATAAGCTTATGAGAAGGATCTGATGTCATCCCCTTCAAATCACCTAACTGATCTTGTATAAATTGCACATAGTCAACTAATGCAAAAGGTTAGTGAGTTGAAAATTAGAGTATCCAGCATTAGAAGAAACTTTATGGTAGAAGGGAAGTAGTAAATATTATATAATTCATGGAGATGTGTATCAAGTCTCTTTTCATGACTCTGAGCATCCTCAAACACTCTTATAGTCTGTATAACTGTATACAAAATCACTTGTGATCTTTAATAAAAGTGTGTATTTAGACTACAATATTCATGAATTTTATTCAATTACAATGGTGTTAATTAAAAACCTCACACTATGATATGTTACCGGTAATTGATCCTAAATTAGGAATCAAACTCTAGTAGACTTGTTCAAACACTAACAATGTCTCCAAAAGCAAGCATACTTGAAGATTATGAACAAAAACACATATTCAGATAAAACACATTAAATAAAATAAATTAAGGGATATTTCATGATTTATGAGTCATTATAAAACATATGATAATTACCACCATGAATATGAGATAGATACTTGTAGTAGAATTAATTGAAACAACTTGTACACTAAGACATTCTTCCTCTAAGTGAAAGTACTTAATGGAGATGATTAAACTAATTAAATCACAATTAAAAGGAGATAAAATACCTATTAAAATCACCCTAAAACCAATCCTATCCATAAATTTATGAGGTGGATAAATAGGGGTAAAAATAGACCCCTCTTGAATGAATAGGCCATAATGATGTGTTATCACTCTTAGCAATTGTTAATAAATAATAATCCATCAATATGCAAACCAATTCCACTTATTTAAATATTAATAAAACCCCTAATAATTTCCAAATTTTTATCTACTAACTCTCTTTCCTTTGTTCATACCAAGCACTTGAAACCTACCCTTTTAGAGATGCCAAGGAGATCAATACGAGAGACAAATCAATTTTATTCATTATGAGACCTAAAGTCTCTTAAAAATCATGTTTCTTACCCTATCATGGACAAATAATTTCTTAAATATTCCTAAATCTCAAATTTGAATTGAAGAAATATATGAATAGCCTCAAAATATGCCTTTTTGGCACTAAAACTATCAAAAACACTTGAGAAGTATGATGAATATTATGTTAACTATATCTATATGCAATTAAAAATACATCATGTCCATAAATCAATCCTAGATCAAATGGGATAGAGGAAATATACACTTTTGATTAGGAGTATATAATTATTTAGTGGGAGCATGTCTAATGTGAGGATCCGCTAAACCCGATTAGGGGATCACTTGTCACAACACACAGTGTGAGGTAGGGTTCCAAGGCGTATATTCTAACACAATCACATAATAAACCTAAAATTTTCCTATTATTTATTAATTCACTAATCTAATAACAAAAAAAGTAAATATAATCTAGTGCACACCAAAACTTATGGCACAAAGTGAGGGGTTAAAAAAGAAAAAATCTAAAACATGTATAAAGAACCTCGAATAAAGTAAGTATGAGTAACACCCTAATGTAATAAATATGAAGAATAATATTATTTTATCCAACACTTATGCTACTTCTATCTACTAAGAGAGAGGAGAACAAAGTTAGAATATACTTACCTAAATATAAACTCATTGAGATTCAATCTCTCCCTTGCCTAATAGGGCTTTGCAAGAGGTTGTTGTAGTTCTTAATGATCAATTTGTAAGGACAAAACATCCAAGACATATCCACATGAATATATTCTCCAAAATAAGAAACTTAAGCTAATTCTCCTCAATTAGAATGATAGAAGAGTATATTGTGAAGAAGCACCAGTGAATAATAACCTTTGACTGCATATATCAATAATGACCAAAATGACCTTGTATTTATAGGAAAAAAGTACCCTAATATCATTAAGATATATCATATGTGCTACATCAACTCAGTTGACCTAGTACATTTTTGGGCTAACTCACTAGGTCTATACTAGGTTGACCAGAAAGCTAACAAACCAAAAGAGAGAAAATGGTCCCTAAACTTGACTAGGTTGACCAAGTCAACCTAGTATGTGAAATAGGTCAAAAGGGTGACAAGTAAGAAAATGAATGATAAAAAGAGGAAATTTTCTATAAGACTATGCAATGGAGGAGAAACAACTTAGGGAAATGTTTTATAAACTAGCTAGATTGTTAATATTGTCGCAAAAAGGGACAACAATCCTACAAAGCACCAAAGTTCTACCCACCCCTTTCTCGATGCACTCTTTAGGGTGTGCACTTAGAGAGATTACATCTTGATGGGTTCCTGTAAGATGTAAAGCATCAATAATCAATAAAATTTAAAAATATTATGTGCATACATATGACCTACTTGAAGCTCATCACGTGTTACTAAGGTGTAATAGGGGATGGTGCTTTAAAAAGGAACCAAAGGTTACACACAACATTGATGCTAAATTTTTTTTTATAGTATTGTAAATAAAAAATAACTAAAATTAAATGACTAAAAGGAAACTAATCTAAAAATTAAATAACTAAAAAGTAAATACAATGTGTACCTTGACTTACCCTTTATCACAAGATGGTTATCTATTGTGTTGTTAGTTTTGATTATGTAGGGTGTAGAGACTAATTTTTTTAAAAAATAATAATACAAAACAAAAGATCAAAAACAAAAAAAATGCAATAAAATCCAATATATCTAGTGGGATGAGGATGGGACATACTTGGGAAATTTGGCAAGTTGAGGTGATAGGTGCTATGTTAGACTAAATGACCAAGTAAAATAACAAGATTAAATTAGGTAAATAAAAATCCAAGGCTACTAAAGACCTAAAAACTTAGATTATCTATCTTTAAGTAAGAAAGGAAAACTCACCAAGTCAAACCAATGATACATGCCAAACAAGATGGTAAAACAAAATGAAAACAAAAGAATGGTTAAAGACAACAAAATTAGTTAAACAACATTGATGAGTGAGAAATAACAATCCACATCTCTCTCAACAATGGAAATAATATGCATAAAATGGAAAATAACATTGATGAGTGAGAAGTAACAAGCCAACCACACTCAGCAATGGAAAAAGGGTACAAAATCAAGTGTCTGTAACAACAAGACAACAAGATCATGATAAATGGTAAAAGGAAGGTAAAATAATTCTAGTATATGTAAATCATGGTGTAAAGAAAATGATTCAAAGTTACTCAAACATGTTTCACTTTAAGGATAGATAAAACATAAACAAACTAATACTAACATGTTTTTAAGAGATGAACAAAAAGGAATTAAAGAAGAGGGGAAACCAGATTTGAAATCACAATTTGTCTATCAACCGGGGAGGAGGGGTGGGGGGTGTAAATTAAATGTGTGGAGGGGAGAATGAAGGAATAATTAAGGTAGATATAACTCTTTATCAAAGTCAAGACACTTAAATTAGGTTTTTCAAAATAAGAGGACTTTCAACCTTAATAACTATGAATAACTTATCTTAGCCACATAAGTCTTGGGTAAACAAATGGAGTATATAGATCATCTCATGAAGGATATATGCATGAAAATTAAAATGGGCCTACTTTCTCATGACCCCTTATAGATCTATTGGTCTACTACAAAGATTGGGTACTTGCATAAGAAAGTAGGTGGCACCATAGAGTTTTTAAAAATCCCCTAATCCAATCTACTAGCCTACCACACCCAAAAGGACTTCATCTCTATGTGAAGCTGAATATGGAGTTTGAAATTTGATTGGAGATAGAATATGATTTTGAAATCACATATTTTAGTGTGAATTTAAATTTTGAGATTTATATGTTACCTTTTAGATATCATTTCTTTTTATTTTAAATGATTTGGCTTTTAAATTTTTTTAATGGCCTTTTATATTACTCCTCCGTATGAATTTGGAAGACCAAACATGGGTTCTAAAGATGAATTTCATTTAAAAACTTGGGACAAGGTTGCTAAGAGAGAACTTCAAAGAGCATGGGGTCTAGGAGTCTTGTAAATCAAGGTGAAATAAAAGTGCTATCTTGAATTTGACCTTGTTTTATTCAATGTAGAGATGAAAGGAAAGGGAAATCAAGAGGAATGACACATGGAACAATTTGCATTACTTTAAATTGAAAAAAAATGTGACAAAGGGTAAAGAGGAATACAATGATAGTAAAGTCTGATTATTTATCATAAGAATGAGGGAAATGGAGGAAAACATGCTAGCATAGATTGTTGAGAAAATTTTATCTATCAAAAGAAGAAAAATCTAAAGTTTGAGAACAAATATTAAGAACATAAAAAGGTGGTAATTTTTTAGGATGGTTAAGTACTATATGTGGTCTTACAAAGTAACTCATAAAGGAGAGACCCACAAGGGTGCTGATAAAAAAGAGAAAGAGAGAAACCCAAAGGATGCTAAAATAACATTGGCAAGTAGCAAAAATGAAATAGAAATATATAAAAATATGGTGGTTTTGTAAGGAATGTTGGGTCTTATATGTGGTCTTACAAATAAACTCACAAAATAAAAACCCAAGGGGTGTGAAAAACAAGAGAAAACACAAGAAGATAAGGAAGACTATGGTACATCAAGAAACCAAAAAACCAAAAGGGAGGACTAAAGGTTTGTGAAAAGAGGGTACTAATGAAAAAAGAGAGACTCATGCTTAAATTACTTTCAAAAATATGTTATAAATATACAGGTAGAAAACATGACAATAAGGAAATGTTTAGGCAAAGTACTTTTTAAGGAATTGAGCATTGGTGGGCTCCTTGAAAACATGGCCTTCATTAGTTTGAAGATGGTAAGTGCTTGGACCAAGAATGTCTTTAACTAAATATGGTCCCCACCATTTTTGGGCATATTTACCTTTTTAAAAATATGTGTAGTCTATTTTAAGGATAAGATCACCAACATTAAATTTTAACACATTTGTTATGTTGTTGGGTGATGTGAACCTTGTATTGGTGGTTATATTGTAATGTAGAAAGATGATGTTCATCAAGAAGATCATGGGCATGAAGGTGAGGTTCATGTAATTATTAATCAATAATACTACCATGAATAGATATATAAAGAGATGGAAGCTCAACTTCTAAAGGAAGAACTAACTTAGAACCATAGACTAGCAAAAATGGAGTTACCCCAGTGGAAGTACATATGCTAGTCCAATAGGCCCAAAGTGTAGGTTAAAGATGAATATGTCAATCCATGTAGGTTTCAAATATTATCTTTTGAAGAATTTTTTTAAGAATTTTATTAGTGGACTTAGCTTGACCATTACATTATGGATGATAAGGCATGGAAAACTTATGCTTGATCTTGAATTTGGTACAAAGTTGTTCAACATGTTTATTTTTGAAATTACCACCATTGTCTAAAATGACGATATGAGGAATTCCAAAGTGGTAAATATTCTAGTTAAAAATTAACTTGGATATGGTAGGACTAGTAACATTAACAAGGGGCATGGCTTTTACCCACTTCGTAAAGTACTCGATAGTAGTGATGATAAAGACATGCCCATATTAGGAGTTAGGAAGTTTACCAATGAGATTAAATCCCCATGTATAAAATGGTCAAAGAGATTTGATATTTTAAAGCTCAGTAGGAGGTGAATGGATAAGATCATTATGAAGATAATGAGTACACTTTTTAACATATTCAATTGCATATTTTTTAAGAGTAGGCCAAAAGTAACCCATACTTAGGCATTTTCATGCTGTAGCATCTCTATTACAGTGACCACCACAAATACCCCCATGTTCTTGCTCAGGTAGAGGAGGAACCTAATCTTTCATAACACAATAAAGAAAGGTACCTTTAGTATTATGATAGTAAAGGATGTTGTGTCAAAATACATACTTGAAAGCTTGTTTATGTATGCATGTCTTTTCATGATAATCTAGATCATGAAGATAATTTTGATGTTCTATGTATTGAATGATATATTGCTACTATGGGCTTTGTCTAATGGTCACATCCTCAATGTGATTGATAAGGGAATTATGTGGTTGGGTAGATGATAGATATATTTTTTATTTTTATAATAAAGGAAGGATCAGAGAGAACTTGATGAGAATGAAAGAGAGAAGCTAAATAAGCAAGAGAACCAATAATGGAATTTTGGTCTTGAGGAATAGGCTCGATAGTGAAAGAGATAAAGTCCTTGGAAAGAGTGGTTGAAATTTGATTATAGATAATGAGGTTCTCACTTTTACATTGATAATCACCATTAACTTGATGACAAATGAGTTGAGAATATCCTAAAGAATGAATATATTGGATGTCTAGAACAAGAGCAACTCTCATGCCTAAGATAAGAGCTTCGTATTCATCCATATTGTTGGTGACATCAAAGGTGAGATGAAAGGATAAAGGAATAATATTACCAAGAAGACTTGTGAGAATGCAACCTACACTAGCTCCTTAAAGGAATTTAGCACCATCAAAGTGGAGGGTATAAGTATCCTCATGCAAGTCAACATTTATTTTATGGAGCTCCTTGATAACTACCTTTGGTTTAGGAGTATTGAAGAGAGGGGAAGATTATTCAAGATTATTTGCTTCAAGATTAGCTATAAAGATATGTAAATAGTCTTTAAAGGATATATCTTGACTATAACCTTCAATATAAATGATATTGTCATCAGGAAGATCATCTAGAAGCAAAGAAGTGGATTGAATGAGAGCTATGGAAATTTGTTTAGCTATGACTTGACATTTAATAGCTTTTTGTGTGATGATGTGGAGATAGAATTCCATAAGTACGACCATCTATTTTCTAATTCTATCTCCAATAAAAAAGGATTTGGAGAAGAAATAATGAAGGGGGTTGGACTAAATGATGAGAAAAGTAGTTTGGTATAGCATATAATGTTGAATATTTTTAGCCAAAAAATAGATAGCGAGGAAATCACACTCAACTTTGGTATAACATGTCTCATAATCAATGAGGCCTTAGCGAATGTAGTAAATAGCATACTCTCTTCCTATATCATCTTGTAGGGAAAGAATTACCCCAACTAAAATAGGTGTGGAAGAAGTATAAATAATTAATGGTTTATCATTGAAAGGTGGATGAAGTTTATGTGGATGAAGTAATTACCCTTTCATATTATCAAAGGATTTTTGGCATGGATATATCCATTCTAAAGTTATACCTTTCTTGAGAAAAGAATTGATGGAGTGAATACAATAATCCATTTTGGGGTCAAATCATCTAATTGCCACAATCTTTCCTAAATAAGTATGAATTTCAAGAATAAATTGAGGAATGGGCATGCTAACAATATCACTAATTTTGGCTAGGTCAACATTGATGCTATGGAGAGAGAATAATAATCATAATACTTTCCTAGATGTGACTCCAAAAACACATTTTAAGGGATTGGTTTTGACTTTATATTTAAGGAGATGGTCAAAGATGATAGTAAGATTAGAAAAATGGTTCTTACGATGTTTGGATTTAGCAATAAGATCATCCACACAAGTTTTAACAATTTTTTGGATGAGATCATGAAATATGTGAATCATAACACATTGATAGGTAGCTTTAAAATTTTTAAGTCCTAAGGGAATTTTGATGTAACAATAGGTGCCCCATTTTATGGTGAAAGTAGTCTTATGTTGGTCCTTAGGAGCAATGTGAATTTGATTGTATCCTGAGAAGCCATCCATAAGAGACAAAATTTCATAACCAACTGTGAAATCAATTTTGGCATCTATTAAAGGTAAGGGGAAGTTTTCCTTAATATAATTAATATTAATGTTGATAAAATTAATACAAATGTGAATGACCATAGTGACCTTCTTCTAAATAGGAATAATGTTAGAAACCCATTCAAAATAATCCATTGGTTTAAATAATTTAGAATCTACTAGTTTAGTGATTTCCTTATGACATAGATTAGTGACTTTAGGTGGGAATTTTCATTTCTTTTTATGCATTGGCTTAGCATTAGGATAAGTGATGATGTTATGAACCACAATACTAAGGTCAATACCAGGCATGTCTTGGTAGGACCAAGTGAATTCCTCTTGATATTTATCAAAGAATAAGCTAAAGTTATCTTGCTCAAATGGTGAGAGTTCTCTAGAAACTATGATTGGTTGAGAAGGAGATGGGGTATTGTATTCAATACAAGTTGTTTCTTTGATAAGTATGTTATTTTATTCTTGAAAATGGTATAGTGTGTTAGGTAAGGCTGAAATTGGATTTGTTTTAGGATCAATGCTAGCAACAAAGTTATTAAAGCAAGGAGTTTTATTATTGAAATTTCCAAGTTTATGATGAAGTTGATGTGCTTGGGCATCAATTAACTTTATAATAGCTTCGTCACTAGGTAAGGTAGGAAGAGGATCATAATATTCAACATCTACTTCAAGGTCTAGAATTTGATTTCCATGAGTATCATACTTAGAATGAATATGATGGACATCGGTTGCCTTAGAATCTAGCATAATTTTAGAAGTAAATGAAGAGGGTGGATATGAAGGTTCAAGAGTGTTGATAGATTTGATGATGGGAGAAGAATCTAAAGAAATGATAGAATCCAAAAGAGGTATAGAATATGTAGGAGCATCCATAGGTTTGGAAGGTGTATTTTATTCTATCACCTAAGGAGTATCGATAAGTGGAGAATTGGTGGGAGGTACATGACCCCTAGGATCTAAGTCATGATTTTTAGATATGGTATGTACATCCTAGTTAAAGGCACGAATTTGGGATAAAATCTTTTCATAGTTTCTAGACATCCAAGTCTAGAGAGTGAGCTTGGGCCATGATATAGTTGACATCATATGTTGGAGAAATCATACATGCTTAAGAATCAGGGGGAAGTTTAGAAGGTGAAATCCCAATGTTGCTAAGCGTATGAGGGGACATGGTGAGAGGATATTGGAATAATTTATCCACTCTAAAATCATTTCAAGTGAAGGCATATTCTAGTAAAGATGGCTCTTGAGCATTCTATGGAGGGGGAAATTGTTAATCTCATCCATGATAGGATTAGAATAATCTCTATGTAAGAGAGAAGGAGGAAGACAATCTAAAATATATGGAGATAGCTTCTTAATATTTCAAGTGTGTTAAAACTCATTGGGCTCATGATCATCTAAATCTACAAGAGTAACTTGATGATTAGGATTCATGTTGATGAACTCAGGTAAAAGAGCACTATGGATTTTAGAAATTGTAGGAATTCAATATTGAGGCTTAGGATTAGGAATCTAGATGCTCCATGGGTTAGGATTAGCTTCATTTTTGTAACATTTTTTGTTATGTAAGAATTTAATACACTGAATACTTGAAGAGGCAATGGCCCTCATTTGATAAGTCCATGGATGACTAAGAAGAATGTTATAGGATGAAATAAGATCAAGGACCATAAGCTTGGTTCTAATAGCCTTAGGTCCAATGGTTAATGGAAGCCAAATATAACCAAGTGTCTTTTGATTAGCCTTGTCAAAGACATGACAAGTAAGATGGGTTTGTTTAAGATGATCTTTGTTATAACCAATTTGTTAAATGAGCCATTAGGATGTGACATTAATATCAGAACCTTTATCAACTAGAACTTTTTGGATAAGGGTGGTATTAATGGCTACTTTGATTTAAAAAAAAGGTAGATCATTGATGTGAAAAAAAAATCATCATTGATCATGTCCTATTCAATAAATTTAATAAAAGGTTTGGAAGAATGACACATAGTCTCAATGGTATTGACATTAGTTGGTTGAGAATCAATAGAAGGTGATTCTTCATCTATGGAAGATGGATCTTCAATTTTGTGAAGTTAATGCATAATAAATTTATGATGATAGGGTGAAGTGCAAACCAACTCCATGAGAGGAATCTTACAAGGCATAGAGTTGAGTTATTCAAGAAAATTCGGATGTGATTTAGAAGAAATAACACAAGGTTTGGAAGGAAAATTAGATTTATAAGGTATAGATGTGGTGGGAAGATTGGAAGGAGGAAGTTGTTCTTTAGGTGCTTCCAAATCATCATGAGTGGTAGTAGTATCTTTAAGCAATTATTCTTCTAAATATGGTTTATTAGGTTTGGTAACAAGATATTTTTGAGTCAATTTATGATGATAATTGACCTTGGTAGTGTTGACATATTAATATATATTATAAAATAGGTCATAATCAACATTGATGGCACAAACATCCTTGACATTCGATTGATTAATTTTTGAAGAATATTTTTGATTAGTAGAAGTAGAAGCTTTAAAGGTTTGTTAGTTTTGAGATGTGAAAACATACTCTTGATGATGAAGTTTTATCATAGCCTCATGGTTGAATGAGTCACCAAGCATATAATAAATGGTAAACTTAATGAGACCTCTACAAGATTCATGAGAATTCCCAATGTTGGCATGGAACTAATATAATAGATTGGGATCATACCATTTAGGAGGAGCATTGGGAAAATAAAAGGTTTAGAGGGTGGTAAAAGTTGTTTCATTTTCTGAACCGAAAGAGGTGTATGAGATGGTAAAGGAACATCAAATTTCAAAACTCTAGGTTTGGTTTGGGGAGTATTACTAGTGATAGAATTAGATGTTTGAAAATATCCTTTATAAAGTTTATGATTGGTTCTGAATTTATTCATAATAATGTCTTGATGCTTATCTTGGTTAAGAACTTCATTAAGAGTTTGAGGAGCAAAGCTTCAAACCTTGTATTGAATATTGGGAGTCAAAGTGGTAATAAAGAGTTTAAATAAATTATCATCAGTCATATTATGATCAACAGCTTTATGAGATAAATATTTCCATATTTTAATAAAGTCACGAGCCAATTTATTAGGATATTGATTAGCATTAATGAAGTGATTAATAAAAAATTTAGGAAGATCATTATGTTGAAACTCTTTAACCAAAGAACTGACCAAATCTTCAAGTTACCAAATAGAATGTTGAAGAAGTTGATTATACCATTGTGATACATTACCAGTGAAAGTTTTGACTAATAGTTTAGTTGTGTAAAATTTATTAGTTTGGATCCACTCTTTATAAAGGTTGTCAAAGGCTTTGAGGAATGAAGCAGGGTCTTTAGTCCCATCATATTTGATAATTGGAGATATGTTACCAATATCAATGGAAATAATGAAGGGAGTTAAAGGATAATTTTGAATATTTTAAATCATCTTGTTATTCATTATGGGTTGAGGAATAACATTGCTTGGGTCATCCCTAAGAGGTGGAGGAATATAATTAGGACTAGCTTGAGGATGAATAGTTTGAGGTTGATTAGCCACATTGATTAAATGTTCTTGAAGTTGAATCATTTGGTTGGTATTAGAGTTGTGTATGATGTTCATTTTTTGAATGAATTGAGCTAAGATTTGGGTTGTATCAAGAGGTGAGTTAGTGTTGGTTAGAGAACTCCCTAAATTAATATTAGGGGGAGGATTATTAAAATAAGGGTTATTAGTGGGATTATTAAATATATTTGTATCAATCACTCCCACATTGGTGTGGATATTTTGATAAGTGTCTTGATAAGTATGGAAAGGATTAGATCCATCAAATTCATCTTAAGGTGTTATTTACACCATTTTACAATTTATAGATGGAAGAGAAGAGGTACCCCAAGAATGATGGTTTTATTGGGAGAAAAAGAGAAGAAGGAATGAGCATCCCATATAGTATCTAAATGGATTTAGGTTATACAAAAATATTTTGATAGGAGACCTCATTCTGACTGAAGAGATGAATAAAATGCAAAATTGGAGAAATGAGAAACTAGATTAAAAAATAATAAAAATAAGAAATAGTACTAGGTTGACCAGATCAACCTAGTGTAGGAAACAAGGCTTGTAGACTATATAGGGTCGACCAAGTTGATCTAGTGCAGTGTACAAAATCCAAAAAAATATAGGGTCAACTAGGTCAACCTAGTATAGTGAAAAGGGAAGAGGAAAATATTGATAACAAGCTTGTAAATGAAAAAATACAATTTTCAACTAATCTTGAAAAGTAGTATGTGCAGAAAGGAGAAACCTAACTAATTGAATTGATGTCGACCAATCTGATTGGTGTACACAAATCAAAATATTTCACTAACACTAGCTAATTCAATATTTTGTACACATAAGTGCTCAAATAAGAAGTAAACAACTTGAAAGTAAAGATAGCTACTTGGTCAACCTATAATGTTGATTAGATTATTAAGAATGATTTTAAATGTAAAGGGAGATTAGCTATAATCAAGGTACTAGATAATAATCTATGGATAGTTGTAGGTAAGTTTAGGATGAAAGGGATTGTAGTGGCAATCATATAGGCTCAATATTAGGGCCTATCCCCTCACTTCACACACTATAGAAATATGGGTAATAGGTGCTTAGCCAAAATATACCATTAACCACTCTTTATACTTGACCAGAGCATCAAGTCGACTTCCCCCTTGGTGATGAAATCTAAGTAGACTTGGGTAGTCAAATGTTTAGATGTTTGTTGATGTTTATATGGTTTGGCCATGTGTGAAAAATAATATAAATAGTGAAACTAAGTGATTTATTGAAAAAAACCCTAATTAGACTATGTGAACTATTCTAAGCATGCAAGAAAATTTAAAGAAAGATTTAATTAACATATATGGTTCATTCTAACTTTGAAACAAGGTATAGTAGAGAAAATATATGGGAAATCATACAGAATAGTGTCAATAGGGTCAAACCTATACTATAAAAGCAAAGTTTAAAAGTGAACTAGGTTAGTTAGGTCAACCTAGTTATTTCAAAAAAACATAGAACACATAGCTAGGTCCATAGGGTCGACATAGTTAACTGTGCAGAGGTAGTTTTTAAGACTAAAAACATGAAAGGAAAGTACAAAAAAATAAATATATAAAGGAAATAGAAATTGACTTGAATGGTTTAGAGATGAAAAGGAGAAGATTGTTGATCTAAGACCTTGGAGAAAATTGGTATTAACCTATAAACTAGGTCAAGTTGGTCAATCAAACTAGATAAGAAGCTTCTAAAAAAGTGCTAAAAATGCACTGGTCAACTTGGTCAACCTAGTAGGCTAGACTAGAAGTATAGAAACCTAAAAAACTTGTACTAGTTGAGTTGGTCAATCTAATTGTTTGAACAAAATTCTACAAGTTTGGAAACCTATATTAGGTCTAATTGGTCGATCTAGTTGCCTATTCTTGCAAACCTATGTATAGAGATAAATAAACTAGGTTGATAGGGTCAATCCATCATAGTAAATATATGATGAAAATAATGATGATTAGAAATAAAATAAGTGAAATAAATACTATAAAGGTTAGTTTCACATCACCATAATTTATTCAATCATAAATGCATCATGTACATAAATCAATCCCAGATCAGATGGGATGGAGCACAACTACACTTCTGATTAGGGGCATACAATTGTTAATCAATAGAATGACCAATGTGAGGATCCACTAAACTTGATTAAGGGATCACTTGTCACAACACACCATGTGAGGTAGGGTTCCAAAGCCTATAGTCTAACATAATCACACAACAACCCTAAAAGAGTCATAGGATTTAATATTTCACTAATCTAATAACAAGAAAATTAAATCTAATCTAGTGCACACCAAAGCTTACGGCATAAAGTGAGGGGTTAGAAGAGCAAAGAAATCAAAACATGTATAGGTAAAATTAAATAAAGTATGAGTAACACCCTAATACATCAAATATGAAGATAAATATTATTTGATCCAACACTCATGCTACTTCTATCTACTAAAAGAGAATATAACAAAGTTATAATATACTGACCTGAATGTGAACCCATCAAGACTCAATCTATCCCCTGGTTGATGGGGCTTTGTAAGATGTTTTAGTGGTTCATAAGGATAACTTTTTAAGGCCAAAGCATCCAAGATCTATCTACAAGACTAGATTCTCCAAAATAAGAAACCTAAGCTAAGTCTCATCAAGTAGAATGGTGGAAGAGTAGATAGTGAAGAAGCACAGGTAAATAGTAAAAATTGATTATATATATCAATAATTAATAATATGACCTTGTATTTATAGGAAAAACTTACCATAAAATCATTTGGATTTTCATTTATGTTAGGTCAGCCTGGTTGACCTAGCACATTTTCAAGCTAACTCACTAGGTTTGTGTTAGGTCAGCCAAAAGGCTAATAAACCAAAAGAGAGAAAAGGGTCCCTAAATTGTACTCAGCTGACCAAGTTGACCTAGTATGTTGAATAGGTTAAAAGGGTGCCAAACAAGGAAACGAAGGATGGAAAGAAGAAAAAGACTAGAAGAATATGCAAGGGAAGAGAAAAAGCTTAGGGAAAGGTTTTAAGAACTACTTGGATCGGTAATAATGTGGAAAAAATGGACAACAATCTTGTGAAGCACCAAAGGTCTACCCACCCCTTTCATGATGAACCCCTTATGGCATGCACTTAGAGAGATTGAGTCTCGATGGGTTCTTATAAGATGTAAAACATTAATAATCAAAAAAGTTAAAAATATTATGTGTGTATAGTATCTAGTGGATATTTTCATGCCTAAATAAGTACATCATGTCCTAAAAAAACAAATTTTCAAGTGGTAGGGGTGAAAATTTTACTTATAAGGTCAAAATTATCAATATTATCTAAAGTATAATTTGTTTACCTTGATCTTATTGTCCAACCATCTTTGATTTTTTCAAAGGTCAAGGATGTTTCCTCTACCCTTGTTATATACATTCTCCCAATAGTTCTTACTCCTCCAATTATGTCCTTAGAATCCATTCCCCTCATTTATTCTATGGTTACCTCTATCACTACCCCAAAAACCCCTAAGACTAAAACTAAACCATCCAAGAAAGTGAGGGGAGCATTTTCAAGTTCATAATTACATGTGTCATCTACTCAGTTAGTCTTTCCAATGACTTCTTCTAGTTCTTCTCAATTCACCACTATAATATCATCAAAGAAGGACAGAAAGAAGAAATGAGTGTATACAGTCCACCCATTGCCCCAATATGGTGGGGTGGACTATTCCACAACAATCTGGCCTTCCCTTCCTAAGGCATTATTTGAAGAGGACTTGAAATAGTCCTTAGGGGGTCTATTGGTTGAGACTACAACATAAGACACTCAACCAAAAAAATCAAACCAACTAGTCATCCCATAATGGGAAACTGATTTGGAATCATAGGATTCTCAAATACCAAATCTGACAATCAAATAGATACCCATAATAATCTCCATATTTTACAAATCCACAGGGAGTGTCCAAAGGGTGAAGAAAATAAAAATTGAAGATGAGGTTGGAAGGGGAATTATTTTGTAGGATAGATAAGAAGTGTTCACCTTATTAAAGAGAAAGAACATGAAATTGGGGTAGTCCCCCTATATTGAGGATTTTAAATCCTATTTTTAGATACATAAAGATGTTATAATCAAGCTCCACAAAGGAATAAGACTAGCTAAGAAGGAGCTTGAGTAAGAGTTAGATAGTCCATGTTCCTGTATAGATTGAAATGAATATCCAAAGTGATGATTTAACAATATATAATATTTTGGAGGCCATTACTTAAATTAGGGATAAATTATCTCCTTGGATAATTGAAACTACTAAATTATGTAATTATTTGAAGGAAGATGAGAATAAGCTAAAAGTCCTTACTCTTTACATGATAAATAAGGTGTATAACCACCTCAATCTGATGACACCATTAGAGGATTCAAATTCCCTCAACCTAGTGGTCATTAGGAAAAAATAAGTAAGGAAGTGGGTCACAACAATAGAATCAATAATGTTCAAGTATGCAGAGCATGAGTGCCTCATTTTTCAAATTATAGAAGATTTGAAGATCTCACAAGCAAGGGACTCTACAAGTAACCTAATAAGTAGAGCTAATTTTGACCATGTTCTTCAATAAGCCTTAATCAATTTTAAGTAAAATATATATGGTATGTGATTGAAGGAGATTGAATTTGAGTTAAATTTTACATAGAAGAAAGTCACTGAAATAGAGATATTCTAAATTAACTTTAGGAATAATAAAGCTAAACATGCATGACTAATGGGACAAACAAGCAGGGTACATAACCCCCCCAATCTTGAACATGGATATCATAAGATACCAACACAATGTTAAAAATAAGTATTCTCAATAATTGGAAACCAAGAAAAAATCCATTGCTCCAACTACTAGTTCAACTCAAGCCACCACTTCAGTGCCTACCATGAAGACAAGTAGTGCCATGCAACCACCAATCAAGCCTTAATTATTAAAGGCTAATTTTATATGTATTCATGTATATAGGATTAATATATGTAATTGTAGTTTACTTATACTTGGTATATGAATGTAAAAGTTATCCTAGGCTATTTATTAACATACACACATTGCATGGTGTTATAGAGGTAAACTTACTTTCTGACGTAGTTGTAATTAATTGTAAGCATGCACATATACAATTTTGACATTAAATTAGAATTGAAGATATAATTAATTGATATAAATTTTATTTTTCATGAACTTGGAGGATGAGGTGACCCCTACCTAATTTTATATATTCATGTAATACATCATTCTACATGTTTAGAAGTTTTATCAATACATGTAGAGATCATTTTGATTGTCATGAAAATGTGTAGATCTAATTTCCTTCCAATTCTATGTAATCAAGGTTTTATTTATTTAGGTTATTTTAATTCAATAATTTGAAGTGTGTAAAAGCTATGTATAAATTTTTTTTTCATTGATATATACTAATTTTAGATGTGTAAAATTTATTGAATTACTAGCAAATATTATTGATTTTAAGTAATTCATTGTCTATTTTAAAATTTTAAGTGTGAAGGAGTGTTTCCACTTGATATAGTATTCTATGTGTGAGCCATATCTACCCTAGATACATTTATTTTCTAAGTTGTAATCTCCTGAGTAAGGGTGTGCAAAATATACACTAAAAGGAGAAACCTTCAGTTGAGACCCCTAAGTTTCCTATACCATTTCTTCCTATATTGAGTAACTATGTTTGTCTATGAGTGTGTAACAACCACAAATAGTAAGCATTAGTTATATAAAAACTTGTCTACAAAGGAACTAGCCTAGGAAGTCACCCATTAAAACAATAGATCCTTATTTTTTGCTCTACCCTTCCCTCCTTTTGAAGTTTTTTTATTAATATTTACCTACTCTAGAATAGATTCCATCCATCCAAACTATATACACATAATATTTTCAAAATTTATCAATTATTGATGATTTTTATCTTATAGGAACCCATCAAGTCTCAATGTCTCTAAGTGCACACCCTAAGGGGTGAATCAGGAAAGGGGTGGGTAAACCATTAGTGTTTCATAAGATTGTTATCCCTTATTGCCACTTATTACCAATCTAACTAGTTCATAAAACATTACCCTAAGCTACTAATCCTCTTTTGTACACTCCTATAGTCTTTTACCATCTTCCATGCTCCTTTTCCTAACCTAAACCCCCTTTTAATAGCTTACAAGACTAAGTCAATTAGGACAACCTTGTACTCTTATTGGTAAAACTCATTTAAGGTCTAAGTCAACTCTTGGTTGACCTGGCTTATGAACTAGTGATTTTTTATCAATAATGATACTAGGTCGACTGGGTCAACCATGTACGCCAAAACTTTTAGAAGGGTTTAGGGTTAAATCCACCTATATTAATACATCCATTTTTCCATTATTATAGATACATCAATATTTAATATTCATTTACACTTCTTTACATTTTGCTCTTCTACCATTCTACTTTTGAATTCTTAGCTTAAGGTTTATACTTAGAGAATCTAGTCTGGTGGAGAAATATTGGATGCTTTGGCATTTATTAGTGATCCTTAAAAATCACAACTACTTCTTATGAAGCACCATTTTCCAAGGGAGTGATTGAGTCTTAATGGGTTCATCTTCCAAGTAAGTATCTCTTACTTTTCTCCTCTCTTTAGTAGATAGAAGCATCATAAGTATTAACTTTTGAATAATAATACTCCTATTCTCTATGCATTAGGGTCATACCTATACATAGCTTAATTAGGATTATCTTATACATGTTTACTAATTATTTATTATCCCCACTTTTTCCCATAAGCTTTGGTGAGCAGTAGATTAGACTTTTGCTTTACTTGTTATTAGTATAGTAAATATGAAAACATAGGACTTAGGATTATTTCATAGTTTTTCTTAATTGGAGGCTTTGGATCCCTCCTTAGTGACATTATTGTGATAATATATCCTCTAATCAGGTCTATCAAATCCACATATTGGTCATGTTCCTGCTTATCTAATGTATCCCCAATCAGAAGTGTAAGTAGGATTTATATTCTCTGAGCTAGGATTGATTTATAGATTTGATGAATTTTTAATTTCATACATCTGGTGAACCTAATGTGAATATAACCCTTATAGGTTCTCTTTCACATTTTTTATTTTCTATCAATTTATTTATTATTTTTCTATATTTATGATACCAGGTCAATAGGGTTCGTATAGTTTCTAACTTCTATGTGAAGGTTTAACACATAGTCACATAAAAATGACTATATTATTTCTATGTAGGTCTTCATTAGATATAGGTTACTGGGTCAAATAGGTTAACACAATACTCTTATTTACTTCCAAATAACAAACTAGGTCATACAGGTTGACATAGTATTCTAGACAACTTCCATAAAACATACTAAGTCAACCAGGCTAGTATAGTCATCTCAACAAGCTTTAGTAAATAGGGAATTATAGAACTAGGTCAACCCAATTGAAATAGTTGGTAGAATTTGCAAGAAACATTCAAGGCACTTCAACAAAAAATTCACAATCCTCATCATCTTCCAACCCACCAAGGTTAATTTATTTCTCTCTATTTCAATTTAATTCTTCCTTATAGTTCTATTTTGTAAGGTTTGTAGTATTTAAAACTACCATCATACAATAAACTAGGTTAAGCTAGTTCTATATTCTATCCTCTCTTTGAAATACTAGGTTGACCTGGTTGACTTAGTTCTTATGGACTCTTTCTTCTACAATATATTAGTGACATTATCAACTCTACGTAATAATGTTTGCATACACTATCATCTAAACTAACTCTGTATTGTGTTTCAAATTGGAATTAACAATTATATGCTATTAATTACTCCACACTTTCACTCTTAGTTATTTGCATGGTTAGAATAGATCACATAGTCTAATTAGGTGGTTTCTCAATATACCATTTAGTTTCATTATTTTTCTCTTTCTTTCACTCACTACCAAATGACATAATTTAAAAATGCATTTTAATATTTTTCTACCTGAGACCTATCTACTTGGATTTCATCACCAAGGGGGAAGCAGACTTGGTTTTATGGCCAAGTATAAACATGTGGTTAATGGTATATATTGGAAAAGCACCTGATACCTTTATTGTTGTAGGATTGTGAAGTGAGGGGGTAAGCCCCAATACCAAGCCAGTACCATTTCCAACATAGATCCTTTTTAGACTAAACATCTCAAAACCATCCATATATTAATTTATAGTTCCCTAATTTTAACCAAATTCCCTATCACACTTAAATTTTTTTTTTATAATAATCCTAAAATATTCAAGATGAACATTTAGTTAGCATTTACTTTTCAATTTGACTGCTTGCTCTTTGCTAGTTATATATTTTATTGTAAAAACATACATTAGATAGTGTTGGTGCAAGGTTTTGTGTTGTGTGCATCAATTGGATCATTATAATTAACTCAATTGATTATGTGTTTACTTCCATTTCTTTCTTCAAAGTATATTTCAAAATCTCTCTCTACTTTTAGTACACTATCGATTTGTTTGACATAGTCTCTTGTAGACTATTTTTCTTCCCACTTGTAATACTAAGTAGTCTTAATAGACCTTTTATCTCTTTTACCAATCAGATTATAATACTATTTCAACCTTGTTGACTCTATAATTTTACTAAACTCTATTTTCCCTAGTTTATAATATTAGGTCGACCAATTTTACTCTATACTCTTACTATTGTCCTATCTATTTGACTTGGTGCTTTATTTCTCTTTTTCATTAGCATTATGTTCATTTCTTCAAATCATCATGAAATCCCCTATAAGAATATTCTTGAATAACTTGAATCCATTTAGACACAATATGGGGTTCTCTTTTCTTCTTATCTTTTCCTATCTTTTATTCCTCTTTTTAGTTGTTGGGGCATCTTATGATTTCCATCCACACATTACTCTAGCCTTTGGATAATCTTGAAATGACCACCCACATATCATTTTAGACTCTAGGGAATCTTTTGATGCCCATTCCTACATCCACTTACCCTTTGGGTCATCTTGTGATTCCCACTCTTATTTTCAATTACATGATACCAAACTAATTCAACTTCAAGAAACCTATCAAGACACATAGGCTTATCTCTCACATGCTCATCACTGATATAGTCATTAATGTAGGATACTTACCTTATTTTCATGATTTTTATATTCTATCTATCTAACACTTTTTTTAGTATACTTACACATGTGTCACCCTCTATAATAGTTCTCTCTTTTTCATAAACCTTAGTCCTTCCTTTTGGTTTTTTGGTTTCCCTTCTTTTCATGAGTTGCATTGCAAAACCATGGATAGGACCCAATCTTCCTCATGATTTAATTTTATCCTATTGTTTTCATACTTTTTACATACTTTTTGGCACCCCTTGGGTTTATCTTTTATGAGTTACAATGTAAAACCATGGATATGACCTGGCCTTCCTCATAAAATCACCATATTGTCATTCCTTTTTCTAGAATGTGTTTTGTAATGGTTATGAGTTCTTAATCTTTATTCTTAGATTTAGCTTTTTATTCTTTTTGATAGATAAAATTTGCAAAAAAAAATTATGTTATCATGTTTTCCTATAATTTCCCTCATTTTTACGATAATGAATCACACTTTTCTATCATTGAATCCCTTTTTCACCCTTTGTCACATTTTTTGTGGTTTGAAGTAATTCAAATTATTTCATGTTTTCATTCCTCTTGATTTCCTTTCCTTTCACTCCACATTAGATAAAACAAGGTCAAAGTAAAGATAACACTTTTATTTTACCTAACTTTATGAGACTCTTGACACCATTCTCTCTAAGTTCTCTCTCCTAGCAACCATATCCTAAGTATTCAAATGAAAGTCATCTTTAGCACCCATGTTTGGTTCTTCAAATCTATATGATGGAGGAATAATAAATCCATCAATATATTTAAAATACAAATCATTTGAAATGAAATTTAGTGCTATACAAAAGGCAACATACAAATTTCAAAATTTAAAATCACACCAAAAGAAGTGATTCTAAAAATATATCCTATCTCCAATCAAAGCTCAAACTCCATATTTGGCCTAAAAATAGAGCTAAGGTATATTGGAGTATGGTAGGGTAGTAGATTGGAATAGGATAATTCAATAAACTCTATATTGATACCTAATTTCTCATGCAAGTACCCAATCTTCATAGTAGATTGATGGCTCTGTAAGGGATCATGCGAAATAGGGAACACATTATGGGAAGGTAGGTCCATTTGACTTTTCATGCATATAGACTTCATGAGATGATATACATACTTAATTTGTTGACCTAAGACTTGTGTGGCTAGGATAATTTCTTCAGAGTCCTTAAGGTTTAAATTCTTTTTTTTTAAGAAACCTATTTTGAGTGTCTTAATTTTGATAAAGAGTTCCTCTACTTTGGTTTTTCCTTCATTCTCCCCTCCACCCATTTCATTTCCCCCCTTGATAGGCATGTGTGATTCTAATTATATTTTCCTTCTTCTATACTTACTTTTTATTCACATCTTAAAAACATGTTAGCACTACTTTATTTTAATTTTATCTATCCTTAGAACAAAATAATATGTTTGAGCAACTATAGATTTCTTTTTTTACACCATGGCTCTACATTTTTTAGACTTTTTTTTTATTTTTACCATTTTTCATTGTTGTGACACCATTTTTGTGAAAAAATAAGTCTATTTATACTTTCATGTCCTTTTTCCATTGTTGATTGAGGTTGTCTTGTTAATTCTCACTCATCAATGTTGTTTTCCCTTTTATGTACCTTTCTCCATTGATGATTGAGTAAGGATTGTTACTACTTACTCATCAATGTTGGTTTACCATTTTGTCTTTCCCATATTTGTTTAAGTAAGGATTATTACTAATTTTACATTTATTTTTTATTACCATTTTTTTTGACATGTATCCTTGGTTTAACCTGGTGAGTTTGCCTTTCTTACTTAAGGTTTACCTGTTTGAGTTTTTATATTTTTAGTAGCCTTGGATTTTTATCTGCCCAATTTTAGTTTAAATTTTAACTTGGTCATTTGGTTTAACATAGCACTTTTCACCTCAGCTTGCAAATTTTCCAAGAACATGCCATCCACATAGCACCAGTTATCTTGGATTTATTGCATTTATTTGTTTTTGCTCTTTAGGTTTGTATTGTTGGGTTTGTCAAAAGTAGTATCTATGCACTCCACAATCAAAACTAAAAACACAATAGACAATCATCTAATGATAAAGGTAAGTCAAGGTACACATACATTTACTTTTAAATTATTTCCCTTTCCATCATTTAAATTTATATTATTTTTTATCTAAAATACTACCACTTTTTTTAGCCTCAGTGTTGTGTGTTACTATGTCTTTCTCAAAGAACCATCCCATGTTTCACCTGAGTGACACATGATGATATTAAAGTTTGGAATATGTATACACAATATTTTCAAACTTTATCAATTAATGATGATTTCTATCTTGCAATAACCCATTGAGTCTCAATATCTTTGAGTGCATGCCATAAGGGGTGCACTGAAAAAGGGGTGGGTAGACCATTGGTGATTCATAGGATTTTTTCAATTATTACCATTTATTACCAATCCAAATAGCTCTTAAAACATTACCCTAAGTTATTAATCATCTTTTTCACACTCTTACAATTTTTTACTATCTTATGTGCCCATTTTCCTAACCTAAAAGCCCTTTCAATAGTTTACATGACTAGGTCAATTGGGTTAACCTGGTACTCTTATTGGTAAAAATCATTTAAGGTCTAGGTCAACTCTTGGCTGACCTAACTCATGACCTAGTGAATTTTTATCAATAATGATACTAGGTCGATTGGGTCAACCTTATCGGCTAAAAATTTCAAAAGGGTTTAGGGTTATATCCACCTATATACACACATATATTTTACCCTTATTAGAGAGACATCAAGATTTATTATTCATTTAAGTTTATTTACAATTTTCTCTTCCACTATTCTACTTGAGGAGTCTTAGCTTAGGTTTTCTACTTAGAGAATCTAATCTTGTGGAGAAGTCTTAGATGATTTGACCTTTCTTAGTGATCCTTAAAAACCACAACAACCTCTTATGAAACACCTTTGGCCAAGGTAGAGATTGAGTCTCAATGGTTTCATCTTCTAGGTAAGTATCTCTAACTTTACTCCTCTCTTTAGTAGATAGAAGTAGCATAAGTATTAGATTTTGAATAATATTATTCTTCTTCTCCATGAATTATGATCTTGCCTATACATAGCTTAATTAATACTCTTGTATTCATGTTTACTTATTTTTTATTATCCCCAATTTGTGCCACAAGCTTTGGTTACCACTAGATTAGACTTTTGCTTTACTTGTTATTAGTATAGTGAATATGAAAACATAGGGCTTAGTTAGGGTTATTACATAGTTTTACTTGACTAGAGGATTTATAACTCTCCCTAGTGACATTATTATGATAAGATAACCCATAATTAGGTCTAATAGATCTATATATTAGTCATGTTCTTAATTATCTAATGTATTTTGAATCAAAAGTGTAAGTAAGACTATCTTATTTGAGCTAGGATTGATTTATAGATATGATGCATTTATGATTGCATACACAAACCACTTAGGTTTTTATTTCTTTACTAGTATTCATTTCACTACAAGCACACCTAGTTAATAACCTACATTCTTGACCTATTATTCCACCACCACATTGTTTAACCCATACCTACAAATCATACCTTGGATTGGAGTTTACCTCCATTGAGATCGTAAAATGTTAGAGGCTACCTCATTAAATTTTGGGATATGCATAAGACCCACATCAATGGTGTGTTTTTATGATCACTCAAGAGAATATCCCTTGATGAGATATACGTCACATTTTATTCTATGAAGACTATATAGGAGATCCAAAACCTACAATTCATGCCCTAGATTATCATTGATAATCCTAAAAAGAGAGGGTGAAAACCCATTAGTTTTTGATGTGCATAAAACCCACATCAATAAGGTGTAATATGTTGAGCTGACCTAAATCACCCCCATTGATTATTTACCACTACCTTTGTCATCAAATTATTTGAGGATAGAATCAAGCCATAAACATCTAAAAATGGCCACCAATGGCTTCATACTAGACTTTGGATCAATTCTTACCAACCTTTGTAAATCTAGCCTAAGAATTTCTAAATGTCTCAAAATTTGGCTTTATAAAATATAATTTAGCTTATAAATCAATTGAATGGGATCAAATACACACATCAATTAGTTCAAAAATCTTCAAAATGTCAAAAATCTTAAACAAAATTAATAAACATGCAAAACCTAATAGAATGCCTAAATTGAATTAACCATGAGAAATTAAATGAATGATCAAAAAGTAAATTAAAAAATCAAAGAATATCCTAAGAATTCATAATTACCTTTTAATGAGTTGTCAAATATCCAAAATATCCCACCCATGCCTATTCATTTTCAATCATGACCATTTGACACCTTTTAACTCTATTGGGGTTAATTAACTCACAAAGGTAAATTGTGAACCCATTCTAAGCCCCAACTACACCTTAACTCACCCCAAGTTGAGGTTAGTTTCTAAACCTATAAATAGAATCCATTACTTATGAAGAAGGAGAGCTTGGAAAGAGTAATTTTATAATGCAACATTTAGAGAAAGTTTACATGACATTAGTGTTATAATGTTAAAATAACAAGACAAGCAATGAAGCTACATCAAGAAAGCATGAACCAAACCAAGATGCCAAGGTGAGAAGGAGCCACAAAACTCCATTTTCCAAAGATATTTTGAGCACAAACTAAGTAAGAAAAATGAATAAATATTTTAGATCATTCAAAGAATGCAATAAAGGTATGTTTTCTTTCATTTTAGTTGTGCTTTGCCAATTAGTTTTATTCACTATGATCCTCCCTTTGATCTAGACAAGATAGTGTTATGCATGTTAGAGAGCTTGTTTTAATTTTGATTTAATTTCATTATGAAGCTAACATATTATCTAAACACCCTTATTGGATTTCTTGATCATAAATGATATGCTCGATAGGACCATGAGCACCCTATTTATCACGGAGATCAATATGTAAGTAAAAAAAATGAGAAATGGATGCTTGAATTTCTTTAAAATTTCATTTCTAACCTATTTTTGGCCATATTACATTTTATTTTATTTCTTAGATCTACACAGAGACTAAGAATGGTCAGGTGTAACTGGCATTGGTTTAGTTTAAACTAATCATTGTTCTACTTAATTGACCTTGATTCTATATAAACCATTTAATGTTGGATTATAGGAGAAAAACATTCATACATCTTGAATTTTTATTCTTTATATCATTTAGATTTGTGATTTTTAGGTTTCAAAAGCATTTAAATCCATTAAATAAACTTTACCTTATAGGTTTTATTGATCTTTGTGTTAACCATTGCCTAACCCAACATTTTACTTATGTGTCAATTTTAACTTCTATTTCATAGGTGATTGATGATGATCTTAATCAATTATCATTGATTTTTATGATTGGCATTGATTCTTGCACAAACTGACCAGTGACAGTTGCTTTGAACTGACATTGATCATCTCTGACTAAATGCGGTCACTATTTATCCAAAAATAAAACCCAAGAGCTAAATTTTAAACATCATTTCCCATCCAATAAAGTGCTTCAAAACAATATGTTATTATCTAATAATTATAGGTCATGGACATGATTGAAATAAATTTACATGTTTTAGTTAATATACATTTTGTTTTGGGATTTTAAAAGGAATCTAGCTAAATCAAGTCACATTTTGTTTTATTTTTGAAATGAACATGATAAGTCTCACACATTTGTTCTTTGGTGTTTAAAATGAGTTAGTATTGTTATTTTTTTCAAACACTTAATTTTTGGTGCTTAAAACAAATGCTTAAGTCTTGAACACTTAATTGTTGGTGTTTAAAAATAAACTTAGGCTAAATCTTGAAAATTTGTGTTTTGGTGATTAAAATGAACTAGATGGTTTTGATTAAGTGGTTTCATGAAATTTCTTTCAATTTTTTTCACTTAAACCAAGGGGCCAAGTAAATAACATCATCACATTTCAATTTGGTGCCTAAGATCAAACTTTACTTGCAATTATTTACAAAGTGTGTATTGGTTCTATGTTTTTGCAAAAAGAATAGAATGTGTATGCTCTCCCCATACCCTATAGGGAACTCATAGGATCAAAAGTGACTTTTTGTTGAATTTATTTCCTAGTTCAAAGTGTATAAATAAATTTTCCTAGGCTCTCCCCAAAACTTAAATGGTATTGGGTGATCTAAAAACAAACTTAAAGTCTTTCTACTTAGTCTTTATTTTTATGCATTTTGAATTAAGAAGGGGATGTCATTACCTCTCATATGTTCTCTAGGAAAGCATTAAATAATGGATTCATATCTTGGTAGTGTTTCAACCACACTCCATGATAGAGTATACAAATACGAGAATGCATATTGTTAGAGCCAGGGGTTGAGAAGCTAACCTCTCTTTTAGTAACAAAGGCCTGAGTTAGGTTTGGTCAACTAGGGGATACCACTAAAAATTATAATTATGGTATCATCATGTAAATCAATATAACCTTGCATGATAAGTTGATTGATATTAAATCAAGTGATTTGATGTTTCTCTTGTGTTAACCACACTTGGGATCAATCTAGATGGTCATAAATTTTAAGCTTTAGTCAACCTCACTTACCACACCTTGATAGGATTTAGGATGATATACTTAGTTATGTTTTTGTCATTTATTTATTGGTGTGTTGGATCTAAATTTTTTGTAGATTATACCACATCTTGAATGATTTCTTTTATCTACATTACTCCATTATTTGATGAGGTGTTATGCCATCCGTTTGACAACTTATTTTAACTTAGAAAACTTTTGTGTCAAAAACATTCTGTGTCATTTGATTGAAATGGGTAACATTATGCCACCCAAATAAATTCAAGTTTCATACCTTATAAGTCTTTGAAATAAACCATTTTCACATATTTTGGGATTGATAACATTATTACACTTCCCAAATTGTTTCAATAGACTTGTCTTATCTTGTGTCTAAATTATCATTGTTTGAATAAACAATGTGTGCCTTGTTGGATGTTTGTTTTAGTGTTGTCATGACGTTCAGATTTACCTAGCTTGTTTTTAAATAAATCCTAAGCTTTCTTAAGCTAATTATTCAATTAAATTTTCCAATTTTGGATCCAAATAATAATTGATTTCTATTTAGGCCTCAACACATAGGGGTTGATACATAAATATTTATCTTTTGGATTGCATAACTTAGGTTAATTTTTGACACAAAATTTGAAAACTATATTATTTATTCCTTCATTTGTGAAAATCAATCCATCTTTAAATACTTTTTATTTAGTTTCTCATACCATTTTGATTACATTTATGTCTAGAATCAAGTGCCTTATTTATGCTAAAGTGTTCCAAGTTTTTTAGATTAAAATCATCATCCTTTGTTTCAAGTTTAGCTTTTGACACTGAGTTTGGCCAAAATTCCTAGCATATGCCTTTTTTTAGCCTAGATTTTTATGCCACATTTGGCCAAAAGACCTAGCTATTTTTCCCTTTCCTAGTTTAGACCTATTTAGAATATCTTCAGGCCTAGAGTTTGGCATCTTGTTGTTAGTTCATTTTACTTGACCTTGTTTGTTTGAAGAATTTAACGTTAGACATTTGATGTTATACTATTTTTACCAAATATTAGCATTAACCTTTTGGAGATACAACTCCACATCTAGACCAAGTTATAACTAGTTGAACCTTTTATCTTTTTAGACATAATTATTTAAAGTTTGTATAACTCTAACCATCTCTTATTGTGAAATATTTGCCATTTTATCTAGCCATGTCTCACTATACATGTAGTAGAGCCATGTATAATGTAGGATATGGAAATGTTGTCACACAAGAGGACTTTATTCAAAACCCTTCCTAAGATGATGTTATTTTGGAGGTAGATACTTATCTACCTTTAAACACTTCAATAAGGGAAAAATGTCAAGATCATTTATAAAATTATTTGGTTAACACTCCTTCATACATAGATCAAGACCAAGAATAAATTGGCCAATATTTGGATAGAATACCTTTGATTATAAATGTTTTTTAATAATAACCTTATTATGTTACAATGTCATCAACCTATGATCCTAATAGAGCTATATAAATAGGGGTTATTTTTGTGGTAGACTTTCCCCATGATAATATACCAAGTCTAGTAGAAGGGCCTTATAATATGTCTTACAATCAGAGTAATAAACAAGCCTCTTCTAGTAACCCTAATTCAATTATGTCAATGCCATATAAATATTTGTGTATGATTAACATAAAAAGAGGCATCATGGAGGACCATTTCATTCAAATATAGGCAATGTACTAGACATATCAAAACCTAGCTTATAACTTTAATCATATGACCATGTCAAATACACCTCTTATTCAATCACTCCCTATGACGTGATCCTTATTTAAGTTGATAGGTCAAGAAAATTAGGGTTTAGATCCAGTTATAAAAAACATTTCAAGAGAAAACATTTTTAATACCCCAACCATAGCGGAAGTGTCTTCTAATTTTATGTATACTAATGAGCAGAATCTAGTGGATAATGCATAAACAACATCTAATTTAAACCAAAGTGGTGTTAACACAAAAATAAATAGTCAACAATAGAATGTGCCTTTAAATAACACCATGAGTGGTTCACAAACTTAGGGGGTAGGATTTTATACTTCTTAACCTCACCCAACTACCTCTAATCCTCAGCTAGCTATTTCATCAAGCACACAAAATCAAGGATTAAGTAGTCAACCTATGACCAGTATTATGCCATAACAAATGTGATGAATGTTACTCTACCCAAATAGGTGATGATTAATATTCCACAATAGCAAGCATCATCAAACATACCCATGTAGTAGAGGTAAAACATATTTCCACCTCAACAAGGGACAACCAATGTTCCACCTCACTAGGTAGCAGTGAACATACCTCTTCAGTCATAGACTAACATGTCGATCCATAACCAAATAATGTATAACCAATAATTTACAAGTATTAGTCAATGATAGATGACAAATCTCCAACATGTGTCCACTTCCCAATAGGGATTCATGCAACCAAGAGGTTAAAATACTCCTCAAGTACCTATTAGGCATCAATTATCTTTCATATAGACCATGCCATAAGTTCAAAGATAAGGTCTTGGATCATAATTCCCTCTTAATCAACAAAATATGACTAGTCAATAGCATGTCCATATTCAACATTACTGGGTACTCTATATTCCTCCATCCCAACCACAATACTCCTAACATCAAGACTACATACCCATTCCCAACCATAATATCACACAACCACAAGTATAATTTCAATAATTACAACCAAATCCACATATGTGTATTTCTAGTCCATTCCCTGACCAATCCAACATTCCCAAAAAAATTCCACCATCATACCTCAATCAAATTAATCCACTTGTGACCACATAGCCTCCACCTCAATAGGCCAATGATCCCAATAGTTTCCTTGCACAAAAACTACAACAAATGAAGGATATAATTTACCTCATTCAAGTGGAAAAGTAGACCAAAATTTTCAAGTTGAATGACATGTGTTCTTACCCTTTCAACATGAAGTACTTATAGATACCATTTATTCTAGGGTATGAGCCACCAAATCTTGACAAATACAAGGGCAAAGGTGACCCCAAGGCCTATTTGACATAATTATTTATCACATGATAACTAGTAGCCTATATTGACATATACCTATTATTGTTGTTTCTAAGAAGCCTAGCAGGGCAAGCACTAGAGTGGTTCTTGAAGTTGCCCAAGAATTTAGTATCTAATTTTGATGATCTTTCAAACAAGTTCATGCAACACTTATCTTACAATATTGAGCACAAGATTTCTTTATTAAACTTAACACAGGACAAATAGAAATTTGGTGAAAGCTTTGAAATCTATCTACAATGATGGAGAGCCCTTGTAAGCTAATTTACCCATAGTCTACCAAACAAACAACTAACCACTATGTTTACCAAAAATCTACATAGTGATATATCTTACAATTTTGAGTTACAGTGTGTGCACACATTAAAAGAGATCATTGACAAAGGTTTTTTGATTGAGAGATCCCTCATTAACAAAAATATCATTAAATTAGCCTCATCAAATCAAATCTGAAATCAAAATCTTATCCAAACATAAGCATCATAGCAAACCTAGGCTAAATATTCTAATAGACCCAAGCAATTCAATCATAATAAGAATGTTGTTGGTAATGGAGTAACAGAGTCAATACATGTTTAAATGGTGAAACTAATATTTGTATATCTTATGCCACATATGCACATACTTCCTAACCAAAAACCTCTTAACTAAATTAAAAAATCATAGCAAGCACAACCTAGAGTAGTACATTAGATGTAATAAACATAACCTATGTCTTTACAAAACCTTCCTCCAAGAAGAAATGTACCTACACATCACATTTTTAGTAACCTTGGAGATCCTATTGAGACTATGTTTCTCAAACTTGCCACAAATAATTTGATTATATGACCTATTTTGAAGGACCTTCTTGAGGGTGATACCTATCTAGACTAGTACATGCCAAATGAATTTTGTGAATATCATCGAGTTAATAGTCATAATTTATAGTGATGTGTGTAAATTAAACATGTGATCAGGAATATGATTGAAAATGGAGAGACATTAATTGGATTGTGGAGCTTCCATAGCTAATCATAACCTTGGCATTTATCAAAATCCATTTCTTCAACATAACCAACATAACAACCAATAATAGAAACAACAACAACTAGTGTAACAACAATAATAATAGTATCTAAAACCAAGGATGAACCAAAAAAATCAATAGAACCATCAGTAATATAACCAGTAACATTAAAACAATTTATAGAACCAAGGTCATAATGGTGTAAACAACCAACAAACCTACCATGTATTTGTACATGACTACAACTCAGTTGTAGGCCATATTTCAGAAGGTTGCATTAACACTATTTCCATTAAAAGACCAGGTACCAATAAAAAAATATCATTACTAATGATCCCCAATAAACCAACATGTGTTGGTAATCCTTCCTTGACCTAGGACCACACACCAGCGAACTAACAACTAGGGATTCCCATGTTTGGACCTTATACTGGTAACTCATCATTAGTCGATGATCATGCACAAATGCATCATTAACTGAGACTTTCCCTATCTAGTCCCCTTCCACCGTCATTTTTTAACAACACTAGTCCTATAGCTAATATTGATTATGAAATCATAATTCAATGGTCAAGGATTACCATACTGGGCCCATAACCATCTACCACTTCACCTATCATCTAACCAACCATTCTACCTCAGAACAAGCCATTTCCTATTATTCTAGAAAATACATTTGAAATTATGAAATAATTGAAAAATATGCCAACACAAATCTCCATTTTGGACTTGTTACATATGTATACTATCCACAAAAACATCTTGACAAAATTCCTTGGCCAGTCTAATGTACCAAATGACATATCTCCTGACAATTTTCAAGCTTTGGTTGGACACCTAGCTCTAGGCCAATAACTAACCTTCAATCAACGAGATATGTCATCCTTTGTCCCATTTCATAATAATACTTTGTACATAAAGGTTTACATAATGAAACACAAAGTGAAATGCATCCTCATAGATAATGAATTAGGCCTAAATATTGTCTCTTAAGTTCATCAAACTTCTTGGGTACATGACAATAGATTTTTAAATAGAAACAATCACCATCAAATCCTATGACAATGAAGAATGAGAATCGTAAGGCACCATAACCTTACCAATTATCATTGGGCCCTTGACCCAAGATACATTTTTCCATGTGTTATATCTTAACTTGTCATATAATATGCTTTTGGGTAGACATTGGATACATGAGATTCATGCAATCCCATTGACATTGCACCAATGTATCAATTTCTACCATTCAAGAATGGAGATAACTATTCCAAGAGATTTTCATCTATATGAGCATTGTAAACATTTATGCGCTGAGTTTAGAATCTATAACTACCACCAGGCATGCCATTTGTAAGCAACTAATTCTCCCAACATAGTTTTCCCACTTAGTGTGATTGGGTAATTATGCTCCTTGACTATATGTATGTAATAGAAATTTGGCTTTGATACTTTAGTGATTAATTTATTTTGAGATGATTTTGGCTTGGCTTATGATTTCTCTAAGTGAATGATCTTGAATTTGGGAAGAATAGGAAAAATTTTCTTGATGTGCAATAATGTATAAGTGCTCAATAAATACTATTGAGTTAGGAAATAATGAATGACCTTGATGTGTATTTATAGTGAACCTTTCGAGTAATTTACTTTAGCTAACTCATAAAACATGTGAGATGACCCAAATGAATTTTTATATTTTGTAAACTAGTCATTAAATGGTGCAAGAATAAGACTGCACTAGGTGGATAAGTCCACAGCAACGAGCCTATCTACCTAAATTTAAATCTATCATAGAAAAGCAGGTATGACTATCCTGAGGTTTGAAGTAATTTGAGAGTGTTGTAAGTAAGTTTTATCATTGAATTATATATTAATTTGTAGTAATGACAATGGATAGAGGTGTCAATCCTACATATAGATAAATGATTAGAGGAATGGTGAATAAAAGTTGTGTTTTTGAGTGTAATTATGTTTTATGTTATGTCAATAATTAACATTGTCAAGTACTTGTGAAAAGATTTAGGTATCTATGGGTATGTATAGTGGAGAGTTTTCCTCCTATGATCATGTTATCTCCATTTCTCTTCCATTTGGTTATATCTTTGGTATGTGAGTGTAATTACTAGTAATCACATGTTGAGTTTTATTTGGTATATTCTTAAATTTTGGGATCTGCAAGTTCTCTATTTTTATAATGAAATTAATTTTTTACATGGTAAGGTTTGTTTTAATATTTTTTAAAATAAAATGATGACAAGTGTGTGTAAACACCTAAATGTAAAATTATGTGGTAAAATTCCCGATGTCAGAGTAACATAGTTGAACCATAGATGTTTGTGCCTAAAATGGTAATGGTAAATACCATAAACACCTATTGGGTTGCTTATATTTACAAATTTTCTACTTAGAAACCTTTTTGATAACACATAATTACTTTTTTTCACTAATTTATTTTTACACTTTCAATTTTTAGGTAACTTGTAATGCACCTGCTCAATTGTTTTTGTGTTTTGGTTTGATTTTTTAATTCATAATCATAATGTAATACAAAATTTAGTGTGGTGGTAATTGAGGAAGTTATATTACATATCAATATAAATTATAAATACCTACATCTAACCTTTATTGTAGAAAAATTTAAGCTCTTTCATTTATTTCTCTTTTATGTTTTAATTAATTAAGTACTATTGGTAAGGTGTTATTGGTATTTGATGTTAGTATTTTTTTTAAATTTTAGCTATCATAGTCATTTTTGTTTGTATATTTTTCTTAAATTTTATTATTTAATATTGGCTATCATCAAAGGCTACATTTGATGTATGTATGAAAGTATTTAATTTTTATCCTTTGATCTACACGCAACAACTATTATACTTTTCTTTTGTTCTATTTTACAATAGGGCAATGCAATACAATTAATTATTATGGTTTATGGAGTTCAAAAATTAGTTATTTTGAGAATCACTATATGTAAGTTAAGTTTTACATTATGAATTAAAATCCCCTTATAGCTACTACTTAGAAAATGAAAAGTTTTCCATTCTCATTAGATTTCCATTATTGACACACATGAGAAATATAATTTTTAATTTATCCTATACAACTAAAAAAATTAATATTATATGCCCTATATGATCTATAACCTTTGGCCATGTTAAAGTTTTTCATTGAAACATAATCCCAATTACTATTTGCTAAACCAAACTTGAGTCACTTTGTATTTACCCTTACTATTAACCTTACATTAATTTTGTAAACAAAGGCAAGTTGATTTCATTAGTTTCATCTTCACATTAGTCTAGATAATTTTAATATCCTTCTATTTGAAATTAGTCTACATCTAAACATTAACTAGCATGCATTTGAAGGGAAAATTATTAGATAATAGGCAACTTTCATTAGAGAGCATAAAACATTGAATTCATGAGTTTAATTTTTTAACTTTTTTTTTTTTTTTTTAATGAATTCTTTTTCTTAGTGCCATGACATTTATGTTTTTACCTAGTTGTACTTGATGTGCACAATGTATTTATGGTAAATATTATCAGTCAATATTTTATAGTGATGGTTGTGATCTTTTATTTTATGCTATATTTTATGTAATGTATTGGGTATGGGAGATTTAGATACACCATTTTTATATCTATAAATCATGTATTAGTATTTTTTTGATGGTCTAATAACATTATTGAAAAATTATATGGCTGCATATAAATCTTATTTCCATTATTTTTTTTAATGAAAATAATGGCATGTGAATAGAAGGAGAATATTGTTAATTCATATATCTATAGAAAAGAAAAAAAATCTATCACAAAACCTTGATGGTTGTTGCCATTAGAATTTATTATTGAAAAATTATAAGGCTCCATATAAATCTTATTTTTGTTATTTTTTAGTTTTTTTTTTAACAACATGATATGCGAATATGAGGAGAATATTATTAATTCATAGATCTAAATAAAATCAAAAACATCTATCATAAATCCTTGATGGTTTTTTCCATTAGAATTCATTATTGGTAGAAATATGTGACAACATCTCCAACAAAAGGATCCATCTAGAAAATCAAATGATAGAAAAAAATAACTTTAGGAAGCTGGATTAAAAAATACTAGATCAAGCTCAAATTTAAAAATAACCCATTTTTTAATTCTTCCAAAGCAACTTTTTCCCAAAAAAAATTAATTTTTTCTCAATCATGGTTAAAAAAATTGATCTACTAATGTTTTAAAAAACACAAAAATGTTATTTTGTAAAATCTTATATTTTACTTACAACATTACTTGGAATATCTTTTAAGTAGAGATATAACACTAGGAAACATGATGTTGCCAAGCATTTTTTATTAGTTTTGAAATGAAACAATAAACAAAAAATAATAATACTTATGTAACATATATTTAATTTAGAAAAAAAGTACAATGGCCATGAAAATTAAGAAAATAATGACTAGACCATATATGGGTGTTTAAAAGCTTTTACTTTTTTAATGTTATAAATAGTTGTATATGCATCTTATTATAGAATGATTAGATCACATACTTTGTGTAAAATAATATTCTTAAAATTTTTTATAAACTATTTTTTTTTTCCATGTACCAATTTCATGAGTATTGTAAATACATTTATATAATTCAAGGATAGGTTCTTTATTATAATTAGTAATCATTTTAAACTTAAAGTGATCATATTTAAGAATTGTCTGGTGATAATTATATCAATTGATATAGTGACACAAGTGCCTTCGTTCAAGTTAGTAATTTGTGTGTGTGGATGAATTAATTTAAAAAATAAGTCTCACTAATATATCCCAAATTGGATGGTAGTCTATGTTAAGACAAGGTTTTTAAAGTCTCTTGACGAAGAGATCACAATTATAAAGCATTTTTTTCTAAACATGCAAGATTTTTTATAACAATTTAATTTCATATTATTTATGTTGTAGTGTTTCATGTAATATAATGTTTCGTATATTAGAGTTTTTACTTTTTAATTTATGTTTTTACATTATACCATTTCAATGTTCTCATGTTATATTGTGTATCCAACTAATTTTACCTTATATTCATAGTAGATGTATTTATATATTTCAAGAAATAAAACACAAATTACATAACATTTAATCATTATCAAAGATAAATTACTTAAAATAATATTAAGTAATTACATTCAATACTTATGTTATTCTTATAACAACCTAAATATAGACATCCATGAAAACGTGCACAAGGAATGAAGATATTGATTGTGTCACAACATTGACTACACCATATATGACAGTTCATTATCAACATTTTACATTGTAGAGAACCTATACTTGTAACACTATAAATAAAATAAATATTGAAGGCTCGATTGCACTAAATGAATACCAATACCATTTACATTTATAAAATTTTAACTTTTGGCTCATGCTCAAGAGAATTTAGCCTTGTGTATGATAATGTGCAAAATGTAATGAAGTATGAACTTGCTTATAAATTTTTAAAAAATGGGAATTGAAGTTTTGAATTCAAATTCAGTAAATGATTTCCTCAACTAAGCAAGATAGATTCATATAGGAAAATAAAAATAAAATTTGAGAAGATAAGAAAATATATATTAATTATAGGCCTTTAAATATTCATTTTTATTTTTATTTTGTTATATTCTACCCATACATGTAGTAAATGATATGTTATTTTATACTATTGGATGAGACATTTTGTTTATCTAAGATAATTGATATCTGATATAATTAGTATATACTTCATGAGCATGTATTGTGATATTGCAATTATATTTTAGTTGGAGTATTTCAGTTTAGTATTTGATTTGATTCATGTTTTATCAAATTGGTACTATTGATGTCATTTTTTCATCATAGGTAAAAAAAGGATGACTGAGCTAGGTTTGGGCCTGGAAGACTTTCCTAGGACTATCACAACAATGTCATATAGGTTAATGAGAAATGAGGCAAAGAATGAAAACCATGTTATTCTACCATTTCCCCCTCTATGTTATTTTATTTCATGACTATATAGCATTTGTCTATATTTTTTATTGTTTATTGATTTGAGGTTTTCATTGGCTTATAAACAATTATGACTCCTTTGTGTGTGTTGTCTATCTTTGTGATTGGCAAGCTCATTGAATTGTCAGAATCAAACAATCAATTTTTTTATGATTGTATTAGTTATAATGCAAATTTTTAAGAAGGTAATGTTGTCATGATTATTTGGTAGTGATTAGGTTTGTAACCTAAATTATATTAAGGCATTTAGCATTTAACGCTTAGGAAAATACATTGAGGAGTCTTTTGATTGGTTGTGAGGACCTAATGATTATAAATCTATTTTTATTTAATTATATAATCATGTGTTTACTAAGTATTTGACTTAGGTAATGATAATGTTGTAAAGGTCATTTAATCTTGGTGGCATCATTCTTATTATTTTGATTTTTGACTATAGTCAAACAAACTTATCATTTTTATTAGGTTTTTGTAGAATGCATGTTGAAGGGTTATCATTGGGAGTCATTTTTTTAGGATTGTTGACTTGAAGTGGGTGTAAGAGGAATATGGAGAGAAATTATGGGTTTATTATACGTTCTAGTTGTATCCATAATATAAGTGGAGATTAATCTAAGACTCATAAGTAGAGTTGCATTTATGCTATTGGTAGTGACCATGTCAAGGAGGTTTTTATAGAGTTGTGGATTATTGTAAAAATATATTGTTGTGAACATAGAAAGAGTGGTAGAATAAATATGAGGAAGGGAGGAAACTAATTGAAACTTTATTTTGTAATTAGATTATTTTTATTGCTTATATTCCATTTTATTTATGCATAAGCTTCCATTGTTGTCTTAATAGGAACCCTATATGGATGGTTAAGTTTTAGGAAGGGTATCCATTCTTATTTGAATTTACCTATCACTATTATTAGTGTTTTCATGTACCATAGTTGATATGGCATCAAGGATTTGGGTAATGGATATTTTTATGTTGGAGATGTTTGTTGTTGGTTTTAGACCCCGATGGGCATGATCAATTTTAGTGCAACTCACCCATAGATGACATACAAATGTTGTGAGTGATATTAATGCTATTAAGATTGATATTTGATCTAGTATCATGTTTTGAAATTTTTTTTATTTTATTTATCATCTTATATTGAAGATGTTACTATTTGATTTAGTATCTTATTTTGAAAAAAAAATGTTATTTGATTTAGCATCTTATTTTTTTAACATTTGTTTTTGGGTTTGTGTAATGTGTTTTGGATGTTGTGTGAAATTTTGTTCATGGTGGAGTGAATATATTTTATAAAACCTTATTTCTCATCTAATTTTATGATTATGGGTTTGTCTGGTGACCTCTTCCAATCCAAAATTTATAATTGAGGTGGGTAGGGATACCACTAGATAAATGGCCTCAGGCTTCACATTAATTTTGGTATTTGTGTTTATTAGAATAATATGAAGTTAATTCTATCTTAACTATGAAGGAACTTGAATGTTTCAATGACTCTTGAGGCATTAAAGAAACTTTTTACTATGGATGAAATTTGTATTTTGGTTGAGAAATACTTTTGATACAAACTGCATGTTACAAGTTAAGAAGTCATTGTTGGCTATGACCATGTTGTAATTCTTAACTACCTTATATGGAAGTAGTGTAATAACTCAATATTAAGATTTTTTTTGTATATGTGAATATGCTACAATTAAGATAGTTGATTGCAGAATGAAAAATAAAATAGTTGAAGACATTGGTAGTTAATTCTTCATATTTTGAGCATTCTTGATTTGCTTGGTTTTGAGTGACATCTATTTAATGAGTACATTAGTTGACTATTGTGATTTTATTGAGTTATTTATGAATTTTAATTCAGGTCTTGAATAAGAAATTGTTGTGAACTTACCTTGGTATTCTTGTTGTTGAAATTTATTATTTATCTATGGAATCATAATCTTATAATAAGTAACATAGGGGGTGATCATTGATAAAATGTGATTTGAATAAGGTCATGAATTTGGGCTATCATACCTTTTTATTGATCATTATTATTTTATTTGGCCTATTTTATGTCATTGAATATGTTATATTGAAGTATTCTAGGTTGTAAGGAAATTGATTGTCAAAATGTATCAAACTATTGAGAATGACTTGGATATGGCTCCATGTTGTAGTTGAGTTCTTGTCTATTGTCTGTGTACTAATACAATAAGGTAGATGTGGATATTTCTCAATTTAATTATAATAATTTTAACACTATTCATTTAGATATAAAATATGAGTTATTCTATTAAGCTACCTATATTGGATATGTGTAACTTGATAAGGCAGTAAAATGTTTTATTATTGGTTGGCTATCTGCTCTTTTTAGTGTTGTTAATTATGAAATTTGAATGCATATTATTAGGTGAGACCATGCATGATTGATATTGACTTAATATGCATATATATTCACTTTTACACTGGTTATTACTAGTTCATGGCATGATTGAAAGGATTACTTAATGGACTACTATATTATAATGTCTTATCTAGACTTTATGTTATTAACATATGGATAGTTTGTATTACTACATTATACTTAGATTGCATGAAGTGATCACTACATTATGAGATGGTATAATATAAAGTGTGATTATTATGTTATCAAAATGGATTAAAAATTCTACATTATTTCATGTTCGCTATAAAAGTTCAAACATATGCAAGGAAGGTAACACAGTGTAATCGCAATGTCTTACTCTTGTTTAATGTATTATATGGGTAGTTTTAGTCTAGAGTTTAATTTACCATATTGATAAAATATATTTATCATTGATTAATTCTATTAATTGAGTTCTTAAATGAAGTGCAAATGGTTACATTAACATAAAGTATGTTTGGACCTTGCCAAGTATTGTTAGTGGTATATTAGTATTATGTTTTTAGTGTGAAAGAATGTGATGAGAATATATACATAGATTATTGATAGGGTACTTTTGTGAATCAAGAAATATAAGTGTCTTGACTATAGTATGTAGTGAAATCCTAATTCTAATTATTTAATATGAACTCAATAAATTGATAAGCATTTAATATCTTTAAATTAATTTTGTAACTCAATTGCATTTAAATGAAATATGGTAGAGGAAACTAGGGTTGAAATGTATTTGGTTACTATGTATGAACATATTAGTGATTATGTCATAAAAAAGAAACCTAGTGGAAATATGTGAGAGAAACTTCTAATTAAAATTGTCTTGTTATGCCTTTCCTGAGTGGCACTCTATATTTGTTCACTATGGTGATAATTTATTTAGCAATGATATTGTACTTAATGATTTTAGAAATAAGTACTTCTATTGAGATATGACATGGACAATAGATTTTTTTTTATGGATGTAATTATTATATTTATTGATAGAAAATTTCAAGACTCTTTGTTGGGTTTAAGTGAATTGAGAAACTTGTGATATGTATCTTTAATGGATTGAAAAGTAATTAACATAAGTCTGAAATTTTTTTAGTTCCAATAAGAATTATTTTTAATGAAACTAGACAAGGGTAAAACCCTAATATTTCTTGAATTGATTTTGTTAAGAGGTTTGAAAATAATTTTTTTTATCCCTAATGTATCTAATTATTCTAGAGGAATTGTGAGTGAATAGGCAATGAGTAATTTAGACTATGATTACACTTGGGATGGTAATATGAGCTTAATGGCCCCACTCTACCCAAAGGAGTCTACATGCTTAATGGTTAACATTAGTAGTAATTTTAAATTAATTACTCCTTGTTTACAATTTTGGTCATTGCTTAAAGAATGTTTTACATTGTTTGAGATAATAGAAGTAATCAATCCTTATTAAACATGAAAAATTATCATAATGAATATATTAATGGATAAATTATTGTATAATGAAGTTGTTAATAATTTAGATAACCTAATCTTTCTCAATGATTATGTTAAATATAAAAACATTAATTTAGAGAATATTATTCCCTATATGGATAAGTGATGGTAGATATACTTAAATTGACAAGTAGATCTATTACTATTATGAGTATTCACCAATGTATTATTCATGATATTGAGGTGGAAGCCTCATAAAGATGAAGTTATTATTACCAAAACAAATAATAAAACCATGAGGTTATTGTTGAAATTTTGTACTAATCACTTAATCTAGTGTGTTCATAATCTTACATATGCTTACCATGAGAAGGTGATAATAATCATGTACATGTATTTAATTTAAAATTAATGGTATTTTATATAAAAAAATATGATGATTGGTGTTGGAAAACAATAATTATATCCCTAACTTCATGAAATTTTATGGGTTGTAACATTTTTTCACTTATTGCTTTAAAAATTATAAATTATGTAGTAAACAACTATGGAGTATGTATAATTTTTGTATGAATATAGTCACAATAATATGAAATACACTTATATTTATTAATAGAAAATATTTTTACATGAACACAGTCACAATAATATGAAATACACTTATATTTATTAATAGAAAACATTTTTATGAATTTAACTCTAAAAATACTTCGATCTTCAAAATAATTTTATAGAAATCTCCTTGTGGATGCATGTCTTATCATTTTATGTAGTTTGACACACTTTAAATTTTATTTCTTTTAAATTTATACCTTTGGGTCATTTATATATATTTTAGGAAAAAAAAATATTCACATGTCTATGTTTAATACAACAAAAAATATTATTTACAAGTTTTATCATTCATTAAAGTGTTTCATGTTTAATAGCTTGTAGCCAAGTCTAATCATATTTATGGCTTCCTCAATTTTTAAAAAATGGAACACAACTATGTCACCCTAAAAACATATTACAATATATTAATAAATAAATAAGGTTGTATGAGAGTATGCACTATATCAAAAATATTAGGAAATACTATGCAACTTTGTACATTGTTTATTGTTACCAAATTCACCCTTGCTATCATTTTCCCTTTCCACATTAGAAAACAAATTTCATTTTTTAAGTTTATATTTCATAGTCCTTATTTTGTTTGATATTATTTTCCATTTTTTTCATTAGTTTCCATTGTAGTGTTCATCTAGATGTCATTATTTTATTTATTTTTAGGTTTAGGTGATCTAAATAGCATAAAACTATTAAAATTTAGATTGTACAAGATAGGGTATACATGATATAAATATGATTGATAAATAGAAATAATTACACTTAATAAATATATAAATGACCAATAAAAATTGAGAGATATGAAAATTACCTAATTTTATGATATTTATTACTCACTACCTATGTCATAGTCCTCAAATTAACTGTATAAGATTCATAAATACTCAGATCATGAACATATAGTCAAAACCTACATGAATGCTACTAGAAAATCTCAAAAACCTACATCAATTAATACTATCCACTTTCTTATAGCTCTATCTAGGTTGATTGTGCTAGTCTATTCTACCATAGATCATTACTCCTAACTTTTTACACTATTTATGTATGCTTTCTTGACCTTGGTCTATAATATCCTAGGATTTTGATCCTTATGTAAGTTGTTATTGCTCATACTTGACATTATTATGGCATATTTATTATGTTTATGGTTAGCATAGTTTTTATTTAATTTAGCTATTAGATTATTGATATGATTACCATGCTCTTATTTAGATTATCTATATGATTATCCTACTTCAAAAAAAATTTCAATTGTTTATATAATTGCCATGATTATCATGCTCTATTATTTTTAAATTTTATATGATTATTTAAATTTGATGTTATAACTTGTCTAGATATTATTGATGTCATATTATGTGATTATAGGAAACTAAGAAATGAGCTAAGTTTGGTGATGGATTTTGGTAGTCAAGGGTGTGTGACTAGTTAGATGAGACTCTAACAGTTAGATTATGAGACATTTAAAGATTCTAAGGGCCACAAAATCATTGGTATTCTATTGAGTACTTATTTTAATTCATTTTATCATAGTATTTTTGGCCATCTTTTATAATCATTTAATTATTTTAACTTGTCATGTATTAAGTTCAATCTCATAACTTGAATTTCACAGCATTCTAAACTTTATTATTTAGTATCAACCGAGATCTACTCAGTTAATCCATGACCCTATATTAATTCCATGTTTTATCATTTTATGTTGGAATGATTTTTTATTACATCTTAGAGTCACTCTTGTTCCTTTTAATTTTGGCTTTGACTGTGTAATTCTATCACTTACCATGAGTCTTTGTTGTGTTGGTTTTATACCTTGACCTTGGCCTTGAGCATTGAGTTCTAGTCATGGAGTGGACTTTAGTCCATAAAATTCATTGCATGGACAATCAATTTTAGCTGAAATAATGAAATTAGACTTAGGCCATCATATTGCATGAGATGGAAATGATAAAAGGTAAGGTTAACCTTATGATTCGATCTTGGACATTATGACACTTTTACCAATATTTTTTTATTAAGTATTTTATATTGTCAATTTTTACATTTTTACTGGCATTTATTTCTCTAATCTCATCTTAGAAACCCTAAGTAGCCACTATTATTTATATGTGAAAAGTTTTGTGATGAAAGTCTCTAGGGTTTCATTATATAGTTGGAATGTTGAGGGGAGTTGGGAAGGTTATTATATTTACAATTTTTTCAAAAATAAGTGGTATAACATGGGGATCATAGTGACAAGTATTTTCAAATTATTAGGCCCATGACTCGAGTCTTTCTAGTTTGACTATAGTTTTGGTAGAGTTGTGGGTTTAATAAGCCTTCTCATTTTCCATGCAGAAAGAGGAATGGAAGGCATGCAAGGAATATTTTATTGGTCCAATTAAGTTAAAGTAACTATTAAATTACTCTTTTAATATAAATATTTTTGGTATTATGAGAAATTATTATAGGAAATAAATGGGTTCTTGAAAGAACTAGAAGTTATCTTCATATCACTAGTTTCCATATGCATTTATTTCAATACATTATTTCGACCATGACTTTGCTTGGGGTATATTATTCTTGTATGTGATTTTATTTTTAATATTTTCTTACTTAAAAAATTCAAATCATATTTAAGTCAAGATGTATATAATTTTTTGGGTTTGAGCTAAAATCACTTGTTGATTTTGAGTTGTGCTTAATTAAGTTGTAATTTTGATTGAGATGAGCCTTTTCTTGTTGGTTCAAGTATATAATTATTAGTGATCCATTTTATTTGACTAATTTATAATTTATTTTTATGGCATTGGAATCTCAACCCCATTATGGTAAATTAACACCACCCTAATACCTGGCTCACCATCAAACTAATGGTTGGGGTGGCTGGGGCCACCAATGGGGGGCTCATAGGGCTATAAAGGTGGCCTTGCCCTTTTAGTTTACTTAATCTAAAAATATGGTATAGTTATTTTATTTTTTTCTCATTCTATTGGTACTCTAGCTGGAAATGTTTCTATTTTGGAGATTGAGGACAAAATTTGAGCTCAATTATGTAAGTATTTCATACTCAACTTTCTCTATGTGTGTATTTGAATTATTTTTATATTTATGAATGGATATTTTTATTTATTCTATTGGATTAAAATATAAAATTATATTTGTTATGTATATTTAATCCTAGGAAGTCAGTGAGTTTGATTATTTATATATCTAATATTAACTTTATTGAATATTTGAACTCATTTGTGTTCTTTAAGTTGTTGAAATATGCATGTGGAAGTATAAAGATTGAGTTCAAATACTGGTTTATTGAAATTTTAACTATGTTGAGTTAGTAGTTTTATTATTGAGTTTTTATTTGAGGTTTAGTTGGACTCTATATAATGAAAAAGTAGTCCACTAGATTTTAATGAGCATCCCTACAATCATTGTTCATTACTATGATATATATTGAGTAGTTTACTCCTCTTTGTTTTCTTGTATCTTTTGAATATGAATGATTAGATTATACAAAAGGTTAGTGACCAATATTTATAGTCTTCATTATCATTATTGTTATAAAATTATTATTTTATTCTTCAAAATATTATACATTTGATTATTCATGTTATGAATTAAATTGATATACATGTGTGGACATAGTTTTGGGAATGTTTTGAAATCAAGTGTTATGTTGAGTCTTATAGAAGTAGATGTAATTATTTTGAGTTTTTTGTTATATATTTTTTGTAAGCTTGGTTTAAAATAATGATTTTGTAGCAATCATTTGCAATAAGGAAAAATGGAATAATAGTTTGTGTTGGTGAGTATAATTCCATTCGAGTACAAACGATGAGATCATAAGTCTTAGTAGTAGATAGAGGTAGTATGGTAGATAAATTTTCATATTATGTAAGTTTATATTAATAAAGTATCACCACTTTTTGGTGGGTAAGATGCAAGAACGTATATTTTAATACCAAGTTAATAATTTAATAGATATGTTTATAAAACATGTTTGGATGATGTCATTATTAAGGTTTTTAATACTACCATATTATGTAGACAATTATAATTAACGTTGAATTTCATATGAAGCATGATTTTGTTGACATTATCAAAATAAATCTGAATTGGTAGTTCTTATTGAATATTCAATTAGAAAGAAAGTTTTAATTTATTATTATTATTATTATTATTATTATTATTATTATTATTATTATTATTATTATTATTATTATTATTATTATTATTATTTAATATCATGTGGGATTTTGTGAATTATTGGTATAAGTTAGTTTGCTTAAATTGATTATTATTGGCAAAACATATCTAATTGAGGAATAAACAAATAAGGGATAAGTGGATTATCTCACATTTGAAGTAAATTTGTTAATATGTTTTATTATTTTTATATACCATCATTGATGGAATTAAATTATAAAATATTAACCCTACACAAGAGTAACCATTCAAAGTAATTTAATTATATTGATATATTCTAAGGTTATATATATTGGGTGTCTCACCAATAGACCATTAATAATTTAATACTTAAGGTTTTTCTTATTAATAAGTTTAAATCTCTAATAGAATAATGCAACAATGTCTTTAATTCATCTTTTACTTGTTAGGAAATCTGGATGATAATAGATAAACTAAATTGGTGTTGTGACCCAAGTCCTAAGGGTAATGATTATAACATTGGTAGGTAACACTAAGAAATATTAAAATTAGTTTTACAAATTTTGTTTTTATAGTTGAATATTAAATGGTTATGATATGTTAACATGTTTACTAATCATGAATTGTGAGATTGATGGTTTTTGGAAATGATGAGTTATGGCATATAAATAGGAATGTATTGGTAAATTGGTGTTTTTAATTATCAAGGAGTTAAGACTTATTTGCTTTATAAAGGAATTAATAATATTTGTTTATAAGAGATTTAGACACTCTAGAATTTGCTATAAATAATTTCTCTTAAAAATTAAATGATTGATTTAGAATAGATTATGAGTTTATTCAAGATGTAAATTATCTATATCATATTCAATTTTGTGAGTTACATTGGACTAATTATAAAGATAAACACATTGATATATTAATGCATAAGTGTATTCTTATGAGTAAATGTGAAATGGGTTAATAAACTCATGTTTCTTGGGTTGATGCATATTAGAGTAAAATATTCTAAATATTATGTTTGTATATTCCTACTCTACTTATAAAACTAAAATTATGTCATGATAGTACAACAACTAGAAAATATTTGAATAATGTCTAAACCTTTCCTGCTAAACTAGTTTGATCATGTATGGTACTTAACTTTGGTTAAGGATCTTCAAAACATTATATGAGGAAGATGACTGCTAAATTATTTAGGTTGGATTTTATGAGTGTGAGGCCACACACTTATACACCCTGAGCTCCATATTTAGTGTGGAATGAAATACTTATTTATAGTGCCTTGTTAAGGTGATTTAACCATAGAAAAGTGGAAAAAAAACTATCCTATCCATATTATCTATTTGTAGTTGTGCTAGATCATCATGATCGTGGAACTATATTGTATCACTCCTTACTAGAGTGTATATTCATACTCAGATTTGCTCTCTTTCATATTTTTTTGGGGGATTTTAAATTGGTATCAAAGCACAATTTAATTTTTAGGGAACTTGGGGAAGGACTTTTTAAATATATACCCTAACTAAAATATTAATCTATGACTCCTTTGGATGGTTAGAACAAGATCCATTGGAGGTGCCAATGCCAATAATAACCCATGTAATTATAACCTAGGAAAAGGAAGAGGTATAAGTAAAGGTGGAGACCATGGTTCATATATGTAATAAATTAAGATAGATATACAACTTATCCTAATTAGTGAATCCAAGCTTGGATAAGGTAATCAACTAACATCTATTATGATACTTTTTATATCAGGTGCATGACCAAATTAGATTTTCTAAACCTAACTAAGGAAATACTTATCACAAAACACTAAAGGAGAGGTTCCAAAGCCTATAGGAAAATAATATCATTAAATAACCCTATCTAGGTATTCTAATTCATAAAATTAAATCTAATCTATTTATATAAAAGATTATAACACAAAGGGGGATGATTTAAAATAAACAAAATAAACAAGGGATCATGGTAGGAAAATGGCGGCCTAAATTGCCTAAGGTGTAATGTAACAAGCCTAGAAAACCCTATAAATACATTAAGTTTAAAGTTTAGAGGTAATATAAGTAAGTATTTATGCATTAAACCCTATTACTTTGTGAAATATATATTTATCAAATTAAATAACAAAATTTAGAGATACTTACATTTATATGAACTTATTGAGTCTCAATCTCTCCCTTGGCGAATGGTGATTTGAAAGAAATTATTGTGGCTTTGTAAAGATAATGTTATAGTTGAAATAAGATATATGATAATATATTCTTACTTGCATCCATGGCTCCCCACAAGACAAACTATCTTTCTTCTAAGGTAAATCCTAAGCAATGGCTCTTTCAAATGTAGATGTAGTAGCATTGTAAGCTATAATAATGTAAAAAATGAATATTAATCTCTATTGGATTTAATTAAGGTTATATAATAGAAATTAATAGGTCCTAACCCTTATATAATTTTATCTGACAAGGTCATCCCATGATGACCCATCTTTTTAAAAATTACCCTTTGGCCTCGAACTAGGTTGATTTAGGCTAACCTAGTTGTGTAACGTGGGTCGTAAATTTTATAATTGGGTCAACCAAGGATGGCCTTGTAATAAAAATGGGTTTTTTTTATTAATTATGGGATACTGTGAGGATAATTTATTAGGTATTTGGATAAATATAATTAATAATGGGTTTAGGTATGATAGAATTAACCAATAATCTTGTGAAACACCTATAGTCTACCCACCCATTTGCTAGTGCACCCTTTAAGGCATGCACTTAGAGAGATTGAAACTCAATAGGTTATTATAAGAGAGAATGTGTTATTAAATGATAAAGTTTTAAAATATTATGTGTATACATACACCCCACTCAATGCTGATCACGTGTCATAAAAGTATAACATGGGATGGTACTTCGAGAAAGAACATAACAACACACAAAATTGAGATAACACATTGTATTAAAAACATAAAATAAATTAATAAACACATAATTTAATTTACCTTGTTGATATTGAATAGGAGTTACATGAGAAAGAAATGAAAATGATGGCTAGTGTGCAAAATAAAAGACAAACCTTAAAAAAAGATAAAATTTAAAAGTTTTGTAAAAATATGTTATTAACAACTCTATTTTGTTAGGATTATAGAACTTATTTCAGTTTGTGAAAAGATCTCATTAAAAAAATGTTAATGAATAAAATATATAATTTCTCAATAAATAATTGAAGCTTTAGGATTTTTGAAATTTTACTATAAAAGGGAGAATTATTATTCATTTGTTCATTTTCTATTGTTGAACATTAGAGCTCTAGGTGTCCTAGTTTAGCAGTGAGAGAGATGATGCCTTGAGCGCAAGAAGGTGGAAAAACTAGAGGATAGATCATGCTTTTTGTTGGCATAGTTCAGGTATGAAATGCATTAAAAATTTTGTTGAGCATTTTTTGGAGTAAAGTGAACTAGTTGAGGAAAATTAGATGCCAATGTAAATCTGTGTAGTGGGATTCCTCCCCCCCCCACCAAATAATAATAATAATAATAATAATAATAATAATAATAATAATAATAATAATAATAATAAATAATAGAGTAAAAATTATTGAAAAATGGGTAGGAAACAAAAATCAAAAAATTAAGTCTAGGTCATTAATTATAAGCTATTTAAACATTATTATTGATTTTGAATAGTGTCAGCCTGACTAACTTAGTTGAATATGGTGGGTTTGGGTAAGTGGTTGACTACATAAAAGTGGGCCAACCAAGTTAAACAAAAGGCTGGCTGATGTCATATGAGTTGGATGACTATGTTGGAAAGATGAAAGTGGTTTACTTAGTGTGAAAAATGGCTGATTATGTAGAAAAGTGACCCATGACATACCATTTGGTTGACATAATTAAGGTAAGTGGTCGACTAAGTTATATTTAGTTAACTTAGTATGAAATAGGACTAGTCAATGTGGTAGGATAGATGGCCAATGTAGAGGATATAAAATAAGGTCAATGTATTTAAATACATGGTTGACCTAGTTAATAAAGATGAATAAAGGGAAAAAATGGCTGATGAAGTAATTGATTATATTATTTGTTTATGTTTTTAGTTTTAAAGTATATTTGATTATCATTTGGATAAACATCTAAAAATTTATTTTTTGTTTAATATTTTATAGAGGCCATAGAGGGTGTGGAGATTATGGATGTAGTGTGGCTATAAGATCTATTAGATGTATTGCCTAATGAATACTAAACACAAATAACTAACTATAGATTTAATGGGATTATGGAGATGCGGTGGATTATATTGAGTGTTGAGCTAGTCACAATTTTCTTAGGAACATGAGCAATTGACTAACACTTTCAGATGCATGGCAGATGGAGATACCATTGATGTGGATATTACCTTGAGTATGTCCATGCCTTTTTGGGACTTCCTATTGTAGGAATGATTATAGTATGAAATATACCAAAGATGAATGTTGATAGGTGATCCTTATCCATATGGGTGACTTAATCTGATAGGTATATATAGGTGATATTACAAGTGTGTTTATTTGATTTATATGTTTCAGCCATTCTAAATATCTAGAAGTCCATTATTAGAGTTTTGATACCTCTTGTGATCTTTCACAAGTTAGATGGGATGGCACCATTGTAAATTATTATGTTATGTTAGTCCATGTTAGAGTAGGTTACATTATATGACTTGGGGTCTGTGATTTGGGTGTAGTTAGTGCATGAATTTTATAGTATTATGGGGTAGATGATGATGGGCCCTATTTTATTATTGAGTATCTAGATCTATGAGATATTCCCTATTCATTGACCTACATGATTTCCACATGCAATGGATGATCATTTAGTACATGTGTGGAGGTAGAAATAGGATCACATGATACATGTTATACCATATCCCCTATAATTTTAGACTATCTCATGAGGGTAGGTTATTTATTGGCCATATCAGGGCATGATGGATACTTAGTGGTCATGGTTGAGTACTTTGTAGGTGCATGGTCAATTGTAGATTATTATACATTATCTATGGTGGGTGGAGCCACACCCAATAGCTCATGTACTAAGGTAGTCTAGATTTCCATATATGGTGAATTTTATAGTAGTCCTAATATATTAGGCTTCAATTTCAAGGGAAAAACATGGAGTAAGAGGTGCAAGGATGCCAACAGAGGTTCTTATTATAGGGATTTATCAAGCAAGGGTTTTTAAATAGTGATGCCAGTGATAATGAGGAGATATAAGACTAGTTATTGTATCATAACATTAGATACCACAACCACCACCATGGCCATTAAGACAAAGACATGCTATATTGAAGCCACATAGAGACCTAGTTATATAGCTAATGATGAATTGGTCTATAGTGAGGTAGATTCATAGTGGATCACGTCATGATCATGTGATTTAGCCTGGTTAGTATAGAGGTTTTATGCCACCATGGATCTATGTATCATAGGAGGTGCTTTGTGGTCAAGTAGAAAAAGAAACTATTGGTGAGTAAGATGTGGTATCTTGTGACTATTTTGATTTGAGATAGAGATACATGCATGTTTTTGGAGATATATATGTGAGAAGTGATGTAATTTTTGGTTTAATTTTTGTAAATGCTACAGTTAAGGAAACTAAATGTGTGACCATGGTGGAGATAAGCCATCATGATATATTAGATGGTATGATATTGTTAGCCAAATTTTGGCTAGCATTAAAGAGGTTCACAAAAAAACTTACTATTTTTACTCATTTTAACTTTGTTGATAGCCATCTTGGTCTTGTAATGATCCTTAAATGGTCACTAGGAACCTTGTCTAACATTATTTAAGGTTTTAACTTCTTCATGTGATCATAAAGCCATCAAAATTAGTTTAGAGGGTCTTATTATTGTGTCATGATGTGTTAGGATGGTGTATTGTTTATTAGGTATTCTTATTTCATCGTTACCTTGTTGAAGAGTCTTAATCTTTGTTTGAGGAAGTTAAGGCAATTTAAAATTTGTTAAGGTTTTTGACAAAGTTAAGGTTTTCATTATGGTCAATTTAAGCCTTCCCAAGGCTTCTTGCACAATTCATTAAGGAAAATGGTGAAGTGGTCAATTCAAGTCAAAGCCAGCCCTATAAATATCTATGTTGACTTCATGAGGCCATGAAACATGCATTATTATCTTTTATACTTGCTAATGCATTTCAAGGCATTTCAAGTCATGTTTTGAACCAATATGATGCATTGTACAAAAATTTATAATTCTCAAGCATCTTAAGAAGATATATAATGTGACTATATGTCAGTACAAGTTAGATCATGTCTAGTCTTTGCATGCACAATGTAAAAAGAGAGAGAGAATCACTTAAAATAAGTCATTTTTTGGTACTTGTCATTAAAATATTCATCAACCTTTTGGTAGACTAGTAATAGTCAACTTAATGTGCTCACTTTGTATAAAGGAGATATCGTTTACCTAAACTTGTGATAAGAGGAAGGGGGTCTAATGGTATTTATATTTTTGGAATTGTTTATCATATTGGTACCCCCTCCTTTATGAATAATCCTTAAGACTTTAGATACCTCTAAACTACCTGTAAAACCCTAAAATCATGGTTTCTTATTATTTGAATGCACTTTGAATTTTTTTGGTGAAAATATAAGGATTTGGGAGATCTTTCAAGTTATTTTTAATCCCCTCATATCATATTCCACATTTATTTTGGCACATATGGTAGTGGAGAGTGAGCAAAACCTTATTTGTGCTAATTGCAAGCCTCAATGAAGTTATAGGCAATGTCTTGGGGTTTGTAAGAGTTTTATTATGAGTAAATGGTTTGAATAAATAAATTGATGTTATTCTCAAGTAAATATAGACACTTTAAACTGATATTCTCAAGTCATTAACTCATTTTGTTCTCAGATGGACTGTGTAAACTCAAAAGGACTATGTGAACCTATAAATAAGACTATGGGGATTTCAAGTGGAGATCCAAAGTGATTATAGCCAAATGAAGTAATATAAGAGGCATTAAAAAAAATCACCTTAATCCATATTTTCATCATTTTTTAGGTGAGATCAAGGGGGTCAAATCATTTAGAAAAGAGGTTTTGAGCCTAGAGGACACTTGTTGGCCTGTCAAAAAATAGAATGAAAAAAGACACACTAGTGGTGATAAATGAGGGGAAAAAAGTTGTGTAAGATAAAATAAAAATATGAATATTATCTCCAAAATTAAAACTAATTAACTCTAAAAATTTTATCAACCTCATCACCAACTTACCAAGGCAAGCCTACTGCCATTCTAGGTTTGAGACTGTGTTAGAGGTCTACCAAGTACAAAAGTGAGTTAAAAGGGTCCATAATTCACAACATAATTGATATATGAAGGTTATAACCTCATGTAAAAAAATTTATGGTATTTTATAATAAATATAAATTCTAATAGGATCAAAATAGGAATCATAGAAGGCTTAAAGCAAGAAAATGTAGACCTATAGGTCTACAAACCTATAGGTCTCCTTTTCATATGAAATATAATGAATGATATATTAAGAGATGAGGTTAAAGGGTAAAAATAGTTATGGGAGTCATGTTTATACACTTTGGTAATGTGTATATGTCAAATGGAAGATAAAATATCACCTCTAACAAATCTTAAGCTTAAACCTCTACATACAATCAAAACTAGCACCTACGTGCTTGTTAGTCAAAATGAGAGAGATGCCTACTTTTGATTGAAGGTAAAAATGTCTATGGGAAATATAAAATAAAATTAAAGTTACTCTCCAATGTTATCATGAACTTTATATTATTTTTAGGGTCAATAAAGGTAATTTTTATGTTTGAAAAGTTTATTTAGGTTTGGTAGGCCTAAACCTGCACATGCAAGCTTGCATGTAAAATTGTGAAGAATGTTGTTTATTGAAGGTGAGATGGAAGAAAAAAATTATATAATAAGGTAATTAGGAATTCAAATAAAAATTTTATGAGGTTTTTAATTCCTTTAATAGTAACAAAAGGAGTAAACATAGACACTAGAGCCACCTTTGCATGATGTGCTATAAACCCTAGCATGAGCTAATGGATGTTGAAGGAAAGGATAATGAATAATAATTGTAAATAATATCATTAAAATGGTTAATTATGAATTATAAATACCTCCCTAAGGTGTTTTAAAATAAAAAATAAACTCCAATATAGTTGTTCAAGCCTAAATCTCTCTCAACGTCACTCACATAGTCTATCAGCTTGAGAAGAATAATTTGAGATGTTCATATATTTAATGAAGAGATACATGGTAACCTAATATATTATTAATAATATAACACCCTTATTCACTAATTATCCATGGAATATTTATGTTCATCAAGGGATTTGTCTCTATGAACACTCTTTAAGGATCTAAGACACCTAAAACCCTACCTAAACCCTTTTAAGAGCTTGATTAGAAAGAGAATGCATTTATTAAATTAAAATGGTTTGTGTGACACTTTAAATGACATAATAAACCTTAATACCTCTCCTATACACCTAAATTATCCATTGGTTAGCACATGTAGGGGCAAAACTATATGGAATTGACTCAAAAAGTATGGCCCTAGGACTATTTGTGAGTGTGCAAGGTAAGGATAGGCCTTAAAATCAGGTTTAAAGGTTTTTTAAGCTAATAAAAGGTTATATAATAATATACACACTTTTAAAATATTTTAAAGAAATTATATGATATAAAATATTTTAAAAGTGTGTATAGTATTATATAACCTTTTATATCAAACTTTTGAGCACTGTATGTATGTATGTATGTATTTTTGACTCATGGATATCATGGATATATCTAATGTTTTTATAAAATATGTTTTTGGTTTTTATATTATATGATAAAATTTGTTTATGGGTGTTATTTAATTTCTTTCTATTACATGTGTTGATATGTTATATGATATAATAAAATGTATAATGTATATGTGATTATTTTCTAGAAAATGTGAGAATATGCATGGTAAAAATGAATGATGAAAAATATAATTTGTATGTAAATGAAATAAAAAAATATGAAACAAAAATTACTAATAGATAAAAATTTGTAAAAGATGTTGAAAGTGAACAAAATGTGAATGATGAAAATTTAAATGGCAATGAGAGAAATATCAATGTAAAATAAGATAATAAAAAATGATATATAAATAGAAGAAAATATCAATGTAAGATAATAATACAAATAAAGATATATAATTAGAATTAAATATCAATGTAAGATAATATCACAAATAAATATATGTAAATGGAATAAAATATCAATGAATGATAAGAACATAAATACATATATGTAAATGGAATAAAATAAAAATGTAAGATAATAATACAAATAAAAATATTAAATTTGAAAGAAAATAAGAATAAAAATATATATATTTCAAGTGATATAAAATTAATATATGTGAAAAATAGAGATCAAAAACCAAACTTATGCATTGTGTTAATATGTAGTGTAAAAGAATATGGTTGTTTATAGCAAAACTAACACATAGTTGTTATAGGATGTTTAGGGAATTTTGTGAGGAAGGCATAGTCCTATTTAAGGTCTTATATTTCAACTCACAATAGTAAAACCAAAGATTTTTAAAAATAAAGGGTGTTATTAAATAAGGGTATTTTGTGAGGAAGGCCTGGTCTTATCAAAGGTCTTAGACTACAACTCACAAAAGGAAAATTAATGGGGTGTTACCATCTATTAGTTCATACTCATCAAGGGGAATATCAAGGATAATATTATGAATATAGGGAATGGAAAACAATACATAGGAATTATAGAAATCCTTAGTAAAAGTGAGGCACATGTAAGAAAATATACTAATGTTAAGAGATGTTTGAACAATAAAGACCTCAGATACTCTAACTAGTGTATTCCAAGCTTGGACTAACAAGTAAAGCACATAGATCATTCCATGAAGTTTTTATATTCATTAAAAATTAAAATTCACACCTTACCATGATGTTTTCCCCATTACTCATGACCTCTTATAGATATGTTAGTCTACTATGAAGATTGGCTACTTGCAGGAGAAATTCGGTGGCACTAAATAATATAATGAGACCATCTATCCTATTCTACTAGTCTACCACACCCCAATTCACCTTGGTTATATTATGAATCAAAATATGGATTTTAAGTTTCAACTAGAATAAGATATGTGCCAAAGATCAATCATGTCTTTTGGTGTGATTTTGAATTTGTAATTATATTTTATTTATTTTATGATTTGGATTTTAACTTTTTATGGATTTTTATATTCCTCCTCTATATGTATTTTGAAAACCAATAATGCATGATGTAAGTAATAAACACAATAAATATTATACTTTTATTTCAAGAGAGAAGTACTGAAAGACTATATCATCTAAAATATTTTAAAACTTGCCCACAAGTAAGTGTGCAATCTCAAAACTAAAATTATGTATGTTTTAAATGAGAGAACTATATGGGATAAATGAGAATAATAAGAGATACATTTATGTAATTTATGGTACAATTATGAGTATGCTTTGTAGTTGATCACAAGGTAAATAAGATAGTGTTAGGTGTGTTAAAATAACCATGTCACATAGATAGCCATACTATTCAACATTTGAGCTAGAATAAGCATAAATTTAAGGAAAATTCATCCCAAAATATGGGGGAAATTAGCTATTTACAAATATAAGTGAACCATAAATAAAGAGTTAAGCTTATAGATCAGAGTGAAATGTTTGTAAGATAAAATATTATGAATCCATAAAGTATGTTACATAGATTAAAGTGAAGAATCATGAGAGAAAAAGATATAAGATATATCATAAATGTTATAGTGAAATGTAAATATGAAATCCAAATTAGATGAAAATATGAATAATAATGTGATATAACACAATAATATGATAAAAAATATTGATAAATTTCATGGTACACATCATAAATAATATAAGTGTTAGAATCCAAATTATATATATATATATATATATATATATATATATATATATATATATATATATATATATATATATATATATATATATATTCTAAGGGTTTTTAAGCCATAACGTAAAAGATCAAGGGCACAATAATGACATGGAAGACCTTAGTTTAGAAGAGAAAGGCATGGAAGAAAAAGGTGCATATGATCTTAGAAAATAAAAGTAAATTATGGGATACAAGGATACATAAAATAAGGAAAAATAAAAGACACATGATTGAACAAAATCAAAAGACTTGGACACGGGTGCAGGAAGTGGAGATAGTTTTGAAACATCTCGTGGAAGGATTGAAGGAGACTAGTTATGCATGAATCTAGAAATGGTTCATGAGAGAATAGGAACATGAGGACAAATATCTATCATGGAGAGAATATATAAGTTGAGTTAGGCCCAATTCAAAATGATTCTATTGTAATGGATCGCCATGACTTCTTTTTATGAAACAATCATTGGCTAGTCATCACTATTGTATTAATGATGTGACCTAAGGAGAGGGGTTGGGTCATGTATAAATACCCTTTACTTTTATTTAGAATAGAGAAAAAGATAATACTAGAGAGTAAATTATGTTAACTTATATTTGTAATCTTCTATTATTCATTAGTAAGCTATGGTGTACGAGTGACTACAATTTTCAAATGAAATCAATATAGTCACTATTTTTATCTATAAATTCTAAAATATGTGCCAATATGTTGTTATGGTTATAATTATAAGTATGTGGAATGTATGGAGTGAATAACATGGTTAACCATAATATGATGTTTGTATTAATAAAAACTAAATGTAACTAATCCAAACACCTATGTGTATACAAAGTGTTAAGGTTATCCACCACCATATAGTAGAATTGAAGAGAACTAATCTTGAATGCATGATTTGGGTGAGCAAGTGAGGTTACTACTCATGTGATATGTTGACATGCTAGCTCATTAGATTCATCATTTCCTTTAGGTGTGTGACTAGTATTTAGTCAAGCAAAACTAAGGATAAGGCCCAATATTTTGGTTTTATTATCGAGACAAATTAAAATTGTTAGCACAATGGTAAAAAGATGCTTGAGTGGCTCTCTTTAAAAAATATCAAGTGTTGGATTGACACAATAGAAGAGAACTTTGAATTTTAAAATATTAGACAAGGAGTTTATACATGATAATGGGTAGAACATATATATGATTCTTTATACAAAACCTTATCTGTATAAATACCCTTGTATTTGTATTCTTGGATTTTAGTGTACACACAAGGCCACTCAAAAAATTATGGATGGAAATATCCCTATTTAGTAGAGCATCAAATAACATTGGCAAAGTTAAAAACTAATTAGATGCATGTGGTGGATGTATATTGTAAAGTAACACTAAATAGATACATATTATAATATTTTATCTCTACATATTCTTGTTCGATATAAGCATAGTTTAATTTCCTTAGGTAACCACATATAACGTAGCTAATATAGTTTACCTTAAAAATTATGAAATTCATGTTTGACTCTAGACTTGGGAACTTTTGCATGGATGGATAATACTCTCTTGTGTATGATAAATGTAATTTATGGGGAAATGAAGGGGTGTACATTGCTATATGATTGGTAGTTCAACATGGAATTCAATTAGTGATAACCGCATAAGTATGATGAGGCCAAACATAAGGCCATGATAGATAGTGATCACAAGGGAAAATGGGAGGATCATGGAAGTGTTGTGAGAATCCATAGGAAGGAAGAAAGACAGAGTGAGTACTCCCTAACCATAGATCCATGCCCTTCATTGTCATAAGTATACATATAAGATGGAGGAAAAATATTGGTGATATAAAACCCCAATACAATTAGGCCCAATTCCCCCACCATAGTGCACACTCATGCATCTCGGTTTGACATAATTATCATAAAACATTTATATATTGATAGTATGGAATGTATGCATCTAAATTTTCTCACTTCATCACTAACATTACTAATTTCATATAGTTACATCTAATTTGTCCCAATATCATATTATCTTAGTCCTAATCTAATATTTCCAATATATCCCCCATCCTACTTTATAAGATACCATATCTGATTAATTCACTTAAGTCCCCATTATATACTAACTAATACCACTTTTCTTATATTTAGGAATTTAAAATTCCCATAACCCACCCACTTACCTACTCCTATTTTTTCCTACAAACCTACCTACCTACTCCTAGGTTTTCCTACAGATCTACCCCATGACATCATTATCTTTAATCCACCTAATATCCCTTTTATCAAATCCTAAGCACTTACTAATCCATAATCAACAACCTAATGAGGACTCTATAATTATCCAATCCTATAATCCTCCTCTAACTTCTTTGAGCTCTATAGAATCCTCTAATTATAGAGGTTTCTTGGGAATTTATAATTTCCTTTGATTCCCTCCCTTCTCTCTATTTAAAACCACCATCTCCTTCCATTTGGGACAATGAGTTGAATGTGAAATAAATCCATGCTAATCCAATACACTAATCCTTTCATCAATCTATCAAATAATCCATGAAATCTAAGTCTTGAATAAAGTCAAAATCATGCTAAAATTTTGTGTCAATAAGTAATCCATTATCATTTAGTCTTTTTTTTTTTGAATATTGGTTAGAGTAAGTAGCTTTAGATTTTATAATACTATTATATATGTTTATTTAAATTGAATTATAGTATAATGGCTCTAAATTCATGAAGTAGATTATATATTTGGGTGATTTTAATATAATTTGCATATCATAGTCCATTGCTCAAAATTTACCATCTCATATTTGGCGACCATAGTGGGAGCCCTCCTTTTGTGCTAATATTGTGAATGTGAAGTGTGATAATGAAGCTTATAGGTTTGATTAAGCACAAATTTAGGCTCAAATTTTCAAAAATATCATTTTATAGGTGAATTTTGGTATTGTTATATAACTTGCTTTTTTGCATTTATAATTTTAAGGATGATAGTGGCAATTTTGATATAAATTTTCAACCTAACTACTAGCCATCAGGGTAACATAGTTATTGTTATCTTCTTAGTCAAAATCACTTATCCTATAATTTTAAACATGCCAGTCAAGATTTTGATTTCTGTCTATGATTTTGACACATTAAATTGAAATTTTTACTAGTAGTAAATTTATAAGGTTTTTTAATCTATAGTATAGTATTCTTACTTTCTATCTACAAATCTCACTTACCATTTGTGAACATTTGGTACCTATTTTTAACTTATATTTTTTAAAGGGTTGACTTAAAAATTTAATATTAAGAAAAACCACAAATCCCTAGTTACAATTTTTAAATGGTCTTAATTTAATCTTGTTTCAATCCTAAGAAATATTTTAAATACCTTAGTCTAATAATATTATAATCAAACACCTCTCAAGTACTTTTAGTTTCTATAAAATTTATAAATATCTCAATTTTTATATATTTTTCAAAAACACTTTTAGGTAGTGTTATCAAAAAAAGTTGCACCTTTGAGGAGGGTGTTCAAGCCTCCTCACTTAAGTGATAACATGGGAAATATTCAAAGAATTTGTGTGACCTTATATTTAAAGAGAACATATAGATTATGGCTAGTTCCCTTGATTCTCTCACCTAGAACAATAAACTAAGCCTATTGCTTGCAAGGTAAAATGGAGAAAGAACTGAAATAAAACTAAACTAGGGAGGTGATTTATAAACTTTTTCTCTTAAACCTACCTATCATACATTAAGAACATGAAATATGACTAAATTTGATTACATAACTCAAATGGGGTCTCTAAACATGAATGTTTCACATAGAGGCTATAACATGATACATAGACTAAGGGGATGGTCAAGAGGCCTAAAAGACACTAATGAATGATTCCACTTGAAATCCATGTAAATATATTTATAATCACTCTATATTACCAATTACTTATAAAGAGGTAAACATGATAGGATACATGAGAGGAAGTAACGTATTATATCTAACATTCATCAACTAGCATGAAGTGTACACTAGATATAAGTGTTGAGAAAGATTGATCTAACTTTATTCAATTCAGAGGCAAATTAAAAGTATTAATTTGGATAGGGCTATGACATACTTGGAAAAAATATCCCTTATAATGCCAAAACCAGGCATACATATAGGAAAAGGAAGAAGAGAGAGAGAGAGAGGTGAGGTGTCAAGAACCAGTGATGGTTATCAAGCACTCTTAAAGTAAATAAAAAATAATATCTAAAAAATTAAAAATATGAATTATATCTTCAACATGTCTGCACTCTATTTTATGACAATCTTCTCAAGATGGCATATGACTTATGTTTGGTTTGATGACTCATCCTTGAGTTCTTCAAACTACCCCTTAGAGTCATTGAGAAATACCAAGTCATATTATTGGATTCTAACTACCTTATACACTTTTCAAATACCTAAATTTCATCATATTTCCACCTCTATTCTATAATTTCCTTCATAATTCTCACATTTTCTCTCTTTGAGGCCTAATCATTGTAGCCCTATTTTTTCACAAAGCTCCTTGGTTTGGATTATATAAAACACTTAAAATAAAATTAAAAAAATATTTGAGTACCATATATCTTTATTTAAATTCATGTAAAATTTTATGACCCAACTCCTAATGCAAACCCACTTTTTCAACACCCATATTTCCCAATTATGCCTAATTAGGCCTAAAACAAGCCTATGGTACTCTAGATAAAAAAATACCATACATTAAAGATCCAAATCCTATAAAATATTATTTTACACATTAAATAATGTGATATGGAAAGTTTTCATGCATTTTCATGGGTTAAAACTCAAGTTATGCCAAATTTCAAGTTTCTAGCCCTAGTTTACAAAAACACAGACCTGAGTAGGCTGAGAGCAAAGAAAAATGGATGGAGAGTGTTTTAAGGAACTAAAATGAAAACCAAAACCTGTATTATGTCTTCCCCAACTTACTTAAACTCTTCTACTTATTTTTTTTCATTATCAACCTCCATGAGCTCCCACCAAGCAAGAAAGCAAAATTATGTGTGCAAAAGAGGACTATATCATGGATGTAGGTGTATTTTAATATTTTGGATAATTTTATGATATTATTAAAATTATTAAATATTAATTAATTATTTTCACACACTCTTATATCCATTTCAATCCAAAACTCAATGCAAATCATTGCACACTTATTCCAATTCTTGAAAATAGGGTTACAAAAGAGGTCTTTAGCAAGATTGAAGGTATTCCTTGGGATTGATATTTATTATGGATATATAAAGAGCATATTATTAAATTATCTTGAATTTTATACCCCTTACATACCCTATAAACATCTCATTAAGTATCTCATCCTTAATTTACATCTTCAAATCCCATAGTCTACATTCTTCTCAATTTAAACCATTGAAAATGTTCCTTTTGGTCTCCTAAAACTTTGTAGTCTCCTATTTGATCCTTTAGATAAATTTTAAAGATAAAAAATTATTTGAAATATATTAAATACTTCAAAACACCCAATTTTATATTAAATCACTAGACTAGTTTTTCTAGGCCAATACTCCATAAGCTCATTTCAAGAGTGATATTGAGAGCTTGATCCATTGATAGATTTTCATTGAAGATTTATTATCTCCACCTTGAACTATTCTAGTGCACATGTCACCTATACTACCAATCCAAAAGTCCAAAAGTGTTTGTTTATAATAACTTCTCCCTTATCTTTGAAGGCAGTAGGTTCTCTTTAGACTTTATATGTATTACATTCATATTTGGGAGCATTTTGGGAGTCCTAGGAGTGGAGTTTGTATTGAAATAGGTCATCACTACCAATAATTTCTCTTGTATAGGTATTTTCCTTTCTTATTTACTCTTTAGACCCTGTGAGAGAGCTCAAACCCATCTTACTAGTGAGATGCCACCTAGAATCTTCTTCTAGAGATGCTTATGAAGTGAATTTATCAACCTTCTTGATAATTTTTTAGGTTATATAGGTCACTAATATCCATAAGAAACAAATTTTACTATTGGTTTATTGAGTAATAAAACCTAGAAGCAACATTACTCCTGTTAGCTTCAATAGGCCTAAAACTTCCTATAACAAGGTCATGATAAAAACACTATTTGGATGACTTGGATCACTTATTTAGTCGATTCATAACTCCCACATAATATAAATGTTCTCATAATAAGATTCAAGTCTCAAATATTCACTCCAACACCATAAATTTTCCTTTTCTAAGAATTTTTGATAACCACCTACAAGCAATTTTATGCATAGTCAACATGCTTTCCTAATTCTCTTGACATATGACCTTATTGGTATTTTTAAGAGACCTAAAGAGGATAAAGGCCCCTTGGTGGAGGTTAATATAGTGTTTTCATTCCCAAACATAATTTATTTCATTCTCAAAGATGTCATAGCTTTAAGAAACATACCTACCACCTTCAAGAACAATAAAACACAACACTTTTTTCTACATTAGATGCTCACATATGCCAAATAGTGATGGAGGATGATATGAAAGGAATATTTATACAATTTAGTATCTCAAAAAACCATTTATTTACATCCATTATCCTACAAACTCATTGAAACAAGAAAAATCTTACATGTGGGATTTTATGAGGGTTTTGGGATACTTATTTTGTTAACGATTGTTCATAAAGCATATCCCTTCAAAACTAAAAATAATGAATAGAATTTCAAGGTCATAATTGAACATATACACCCAAATAGGACTAGATCCAACTCTCTTTCCTCTTCATGTAATGAACATTTGTAAATGGCCTTCACTAGTTTGCAAAGAGGTCAATGGATATATGACACATTTTTTTGACTCTTTAGACCTACCAACACTAAAAAAATCTTGATTCAACCCTTAAAAACCTTTTATATATTTGACACCATTCATTTTTGACATGAAATAGCCATCTCCACATATAAAAATAGATTTATAATCCCTTGACAAGTGTATGTATACATCATACTTCATTTTCTTGATATTTTGAGGGTCCCACCACTTTTGCACATTGAAACTAACCTAGATGAACATGTGTGAGGAGTAAATAACCATGAAATAGTTTAAAAACATGTTAGAGGATTCAAAATGCACTTGATTTTTCAAATTAACAAAGACAAATATTACTTTAATATTATTGGTATAAGTTTTATGCACACCATAGCCATAACAAGATAGCCTCTAATGTTTTAAGATTTAAATGGAGGTAAAAATCCACTCTAATTAATGAGTTTTAGGCATGAAATTTATTTAAACCTATTGATGGAATAAAAGGTTGGACATACAGGTTTTTGATAAGGTTTTTTAGATAGAGGTGTGGTTCCTAAGAGATTGTAAATCTCTGTGTGAATTGGATGGGAAACTGGATTATAATCTAAAGTGATTAGATATAAAAAAAACTCAAAAAAAAATTTAAGGGTAAGGTTGAAAATAAATATTCTATTATTTTTAGGAAATACTCCCCTAGCTAGTTTCTAAAAGGACATGTCTTCTCAAAACATATGCCTGTTGCTAGCAAAAATTACACACACGCAATCAAACATGGATAAGAAGTCTAAGGAGATAAAGATGTAGGAAATTCATAAGCCTTAGACAAAGGTTACTCCTTTTAAGGCATCTATTTTTCACCTTTAATAAAGATATTATAGCTTAGGCTAGTGAAGTATTCAAGACAGCTACTGTACACACATAGAAAACTACATCCAAGAAAGCACTCATACATAATCATAATTATGTATCAATTTGAACTTAACTATCTTAACCAATATATTTACCAATCCTTCAATAGTTTTTTCACATATATAGATTAGTATGTCAATAAAAAAATAATCAAAATCTATTTACATATTTTTCAAACTCAACATTATTGAAACATACAACCAATAAAAGTAACAACTAATAACACAAAAATTGGAAAGAAAATACACAAACACATTCACTAACGATCAAAACTGATGGTGCTCCTATATTCAACAATTCTCTAACAAAAATCTAAGTTAGAATATAATTATTTATATAGACTTAGGGAAGGGGTCATCTCATCCTCCAAGTTCATGCAAGGTCATTACATGTGATAGTTAGAAGATGTAGTTCTAACTGTAGTCTAAAAATGTATTGAGTTTACTTACATTTATGCATTTAAAATAGCCTTTGCCAAAGTTATGTAGTATGTGCATATGTATAAAGACAAATTCTATTTTTTATAATTATAGATTGAATTGTATACAAAATTTAGAATATGTGCCATTTATCAAAAACTACACATGCTTCCTTTCATAAGATGTGAGAACAACCTATTAATATTTTAGATTAGTCACCTTCAAATGGAACTCATATATGCACCAATTTCCAATGATTTTATTAGAACCAAGGACACTATTATTAGCCATGACTAATCTAAACTATGCATTTCATGATCACCTATGCCTTTTATATAATTTGGATCTTCACTTTTATATTCATCATTCATATTAAGACATGCATGTTCATACTCTAGCTTACCTATGAGACCCAATGTTTATTAATAGATATAGCACAAGTATCTAAATATCTACGTATTTTTTTTCATAATACCATGCTAGCTTTCAAAATGTGACACATATCAACACCTGATTGAGTTTTGAATCTTTAAAAATTCTACCTAGGACTCGCACCATCAATCATTTGCATGATGGATTGCAAGTGTGCCGCTTGGTAGATCTTCACTAGTTTTAGGACCTTTGAAAATTCCATGTTAAACCCATACCATCGATCATTATGTACTAGTTTAATGTGTTTTTTTAGATCTATACACTGGGCTCTAATGATGGTGACACTTGTCACTTTTATAGATATTTGACATTTCAACTCAATCTTGTATCATTCAATCAAATGGGCTCGAGAAGATACACATCATAAGATCTTGATTTGAATCCAAATGGGTATTTTATGAGGTTAAATTTAAATTTTACATGACCATCAAATGATGTCCTCATGATTTTCAATGACGTTCATGTGAATGTTAAATTTAATCTTGTAAATTTGATAAATGTCATTTTCTTAAGAATCCTTGCTTCTATAAATATAAGCAAAAAATGACTTAGCATAATACTTTTGGAAAATATGTATAAAGGACCTTGTATGAATATTTTAGCCTGAGGTCTTAGTATTAATAAAATATTATTTAGGCATAGGCTAAAATATTAAATTAAACTCAAAACATAATGAAATGTTCTTTAAGCAAATGTTTCACTTGGTAGTCTAGTATTTATTTTGGGGCAATTGTTATGGGGAAATTATTTTAGGAGAATTGTCATGGGCTTTATGTTGTTGGGACCCTCATTTTGTTGGACAAAATGTCTAAAGGAATTATTGAAGATATGGTCATAAAAGGGTTGAAGGGTATGATGTTTTGAACAAAATGTCCAAAGGAATTGGCTGAAGGGTAAAAGGCTAGGGAGAAAAATCTTGAAGGGTAAATGGTCACTTCAAAATAGGCTGAAGGGTCTTTTAAAAATGTCCAAAGGGTCAGTTTAGAGAGACCAAAGGGAATGTTCCCTTGGAGGAATTGTTTTGGGATTTTTGCATTGGATAAAATGTTTGAAACACAAATCGTAAAGGAATTAGCTTGGGATAAAGTCCCGAAGGATAGGCTCGTAGGGAAAAAAGATCGAGACAAAAGTCTCGAAGGGCATGTTTAAAAGGGCCAAAGGGTCTATTTTATGGTGAAAATGTCCAAAGGGTCTACTTCATAGAGTACATTTTGATGGGAAAGGCCCCTTTTAAAATTCCCTAAGGGTAACCATAAAAGTCCTAAAGGGTGTGAACATAGGATTACAATAAGGGGAGATTACTATGGTGTTAATGAATGAAACCAAATTGAAAACAAAACACACTAATGCTAACACCTTAATCATATCTCAAGGGCAAAGAGTGGTGAATAACAAAAATTAACAAATCACGAATAAAATGCAAGTAACTTACTTTTTCTTACCTTCCTTGATGCTCCAAGAGTCTTCTTTGATTGGATTTCTTGGATTGTACCTAAGAGGTCTTCATCAATGGATTATGGCTACTTTCATCCCCTCTTGGCACCATTTTTTGGCTTGGCTATAGCTTGATGTGGCTTGATTTGGCTCAATTTTGGCAAGGTAACATTATGTAAATGCTTCATAAATGAAATCCTACATTATAACATTACATTGGTTGAGATCTAAATTCAATAGGCAAGGTCTCCTATTTACAGATTTTACAAAATGGTCAAAATGATCTTGAACCATCCATATCAAGATGAAGATGTGTGGATAAGGATGCATTAAAATTTGGAGTCCATGCTCAATAAATGCCTTTATAAATATTTGGGATAGAGAGGCATTAAAGAGGTATGGGAGGGCATTGATGAGGCATGGGAGGGCTTAATCTTGATATTTATGCATTTATGGCCTAGGGATGTCTTTCTAAAAAATAATGTCATTTGATGATGTAGTTATTTAATATTAATTCCTAAAAATAAATATTGAACAAGCTCCATGGAAAATCAATTTAGGATCTTAATTCAAATTAATTAGCCTTAGACATGATTTATAAACTTGATACAAATCTTGGCCATTAGTGCACAAATTAATCAAAATGGTCAGAATGTCATATTATTGGCTCAAAACTTGATTGGATTGGAATTATAAGTTAATGTTAGATGCATTAGATTTGTTATCCCATTTAGGATGTTGCCAACACAAAATAATAAAGGCACACGCCTTATGCAATAAATTTGGTAGAAAAGAGCAATCCATAACACCTAGGTGCAAAATGTCATTCTAACTTGAAATGATTTGGTCAAAGTTATCTATCTCATAAATTACATTGCCCCATTTAGTGACACTCTAGCCAAAATTGGCACTTGTATATAACAATTTTAACTCATTTAATGTGTTTTAGTGTTTTAAGCTAAATTGTGAAGCTTTGATGGAAATTGGTCAAAATCATGGTTGGAGGTCATTAGTGGCCACTATTAGGTGTCTACAGTTTGCCCCTATTTAGGAATATGTTGAAAATCATAGGCAAAGCAATGTCTTCTCAAATAATGAAAAATGGCCTATATGTCAAAAGGAAGATGATGACTAAAGAAAAAGCTCCAAATGGTGTTTTGAAAGTCTAGGATGATGCCCCCTTGAGGGAATGGCCATCATATGTGTGTTTGGATGGTCCCTCAAAAATAAGAAAGAAGAAAGGTGGGATTAACCTATGGTTGAGAGTAATCCAAATGATAAATTCTTGCATACATTGATTTAAAAGGGATACCGATTTTCTAAAGGTGACTATAATCAGTAATAAAAGTTGAAAGAATGATTTGACCATAGGTGGTTATAATCATTAAGATGACTTGATTTTTTGGTAAATATGATTGTTCATTGGTTAGGGTTGATTAGAAAGGATAACTCAAGGATATAACCTAGAATATAGATTAAATATGAGTAGGTATACACGTAGATGCAATGGTCTAATGACTAAATAAGCCACAAAAAACCAAACATATGAGGATGCAAAATGATGAAAGAGATGGATAAAATAATAAGATTGATTAATAGAAAAGATTTAATTATACCTTCCAATGAGGGGATGCTCATTCTTATTAGCAATAATACAACTAGAATGGTCAATGGGTTGATTTGATCAAGATGGGTGAAAATATTTACCAAGGTACCAAGGAGAAATTTTTTTGGCTCCATTGATTGTATACTTTCTTGAAGTTGATTTTTATTATAGCATGTGATGTAGGTATCCTGATAGAACACTGTGAAGACTATCAAAAAATATGCATAATGACTAACTCCTAATCTAATATATAATAAAAAAATAATACACCAATGATAAAAACCATAATGATGATGTTAAAATATGAATATGGATGGATTTAAGAATAATTCACAAGGAACCACCCAATGAATGCATCTAAACTAAGTCAAAGAAATAGTGTTGAAAGTAAATAAAGAGGTAAGTGAACAAACAAAGAAACAAAAAGAAAGCACATAAAAAAATAAACAAACAAATATAAATCTTAAAAACAAAAGCAAAAAAACATCCTAATATTGACCATGCCCTAGTAAGGTGGATCAAGGATAAGTGACTAGGCTCACACAAGACAAATGTTTTTGGATTTTGAAAGATTTGAATGTTTTTGGATTTTGAAAGATTTTGAATCTTAACTCATTATAGATTGACAAGATAAATACTCATAAAATGGCAAGATTTTTTGGATTATATTGCTCATAAAATGGTGAGAGCACATGGAAAGGGGGATTTAGGTGACCTCAACATGAATCTAGAAAATGGCCAATCAAATGAAAATAATAATGGCAAGGTGATGTAAAAATGCATGATAAACAAATGTTACCCCTAGTTTTCCCATAGGTAGTTATAACTAGGGTATAATGGAGTAGATCAATGATACTAATTTTCCCATTGGTGGTTATAATTAGTAGTAAGACTAGAGAGACTGATTTTCCCATAGGCAATTATAATCAAGGTCATTTAAACAAAATTGATATAGGAAAAAAAGTCAAAGATATCTTGCTAGATCAACTATCAGACTACTTTCGTAGACTATAATTGTAAACATGAATTTTATTGATTATTGAAACTTGATCGGAAACCCCTCATAAAAAGTCTAATAAGAACCAAAGTAACAAAGATCAAAACAAGATTGGATAGGATGACTAAAAATAGGCTTTGGTCTAAATAGGAAGGGCATGATAAGATGACATAATTTAGGATAATTATTGGTCTGATAGGTTGGATAAAATTGTATGAGGGTTACCCAAAAATGATGGGGTGATTGGATGGGTATGAGATGATTGAAAAAGAAATGGTAAATGAAATGGTATGGTACATGTTTTTGGTTGATGATGGTTTATATTTTTTGAATGTGTTTGGCCTAGGTATGGTAGATGGCATATGATTCTATTATTTTTACTAAAGTGGAGATGTACATCCTAATAAGAAAATGGTATAACTAGAATAATTAATTTTAATTTCTAGCCCACACCTCATTTAAATAGTTTCTCTAATAATTACTACCCATATATTTAGATAAAAATAATGTTGTTGTGATCTTCATTGGTCATTGATTTTTTTCCTTCAAGTATCGAGACTAGATATATTTGTATCCTTTGCAAAGGAAAGTGTAGCCATGGATTGTAAATAGGGATAAATGTTGGATGATAGGCTTGTTTTGGTGATGTATTGGTGGATGATAATGGAATGTGGAATGGTTAGAAAATAAATGAAGTCATGAATTTTAGGCACATGTAAGGTTGTTGATGCCATATTCAACATAACTTTGAATGTGATAGGGCTGAAGACTTTTAAATATTCTCTTGATAAGACCACCAAATTCTTATATGGTTTGGGTCTGAAAGTAGTTGCCATATTATTAGGTTGTAGATGGGAGGATATATTGATTTGATCTTTGATAATGACTTTATTAAGTAGTGAATAACTTTTGTGCTCAGCTATTGGCACCTTAATGAGGTTTTAATCAATGAAGTTATCTTACTTGTCCCATAGTTCCTCTAAGAAGGTTTCACTAAGGAACATTGACTTGAAAATTTTATTATCTTGAAGCACCTCTAAAATGGTTTCCATTTAATATGTTGATTTTTAACTTTGATTATCATCTAGTGCCTCTAAAAAGGTTTCACTAGGAGATGGTTCTTCTTCTACATGAATGTGGTCTTAGCCTCCTTGATTTTCTTAAACTACTATGTCACCATGGATGCAGTTTAATAAGGTATGATTTTGTTGGTCCCAATCAACACTTACAAGAGATATAATGTCAATGATATGACTATGTTAGTTGGTGGTAATGCCATGTGGAATGGTAATGGAATGGGGAGAGGTTACATAATCTTCATAAAAGATACTAGGAGAAATTGTGTCGATGCTAAAGTACTCATCCTCAAAAACCATGGAAAGATCACAAATGTATTCAAATTGGCTTTCATGGCACACATAACCAATGTTATAACAACCATGAATGTAATCCCCTTCTGAATCTAATTCCAACTTAAGGTACTCTAAATCTAATATTGAGACTGATGTTAATTTTAATTCTAATGCTAAATCTAATGTTGGTCTAAGAATAGAAATTGACTCTAATTTTGAATCTTCATCTGATGGGTACTCTATTACAATGATGTCTTGTTGAATTTTTGGTATTGGAAAAGTGATGGCTTGTGATGGCATGATGGGATCCATAGAGACTAGTTTGCCAAAGTGAGACTCATCCATAATGGGAAAAAGGTCAAGAGATAATTCCTTAGAGACTAGATTATCAATAGTCATCTATTTAAAAATAGGCATATGATCGAGGTAATGATTTTCCCAAAGGTGGTTATAATCATTAAAAAGTGACTTAGCAAAGATTGGTTCATCATAATGAGACTTCTTGATAATAGGTATAGGATTGAAAGGTGATTCATGACAAGGCAACTTATCACAAATGGTCATTTCAACAGAAGCATCTTGGATTGGTTGGTTTTTTTGGCCTAGGTTTCCAATGAGTTGGAAAATACTAGTTTTAAACATAGTTTGATCTTTGAATGATTGGATTTGTTGAGGTTTTGATAGGATTGGTATTGGACAAGGAATAGTCTATGCTTGGATAATGGTAGGGTGTTGAGGATCATGATTGTTCATGCAAACCAAATGATGAATTATTGAGATGGTAAAAATAAGGCAGTGTGGAACTTGATTACTTGCGTAAGCTAAAAGACTAGGTCCTAGAATGAAAAAGGGGAGTTATGGAGCTTAATAGCTTGCACAAGCTAAAGGATGAGGTCCTATTAAGATAAGTCTAAGGAATTATGGAGTATGGTTTCTTACATAAACATCCAAATCTTCCTCATAAACCATATCATCCTATTTGGTGACTTGATTTGGATATTGTGAATCTTGACTATGTTCCCCATATGGAGCATTGTATGGAAAATAATAAAACTCCTTAGAAAATATCTTTACAGGGATTTTTAGTCAAATTTTATGTGGCCATTCTATCATAACTCATATTTTATGTGAATCTACTATAAATATAGCTAGACATATCTGTATAAATGATGAAATCTTTGAAATAAAAGGCTTAGAGTTTTGAAAACTCTAAAAAACTATGTCCAAAGGATAAATGGTTCAAACATGGTATAACTTGGTAAAAAAGGTGGAGTTGTATCTCCAAAATGATTTGAAAGTGGAGTTATATATCCAAAATGGTCTGTGCTAAGATTTTGCATAAAATAATCTAATGTCAAATGTCACACACACATAATGTTAGGCATCTAAATAAAAACAAGCATGTCAAAAGTCTAGGTTGAAGTGTTCTAAATAAGGTATAAACTAGGAAAGGGGAAAAGAGTCACTAGGTCTTTTGACTAAACATAGAGTCAAAATTTAAGCTCAAACATGTTGTGATAGGACTTTTGGCCAAATAGAATCAAAATCTAGGCTTGAAACAAATGATTGATATGATTTGATTTAATATAACAAGTTTGGAAATAACTTTGACATAAACTTAGTGTATGCAATTGGAAATGCATCATGTCCATAAATCAATCCTAGATTGGATGGGATAGAACACACCTACACTTTTGATTAGGGAACTTATGATTATTAAATAAGATCATGACCAATGTGAGGATTCAATAAACCCAATTAGGGTATCACTTGTCACAACATACCATCTGAGATAGGGTTCCAAATCCTATAGTCTAATACAATCACATAACAAACCTAAAAGAGTCTTATGATTTAATATTTCACTAATCTAATAACAAGAAAAGTAAATCTAATCTAGTACACACCAAAGATTATGGCAAAAAGTGGGGGTTATTAAAGAAAATCAATCAAAACATGTATAGGAAACTTTAAATAAAGTAAGTATGAGCAACACCCTAATACATATGAATATGAAGATAGATATTATTTGAGACAATACTTATGATACTTCTATTAACTAAAAGTGAGGAGAACAAAGTTATAATACACTTACCTGAATGTGAACCCATCAAGACTCAATCCCTTCCTTGGCCAAAAGGTATTTTTAAGAGGTTGTTGTGGTTTGTAAGGATCACTTTATTAGGCCAAATCATTCAATACCTATCCAAAAGACTAGATTTTCTAAAATAGGAAACCTAATCTAAGTCTCCTTAATTAGAATGGTAAAAGATCAGATTGTGAAGAAGCATAAGTGAATAATAACTCCTTATTACATATTATAATAATAATCAAAATGACCTTGTATTTATAAGCATAACTTACCCTAAAATCATCTAGGAACATTGGTTGTGATAGGTCAACCTGATTGACCTAGCACATTTTTAGGCTAACTCATTAGGTTTGTGCTAGGTCAGCTAGGAGGCTAACAAACCAAAAGAACTAAAATAGTCCCTATAATGTACTAGGTTGACTAGGTTTATCTAGTATCCTAAATAGTCAAAAGGTTTCCAAATAAGGAAATGAAGGATGGAAAGAGGAAAAAGACTAGAAGATTGTGTAAGGGAAGAGAAATAGCTTTATGAAAGGTTTTAGGAACTATTTGGATTGGTAATAATGTGGAAAAAAGGGACAATAATCTTGTAAAGCACTAAAGGTTTTCCCACCCCTTTCCTGATGTACCCCTTAGGGAATGCACTTAGAGAGATTGAGTCTTGATGGGTTCTTGCAAGATGTAAAGTGTTAGTATTCAATAAAATTGTGAGAATATTATGTGTATACATATGCCCCACTCAAAGCTCATCACATGTCACTAAGGTGTAATAGGGGATGGCGTTTCAAGAAAATACATAAGGACAAACACAATTTCGATGCTAAGAAAAAGTTTTAGTATTTTAAAAGCATAAAATAATTACAATTAAATGACTGAAAGGAAAACTAATCTAAAAAGTAAATGCAATATGTACCTTGACTTACCTTTTATTACAGGATGGTTGTTTGCTTTGTTATTATTTTTTATTGTGTAGGGCACAAAGGCTACTTTTTACAAACCCAAGAATTTAAAACTAAAGAGCAAAAAAAACAAATGAAAGAAAAGCCAAGATAGCTAGTGCTATGAGGATAAGATATATTTAGGAAATTTGGCACGATGAGGTGATAGGTGATATGTTAGACCAAATGACCAAGTTAAACAAACAAGAGTAAATTGGGTAACTAAAAATCCAAGGCTAATAAAGACCAAAAAGATTAGACAAGTTATCCTAAAGTAAGAAAGGCAAACTCACCAAATCAAACCAAGGATACATGTCAAATAGGAGGGAAAAAAATAAATGAGAAAATACTAACTAAAAATACAAAATGGTAAAACAACATTGATGAGTGAGTGGTAACAATACATATCTCAATCATCAATGGAAAAAAGATTCATAAAATGGAAATCAACATTGTTGAGTGAGCCGTAACAAACCACATCTCACTCAATAATGGAAAAAGGGTACAAACTCAGGTGTCTATAACAACAAGATAACAAAATCATGATAAATAGTAAAAGGAAAGTAAAGTAAATTTAGTAAATGAAAAATGATGGTGTAAATAAAGTGATCCAAATTTACTCAAATATGTTGTTTTTCTCTATGATAGATAAAATTGAAACAAAGTAGTGATAGCATGTTTCTAATAAATGAAGAAGAAGGAATTATAAGAAGAGGGAAAACATATTTGTAATCATAATTTGTCTATTAAGGGGGGAAAATGAAATGGGTGGTGGGGATAATGAAGGAAAAATCAAGGTAGATAAAACTCTTTATCAAAGTTAAGACACTCAAATTAGGTTTTTCAAAACAAGAGGACTTTTGAATTTAAGGATTATGAAGAACTCCTCTTAGCAACACAAGTCTTGGGTAAAAAAATGGAGTTTATAGATCATCCCATGAAGGCTATATACATGAAAATTAAAATGGACCTACCTTCTTACGATGTATTCCCCACTCTTTAAGACCCCTTACAAAGACATCAATCTATTGTGAATATTGGGTACTTACATGAGAAAGTAGGTAGCACCATAGAGTTTTTTGAAATACCCTATTCCAATCTACTAGCCTACCACACCCCAAAGGACTTTGACTCTATGTGAAGCTGACTATAGAGTTTTAGCTTCTATTAGAGATAAGAGATATGATTGTAATCATGTATTTTGGTATGAATTTTGAGTTTTGAATTTGTATTTTGCCTTTTAGATATCATTGCCTTTTTTTTCAAATGATTTTGCTTTTAACTTTATTTTGATGGCTTTTTCTATTCCTCCTCCATACAGATTTGGAAAACCAAACATGGATACTAAATATGACTTTCATTTGTAAACTTGGGACAAGGTATCTAGTAGAGAGAACTTCAAAGAGCATGGGGTCTAAAAGTCTCGTAAATCAAGGTGAAATAAAAGTGATATCTTAATTTTGACCTTGTTTTATCCAATTTAGAGATGAAATAAAGGGGAAATCAAGTGGAACGACACATGGAACAATTTGAATTGTTTCAAATCACAAAAAAGTGACAAAGGGAAAAAATAAGGATACAATGATAGTAAAGTGTGATTCCTTATCATAAGAAAGAGGGAAATGGAGAAAAACATGCTAACATAGATTATTGTGTAGATTTCATCTAGCAAAAGAAGAAAAAGATAAAGTTTAATAAAAAAGATCAAGAACATGAAAAGAATGGTAATTTTATAAGTAATGGCAGGTCTTATCTATGGTCTTACAAAGTAACTCATAAAAGAGAGACCCATGAGGGTGATGATAAGCAAGAAAAAAGTAAAGTGAGAGAGCCTTATCATAAAGAAACTCATAAAGCAAAACCCAAAGGATTCCAAAATAACATTGGAAAGTAGCAAAAAGGAGAAAGAAAAATAGAAAATATGGTGGTTTTGTGAGGGATGTTGGGTCCTATCTGTGGTCTTAAAAAGAAAATTATGCAATAAAACCAAAGGGGTGAGAAAATTAAGAGAAAATATAAGAAGATAAGGAACATTATGGTACATCAAGAAACCAAAAGACCAAAAGGGAGGACTAAAGGTTTGTGAAAAGATGGCACTATTGTAAAGGGAGAGCCCCATGCTTAAGTAACTTGAAAAATTTATTATATAGATATAGATATAATTCATGACAAGAAGGAAATGGTTAGGAAAATTACTTTTTGAGGATTGTGCATTGGTGAGATCTTTAAAAACATGGCCTTCATTAGTTTGAAGATGGAAAGTGCTTGGACCAATAATGTATTTAACTAAATATGGGACCCATCATTTTTGGGCATATTTGCCTTCTTTATCATGGGTGTATTCTAATTTAAGGACAAGATCACCAACATTGAAAGTGCATATTTTAACACATTTGTTATGTTATTAGGCAATGGGAGCCTTATATTGGTAGTTATATTGTAATGTAGAAAGGTGGTGTTCATCAAAAAGATCAATGGCATGAAGGTGAGCTTCACATAATTCTTCATCAATAATAATACCATGAAGATATATACAAAGTGAGGGAATCTCAACTTCTAATGGAAGGACCAACATAGAACCATAGACTAACAAAAATAGAGTTGCCCTAGTGGTAGTATGAATGCTAGTCTGATAGGCCCAAAGTGTAGGGTAAAGATGAATATGCCAATTTGTGTGGGTTTCATGAATTATTTTTTGGATAATTTTTTTGAGAATTTTATTGGTAGCCTCAACTTCACCATTACATTACAAATGATAAGGCATGGAAAACTTGTGATTGATCTTAAATTTGGTACAAAGTTGTTTAACATGTTTTTTTTGAAATCACCACCATTATCTAAAATGATGATATGGGAAATTACAAAGAAACAAATAATTTGTCTAATAATGAACTTGGATATGGTAGGACTAGTAACATTAATAAGGGGTATGGCTTCTACCCACCTGGTAAAGTACTTAGTAGCAGTGAAGATAAAAACATGCCCATCTTGGAAGTGAGGAAGTTCACCAATGAGATCAAATCTCCATGTCAAAAATGGCTAAAGAGATTAGATAGTTTGAAGCTCATTAGGAGGTGAATGGATAAGATCATTATGAAGATAACAAGGATTACACTTCTTAGCATATTAAATTGCATCCTTTTCAAGAGTAGGCCAAAAATTATCCATATGTAGGCATTTGCATGATGTAGCATGTCCACTACATTGACCACCGCAAATGCCCCCATATGTTTGTTTAATAAGATGAGGGAACTTCTCTTGCATAACACAATGGAGTAAGGTACCTTAAACATTTTTATAGTAAAGGATGTTATCCCAAAATACATACTCAAATGCTTGTTTATGAATGCATGTCTTTTCATAAGAATCTAGATCAGAAGGATAAGTTTGATGTTCTAAATATTGAATGATATCTTGGTACTAAGGGCTTTATCAAATAGTCATAGCCTCAATGTGATAGATAAGTGAATCAGGTGGTTGGGTAGATAATGGAGATTCTTTGATTTGTATAATAAAAGAAGGATTAGAAAGAATTTAATGAGGATGAAAGAGAGAAGTTGAAGAGGCAAGAAAATTAGCAATGGAATTTTGGTATTGGGGAATAGGCTCGATAGTGAAAGAGATAAAGTCATTAGCAATAATGGTTGTAATGTGATGATAAGTGATAAGTTTATAACTTTTACATTGATAGTAACCATTATCTTTATGATAGATGAGTTGAGAATCTCCTAAAGCATGAATATATTAGATGTATATATAAAGATCAGCTCTCATGCCTAAGATAAGAGCTTTGTATTTGGCCATATTTTTGGTGACATCAAAGGTGAAGTGAAAAGATAAAGGAATGGTCTTACCAAGAGGCCTAGTGAGAATTCAACCTTCCCCAGCTCCTTAAAGGCATTTATCACCATCAAAGAGGAGGGTCCTAGTATCCTCATGCAAGTCAAAATTAATTTTAAGAAGCTCCTTGATAACTACCTTTGGTTTAATAGTAGCAAAGAGATTAGATTCAAGATCAGTAGTAAAGCTATGAAAATAATCTTTAAGGAATATAGCTTGATTAAGACCTTCAATGAAAAGTATATTATCATTGATAAAATCATCTTGAAGCTAAGAAGTGGCTGGAATGGGAGTTTTGGCAAGTTGGTTAGCTATGACTTTCCCATTAACAAATTTTTTTGACAATGTGGAGATAGAATTGTATAAGACCATCAATTTTCCAATTCTATCTCCAAAAATAAAGGATTTGGAGAAGAAATAATGAAGGCATCATAATGAATGATGACATAAGTAGTTTGGTATAACATATAATGATGAATATTTTTAGCCATAAAATAGATAGCAAGGAAATCACACTCAACTTTATTATAACATGTCTCATAATCAAGGAGGCCTTGGATAGTATAGTAAATATCATACTCTCTTCCTATATCATCTTGTTGGGAAATAATTTCTCCAACTCAAATAGGTGTGGAAGAAGTATAGAGAATTAATGGTTTATCATTGGAAGGTGGATGAAGTGAAGGTAGATAAAGTAATGACTCTTTCATATTATCAAGGGATTTTGGACATGGATCTATACATTAAAAATTTATAAATTTCTTGAGAAAGGAATTGATGGAGTGAATGTGATAATCCATTTCAGGAACAAATTGTCTATTTGTCCCAAGTTTGCTTAAATAACTATGAATATCAAGAATAGATCAAGGAATGGGCATGTTAACAATAGAACTAATTTTGGCTAGGTCAACATCAATGCCATGGAGAGAGACTAAAAATCCTAAAAATTTACCAAATTTGACTCCAAAAACACATTTAAAAGGATTAATTCTAACTTTGTATTTAAGGAGATGATCAAAGATGATAGTAAGATTAGAAAGATGGTTCTTATGGTGTTTAGATTTAGCAATTAGATCATCCACATAAGTTTCAACAATTTTGTGGATGAGATAATGAAAGATGTGAGTCATAGCACATTGGTAGGTAGCTCTAGCATTTTTTAAGTTGAAGGACATTTTGACATAATAATAGGTGCCCCATTTTGTGGTGAAATTAGTCTTATATTGGTCTTCAGGAGTAATGTGAATTTGATTATATTTTGAGAATCCATCTATGAGAAATAACATGTCATAACTAGTCATGGAATTGATGATGGAATATATTGAAGGTAAGGGGAAGTTGTCCTTGGGAAAAAATTTAGGTTTTAGAAATAAATACAAATGTGGATGACCAAGTGACCTTTTTTTGAATGGGAATAATGTTAGAAACCTATTCTGAATAATCCATTAGTTTAATGAATTTAGCATCCAGTGTTTTAATGATTTCCTTATGACATGATTGGTAACTTCAAGTGGAAATTTTCATTACTTTTGATGCACTATTTTAGCACCAAGATAAGTGATGATGTTATGAACCATAATTCTATGGTCAATGTTAGGCATGTCTTGGTAGGACCAAGCAAATGCCTCTTGATAATTATCAGGGAATAAACTAAAGTTGTCATACTAAAATGGTGAGAGTTCTCAAGAAATCATGATTGGTCGAGGAGAACATAGGGTACAATATTTGATATAGTTTGTTTCTTTGATAAGCATGGCATTGTCATCTTGAAAATGGTAAGGTGTGTTGGTTGAATATTTTGTTGATCAGCGTACTGATAAACAAAATAGGTCTGGTCATCCAATGTAGGAATATTGGTCATCCAAATGTGTAGGTTTACCACATCAAGAGGTGAATAATCTCTCCTCTCATCAAGGGGAGGTTCCCTATAGATATACTATATATATATATATATATATATATATATAATAGAAAATAATACTCACAGGTAGGAAAAACCATCCATCTATCTTTCTTCAGAGATGATGCATGCAAATCAAAGGAAAAATCTCAAAGGAAATGATAAAAAACACTCTTCTTTCAGAAGTACTATTCAGCAAACCACAAGAATACTCCTGGTAGTAATTAAAAAATGTAAACAAGGACGTAGTAACTAGTAGATTGAGATGTAGCACAAAGTCTCCACCTCAATTGTGTAAGAGTGAGATACGAAGGAAAATGAAGGCACAAAGTCATCTCAAGGTCCTTTACATAGAAACAAAAGAAAACACACTAAAGGCAATTGTGGGGGCACAAAGTCTCTCCACAGTTGGCTTCAGGACACTTTCTTGACTACTTTCACTAATTTTGCTTATTAAATTAAAGGAACAAAAAATATATTAAAGAAAAAGACATAAGAACGGTTTCCTCAACAACAAATATATCACAACACAAAGTCTGAAAAGTCACTTGCTTTCTTATTCCAATAACAAAATATGATCAATAATCTGAGCTCAAAGTCTCGGTAATACCTTTCAATTTGGGTAGAGTTTTGTTTCTAATAATCAGAGATAGATATTAAAATAATAAAAGAGATTCCCTTATATAGCCTCTTCAAGAAGGACTCGAGAATAGTAACACATCATGTTGCATTGAATTTTGTTAAGAAGACATGTTGGAATTTAGGGGCAATTAACCATTTTCTTATCTCAATGCAAAGAAATGGATCACGCCATTGAATGTTTGCATCCTTCGATGTCCACCTGGTGATCTAATTCTAGAAACATATCTGATGCACAAATGTTTTAGATCCTTTCTCATCATTCCTCCTTTTCTAGTTAATTGAATCAGGTCCTTAATTCAATTTGATGCTCTGTTCCTTAGTCGCTTCCTGTTGGTCTTGGCCTTAAAGCCTTTGAATGCATTCAGGTCTATTTTAAGTTGGGAAGAGCCCCCTACAAGGGTATTTTCCCTTCGGGTGGTCTTCAAATGGCCTTCAAGATTATTTTGGTGGGTCACTAAGTTCTTTGGCTCTTTTTTAAGGATTTTCAAAATCAACGGCTATTTTACAAACCTTTAAATTGATGTTTGTGCACCTATTACTACATTTAAATTTCCAACAGCTAGTTCACTATTCTTGACTTTGACATCTTCAAGTGCATCACCCCTTGGACTTTCTTCAACTTTCTCTTGATTTGGCCTTTTATACTACTTGCTTCCTTTAGATTTCTTGTTTTGCATCCTCCCGAAGGGAAGGTGACCCTTCAGATTTGGGGAAGTGTCCTTTAATTTGGTAGCTGAGAGTCCCCCACAAGGGCACCTGCCCTTCAGGGTCCTTCAGTGGCCTTTTGTCTTTGAAGTCCTTCAGAGATTTCCCATGAACTTTTTAAGTGGATATTTTCCCATGGACAAACAGTTTGCAAGAATTGTTTTAGCTACTTTGTCATTGGCCTTTAGAAATTCTTTCGGGCTTTTTTCCAGTAGATTCCCTAAATTTCTTCAAACTTTTTGTCTAAAGGAATTCATTTCTTGCCTTAGTCTTTATACCAAGATTTGCTTTGTTTTTTAGTCTTTTCTTTCTTTCAAAGGAAAAATTCTAGAGGAATTCTTTCAGAGGAAAAAGTTTGAAGGAATTCTTTCTGACAATTTCCCTAAAGGAATTGTCTCTTTGTCTTGTTCATTTTCTCGAAGGAATTCACTTTTTCTATTTTGTCAAGGGAATTTTTTTGAAGGAAATTTCATTGCTCTTTTCACCTTTGAATTGGTCCATTTTCCCCCTTTCTACCCTCTGCAAGGGTTATTTGATCCTTTGGCTTTGGGGCAACCCCTTGAACCTACCGATTGAACCAACCGATTGAACCAACTTTATTTCAACAGTTTAATGGTTCATTCCTTTTGACCACTTGAACCAAGATTCTTTGAAACAAGCCTCATTGAACCCATTAAACCTTGAACCTTGAACCCATTAAACCTTTGAACCAAAGTGGTTCAATGGTTCATCGGTTCAATCGGTTCATTCTTTTTATTTATCTAATTCCTTTTGATCTTTTTGAACTAAACACGTTGAACCATTTGGCCGTTGAACCTATTGAAACATTGAACCTTGAACCCATTGAACCTTTGAACCAAAGTGGTTTAATGGTTCAACATTTCAATGATTCAAGCATCAAAAACTTGTTCTTTTGATTGAACTTGCCTGTAGAAGCCTTTGAACCTGTTGAACCTTGAACCTTGAAGCGGTTAAACTCTTGCTGCTGATGTTGAACCTTTGAACCTTAAACCTTGAACCTATTAAACCTTTGAACCAAAGTGGTTTAATGGTTCATCAGTTCAATCAGTTCAATCCTTGCTTAGAATCTTGTTGATGAGCTCTTTTGGTTGAGCCTTGCCATTGAACCAATTTTGAAATCGCCTAAGTGTTGAGAGCTTGCTTCTTTCCTGCAGAGTTCATAGAAATCAACCTGTGAAGTCCATTGAACTTGGCCTACAGAGTCCATAGATTTTCTTCCTACAAATTCCATAGATTTTCTACCTACAGAGTTCATAGATTTAAGCCTGTAGAGTCCATAGATTCAAGCCTACGGAGTCCATAGATTCAAGCCTGCAGAGTCCGTAGATTTAAGAGAAGCTTGAAAAATGAGGAATTTGAATGCTCAAAACAAATTTTGAAATGGGAAGAGAGGATTTTGGTCTGTAGGACCAAAATAGTTCAAATGTTATCCCAAAAATGAGTGATATTTTTGGGGGACAACAAGGTGCATTAGGCAAGGCTGAAATTGGATTTCTAAGTTTATGATGTTTCCAAGGAAGTTAAGGTTCATAGGCATGAAGTAACTCAAGAATAGCTTTATCACTAGGCAAGGTAGGAAGAAGACCATAATATTCAACATCTACTTCAAGATCTAGAATTTTATTACCATGGTAATCATATTTAGAATGAATCTGATAGACATCAGTTGCCTTGGTATCTAGTGTGATTTCAAAAGTAGATGAAGAGGATGGATCCAAAGAGATGGGAGTATTGATAGATTTAATGATGGGATAAGAATCTAAAGAAATGATGGGATCCATAAGAGGTATAAAATATGTAGGAGCATCTATAAGTTTAGAATTTGTAAGTTGTTCTACCACCCAAGGAGTATCGATAAGTGGAGAATTAGTAGGAGTTACATGACCCTCAAGATATAAGTCATGATGTGTAGATATGGTATGTACATCCTGATTGAAGGCATGAATTTGGGCTAAAATATTTTGATAGTGATGGACATACAAGTCTCTAGAGTGATCTTGGGCCATGATATAGTTGTCATCATATGTTGGAGAAATCATACATGCTTGAGAATCAGGGGGAGTTTCAAAAGGTGAAATCCTAATGTTGCTAAATGTACAAGGGGACATGGTGAGAGGATCTTAAAATAATTTAGCCACTTTGAAATCATTGCAAGTGAAGGCATCTTTAGGTAAAGATGGATTTTGAGCATTGCATGGAGGGGAAAATTGGTAATCTCATCCATGATAGGAATAGTACAATCTATAAGAGAGAAAGAAGAAGCCAATCCATAATATATGGAGGTAGATTTTTGGTAATTCAAGTGTGCTAAAACTCATTAGGATCACCAACATTGAAATATACAAGATTAACTTGAAGATAAATATTGAATATTAGGATTGGGAAGCTAGATGCTCCATGGGTTAGGATCAACTTCATATTTGTAATATTTTACATTATGTAAGAATTTAATACATTGACTACTAGAATAGGTGATGGCCCTCATCTGATGAGTCCATGGATGACCAAGAAGAGTTTTATAGGATAAATCAAGATCGAGGACCATAAGCTTGGTTCTAACTATATTAGGTCTAATGGTTAATAGAAGCCAAATGCAGCCAAATGGCTTTTGATTAGTCTTGTCAAAGCCATGGAAAGTAATATGGGTTTATTTAAGATGATCTTTGTTATAACCTAGTTTTTGAATGAGCCATAAGGATGTGGCATTAGTAAAAAAACCTTCATCAACTAAAACTTTTTGGATAAGGGTGGTATTAATGGATACTTTGATAAAGAGAAGTGGATCGTTAATGTGAAAAAGAATTGCATAATTGATCATGTCCTCTTCAATAAATTCAATGGAAGGATTGGAATAAGGACACATAGTCTTAATGGTATTGACATTAGTTGTTTGAAAATCAATAGAAGGTGGTTCTTCATCTATGGAAGATGGATATTTTATTTCTTGAAGTTATTGCATAATAAATTTATGATAGTAGGGTGAAGTGTGAACCAACTCCATAAGAGGAATCTTACAAGGCATAGGGTTGAGTTATTCAAGAAAATTCCAATGTTATTTATAAGAACCAACACAAAATTTAGAAGGCACATTAGATTTGGGATTTATAGATGTGGTGAGAGGATCAGAAGGAGGAAGTTGTTCCTTAGGTGCTCCTGAATCATCATGAGTGGTAGTGGTATCTTTAAGCAATTGTTCTTCTAAAGATGGTTTCTTAGGCTTGGTAACAGCATCTTTGTGAGCTAGTTTATGATGATAATTAACCTTAGCAGTGTTAACATATTGAAATTTGTTATAATATAGGTCATAATCATCATCGATGGCGTAAACATCCTTAACATTTGATTGATTATTTTTTTAAGAATATTTTGGATTATTAGAAGTAGAGGATTTAAAGTTTTGTCATTTTTGAGATGCGGTAGCATACTCTTGATGATGAATTTTGATCATAGCCTCATGGTTGAATGAGTCACCAAGCATATAAGAAACAACACACTTAGTTATCCCTCTATAATATTCATGAGAATTCCCAATGTTGACATGGAACTAGCAGAATAGATTGGGATCATACCATTTAGGAGGAGCATTGGGATAAATGAAAGGTTTTAAGGGTGGTAAAAATTATTACATTTATTGAACTGAAATAAGTGTATGAGATGGTAAAGGAACATCAGATTTGGAAACTCCAGGTTTGGTTTGGGAAGTATTATTAGTGATATCAATATATGTTTGAAAATACCCTTTTATAAGTTTATGATTGGGTTTGAATTACTTCTTAAGAAAGTCTTGACTCTTAGCTTAGTCAAGAGCTTCATTAACAGTTTGAAGAGCAAAGGTTCAAAACTTGTATTCAAGAGTGGGAGTAAGAGTGGTAATAAAATTTTTGAATAAATTATCATCAACCATATTATGATTGGCTTTATGAGTAAAATATTTCCATCTTTTAATAAAGTCATGAGTGGATTCATTAGGAGATTGTTTAGCATTTATGAAGTGACTAAGATAATTTTTAGGAAGATCATTATGTTGAAACTCTTTAACCAAAGGATTAACTAAATATTCAAGTTGCCAAATAGAATGTTGAAGAATTTTATTATACCATTATAATACATCACTAGTGAAAGTTTTAACTAATAGTTTAGTTGTGACAAATGTATTAGTTTGGATCCACTCTTTGTAAAGTTTGCAAAGGCTTTGAGGAATGAAGCAGGGTCTTTAGTCCCATCATATTTTATAGTTGGAGTTATATTTCCAATATCAATGGATATAATGAAGGGAGATGAAGGCTCATTTTGAATGGTTTGAAGCATATTTTTTTTCATTATGGGTTCAGGAATAACATTTCCTGAGGCATCCTTAAGAGGTTGAGGAATATAATTAGGATTAGATTTAGGATAAATAGTTGGAGGTTGATTAGTTACATTGATTAAATGTTGTTGAAGTTATATTATTTGGTTGGTATTATATTTTTTCATGATGTTCATTTTTTGAATAACTTTACTTAAGAGTTTGGTTGTATTAAGAGGTGAGTTGGTGTTGGTTAGATCACTCCCCAAGTTAGTGTTATGGGGATGATTATTAGAATGGTTATTAGTGGGATTGTTAAAGACATTATATCAATCACTCCCACATTGGTTTGGAGATTTTGATAAGTATCTTAATAAGTATAGAAAGAATTGGATCCATCAACTTTATCTTGAGGTGTTATTTACACCATGTTACAGTTCACAAATGAAGGAGGAGAAGAGGTTCCCCAAGAGTGATGGTTCTCTTGGGAGCAAAAGAGAGGAAGGAATAAACATCCCATATAGTATCTAAATGGATTTCAGTTATCTAAAATGATTCTTATAGGAGAACTCATTCTGATTGAAGAGAGATAAACAAGATACAAAACTAGAGAAATGGAAAATTAGATTGAAAAACAAGAAAAGTGGGTAACAAAACTAGGTCAACCATATCGACCTCGTGCAGGAAAAAAGGCTTGTAGACTATATTGGGTTAACTAGTTTGATCTAGTGCAGTGCACAAAAGCTAAAAAAAGTAAAGGGTCAACCAAGTTAACCTAGTATAGTAAATAGGGGGAGGAAAATATTGATAACAAGTTTGGAAAAAAAATAAGACAATTTGTAGCTAATATAAGAAAGTAAGTGTATAAAGGAAACACACAATCAATTGAATTGATGTTAGTCAATCCAATTGATGCACATAAAGAGAAATCTTACACTAACACTAGCTAATGTAAGATTTTGCATACATAATTGATCAAAGATAAATCAAACAACTTGAAATTAAAACTAGCTACTTGGTCAACCTAAAATTTTGATTAGATTATTAAGAATGATTTTAAATGTAAAGGTAGATTGGTTATAAGCAAGATACTAGATAAAAATCTATGCATAGTTTTAGGTAAGTTTAGGATGAAAGGGAATGTAGTGGTAATGATACAGGATTGGTATTGGGGCCTACCTCCTCACTTTACACACCATAGTAATAAGGGCAATGGGTACTTAGCCAAAATATACCATTAACCATGCTTTATACTTGATTAGAGCTTTAAGCCAACTTCCCCCTTAGTGATAAAATCTAAGTAGAGAGACCTAGGTAGTCAAATGTTTAAATTCTTGTTAATGTTTATGTGGTTTGGCTATGTGTGCAAAAGAATGGAAATAGTGTAACTAAGTGATTAATTGAAAATCTTGTAATTAGACTGTGTGAGATATTCTAAGACTACAAAAAACTAAAAATAAAGATGTAATTAATGTATATGGTTAATTTCAAATTTAAAATAAGGTATAGTTGAGAAACCATATGGACAATTATACACAATAGGGTTGACAAGGTCGAGCCTATACTATTGAAGATAGGGTCTAGAAAACCTACTAGGTCGACCATGTTGACCTAGTTGTTTTAGATAACACATAGAACATTGAACTAGGTCCACAGGTTCGACCTAGTTGACTATGCAGAGGTAGTTTTAAATAATTCAAACTATAAAAGGAAATTATAAAAAAATAAAGATAAAAATAAATAAAAACTCACATGAATGGTTTAGAGATGAAAAATGAGAATATTATTGACTGAGAACCTTAGATAAAATTGGAAAAAACCTATAAACTAGGTTGAGCCAGTATATCAAGAAATATATGAACCTACTAAAAAAGTGTTAAAATTCACTAGGTTGACTTGGTTGACCTAGTAGGCTAAGCAATAAGTCTAAAAACCTAGAAACCTTTACACTAGGTCAAACTAGTCGATCTATTTGTCTAAATAAAATCCTACAAGTTTTGAAACATGTACTGGGTCGAGCTAGTTGAGCCAGTTACCTATTCCTGCAAACCTACATATAGAGATAAATAAATGGGTCGATAGGGTCGATCTAGAATAGTAAAGATATGATAAAAATAATGATGAGTAAAAATGAAATAAGTGAAAGAAATTCTTTAAGGGTTTGATTCATGTTAGGTTCACTAGAATGTATACAATCAGAAATGCATCATGTCCATTAATCAATCCTATATCAGATGGGATAGAGCACACCCACACTTCTAATTGGGGATCATACAATTGTTAAGCAAGAACATGACCAATGTGAGGATCTATTAACCTAATTAGGGGATCACTTGTCACAACATAACATATGAGATATGGTTCTAAAGCCTATAGTCTAACATCATCACATAAAAACCCTACAAGAGTCCTATGATTTAATATTTCACTAATCTAATAACAAGATAAGTAAATCTAATCTAGTGCATACTAAAGCTTGTGACACAAAGTGGGGGTTAGTAAAACAAATAAATCAAAACATGTATAGGTAACATCAAATAAATTAAGTATGAATAACACCCTAATATATGGAATATAAAGAGTAATATTATTCGAGCCAACACTTATGCTACTTCTATCTACTAAAAGAGAGGAGAACAAAGTTGAAATATACTTACCTAAATGTGTACCTATTGAGACTCAATCTATCCCTTGGCCAAAGGGGCTTTGAAAGAGGTTGTTGCATTTTGTAAGGATCACTTTGTTAGGCTAAGGCATCTAAGACCTATCCATAAGACTAGATTCTCCAAAATAAGAAACCTAAGCTAATTCTCCTTAATTTGAATGGTGGAAGAGCAGATTGTGAATAAATATGAGTTAATAATAACTATTTATTGAATATTATAATAATGACCAAAATAACCTTGTATTTATAGGTAGAACTTACCCTAAAGTCATTTAATAACATTAGTTATACTATGTTGACCCGGTTGACCTAGCACATTTTTGGGCTAACTCATTAGGTCTATGTTAGGTTGGCTGGTAGGCTAACAAACCAAAAGAGCTAAAATGGTCCCTAAACTATACTAGGTTGACCAAGTTGACCTAGTATACTGAATAGGTCAAAAGGGTGCCAAACAAGGAAATGAAGGATGGAAAGATGAAAAATACTAGAAGACTATGCAAGGGAGGAGAAACATCGTAGGGAAAGGTTTTAAGAAATATTTGGATTGGTAATAATGTGTTAAAAAGGGATAAAAATATCATGAATCACCAGATTTATTCCCACCCTTTTCTTGGTGCACCCTTTAGGGCATGCTCTCAGAAAGATTGAGTCTCGACAAGTTCCTACAAGAAATAAAGTGTTAGTATTCAATAAAAGTGTGAAAATATTATGTGCATAAACTTAGTAAATGGAACAAAACATAAACATGATTACTTATCATAATCCATAAGGAAAAAGGCTCTTGGAGAAAGGTTGTGTTCTCTCAAACAAAGGCATAAATAATGATGAGGATAGCCATATAACAAACAAACAATAAATAGTTGTCAAGTTTGGGTAATCAATTAACCAAAGTTATGTAACCCAAGAGATAAATTTTTTTGTATCACTCCCATGAATTGAGGCATAAATAGAAATCAATCAATGTTTGAATCCAAAATTGACAAGGTTAATTAAAAACTCAATGTTGAAGACTAGGATTTGACAAAATAAGATAGATAAGATTGGACAACATGATGATGCATAAACAAGGTCCAAATGACATATGTGAAATGGTTTTAAATAATATTTTTGGTATAAGTCAAATTAGTTTTGAAACAATTTGAGAAACATAATGGTGGTAGCATGCTCTAATGATGTAATCAATGTTATGTTTCAACTACTCAAATGCACAAACTTGATATCTAATTTGGGTAGCATAATGGTACCCTATTTTATTCAGGTGACACACACACAAACAAATTTAGCAAAAATTTCAAGGCATAAGTGTGGTGTAAAATGACTATCATAACTCCTCTTTAAATAAAAGACTGACATATAAACAAATTGGTTTTTGACATGGTTTAAATAAACATGGAAGTTTTAGTCTTAAAAAATCAAGCAAGAAAAACATAAGTGACCAAATGCAACTAAGCATTATGTCCTAAATCCTATCAAGGGTGTGGCAATGTGGGGATAACTAAAAATAATTAATTTTCTATAATCTCTAGATGGATCAAATGCACAAGAATTTCATGTCAAAATGCAAGAGAAGTAGCACATCAACTGGGTTCATGGCACTTGGCTTGTTGTAAAAAGTTCTTGCCTTTTTTAAAACCACTACATCTATCACTTGCTTAGTGTAGTGTGATATCCAATGTGCTCAAACATCCTAGGATTATCCATAGTGATAGGAGATGGTTTAACCACTCAAATCACCATCTTAGTGGGGTGATCCCAATTTATATACCCTCTATAAAGAGGGGTTGAAGATAATGCTAAGATGTGAGTTACTGGTTCAAGGCTTCCTTAAATAATTAATGGGAGGTGATGAAATACCCCTCATAATAAAAGATGCAATGAGAGTAAAAATATAAGTAAAAGGTATTTAAAAGTTTTTTTTAGATCACCTAAGCCATACAGGTCTAGGGGAAAGCCTTCATAACTTCTCTTTTATGCCTTTGGGCTAAGGCACTTTGCAATGAAGTTGATTATTTTGATCCCAAAAGTTCCCTATAGGGGATGGAGGAAGATCATACATGCAAAACTCCCTATTTTCTCAATTAAAAATAATTAAAGAAACAAAGATAAATAACTTACAAAAAACTTGAAGTGTGTTCAATTTTAAAGCACTAAACAAAATCTATGGTGGTGTTCTTTATCCCCTTGCCTTTAAGTTTCAAAAATTTAAAAGAACAAAATAAAAAATGTAGATTAAATTTTTACTCTATGTTGCATTCAAATTTTTAGTTGCGCACTATAGTTTTGGTTCCCGCATACCTTGGTCATGGCGACAGAGTTTTGGAGTAGAGCATGGGTTTATTTCTTTCAATTCTTTTCCATCTAAGTATCAAAGTGTAGTAGAGGCTGCTAAGTGGCATAGTTTGAGCATGGGCTCTCTTTCCCCTTTTTTGATTCTTTCATTTCATTTTTGCCTAAGTGTTGAATTCAAGTAGAAGCTGCCAAGTGTCGCTTTCTAAAACACGAAGCCAGCCAACTGGTATCATTCGAGACACTTTTCATAACTTTCAGGAGGGCCAAAGAATGTGCCACATATCCAATAATAGCTAAGTGGAATGCACCATGTGTCAGCTTCTGTGTCTTATATCAGCACCTGTGTTTCATCTATTTTTCAGAGAAAGGGTTTCAATAAGCTAAGCAGCAAGATCATGCAGAAAGCACTAATTGGTAGTCGCAAAAGGCCCTAGACTACTTTTTCAAAGGAAAGTAGAAGCCACCACATGTCAGTATTTGAGAGACAATCAGTTCAATGCCTAGGTTCAATGCTTTGGTTTAATGTTTTTGGTTCAATACCTCAATTAACACACCAATGGCGTGCAGTGTTGAACCGTTCAACCATTGAACCATTTTGGTTCATCGGGTAGTTCAAGGGAGTGTCCCAAAAACCAAAGGGGTCAAATACCTTTTTAGAAGGCTAAAATACATCATTTAATTTTGTTTAAGTGTAGAAAAGAAGCAGAGGCCACCAAGTGTCACTTTTCGAGCCCCTTTCTACTCTATTCCCAAAAGAAGCGAAATACACCACATACCCCTAGTAGGAGAAGCAGAAGATGCCACGTATCTTCCCAAAAACATGTGGAGACTACCACATGCATCCATCCCCTTTTTAAAATTTGTTCAGGAAAGGAATGCAGTGAGTTTTATTTTGTTAAAACTACTAAGTATCGAAGAAGCAAATTGTGACAGGTGTCGAAGGCAGAGCGTTCTTGAGCAGGATATAGGGAAAGTAGAAAATACTGTGTCTTCAATAAATCAAGTGAAAAGCACCAAGTGTCATTCTCTGGTGCCTTCTAAGTAATAGGGAGAATTTCAAGAAATTGACTAAGTGTCCTCTTCCATTTCAACAAAACAGAGTGTTTCATGTATCTGTTGCCACAAAGCGAAATGGAAGGAAACTCGGTGGGAGTTATTTCTAGTAGATGGAACAATTCACTAGGTAGATTTTTGGGGTCTATAAACATTAAAAGGGCCATCTATTTGTCCCTTGTAAGTAGAGGCAAAATAGACAGTTGAGTGGTTAAGCAGGTGATGGAATGAGAAATTCAAGCATAGAAGGAGGTACTAGTCATGAATCGACATGCCACAAACAGAGAAACTACCCCGCTCTAGCATGGCCCTTCCTGATAAGACCAGGATACATCCAAGGCATTGAATGCACTAAATGCCACACTATTTTATCTATAAAATTTGAGGTTATAAAAGAGGAAGGGAAGATACAAAAAAAAAGGGGAGAAGATAAAAAGGAGGAGGAGAAAAAGTTTAGACTTTCTAGAGTTTGTGACTAAGTAATATCATTTGCTTTTGTCTCATTTTCTTGACTTGTAAATTTGATGTAACTATGCATGTTTATATGCCTTTTATGTGGCTAAAATTTTTAAGAAGATTTAACTCTATGCCTTTGTTGATATTATCTGTGTCATTTACAAAATTAGTCTATACTATAGACTTTCTAGAGTTGTGATTAGGAATGTCATTTACTTTTGTCTCATTTTTTTGAGTCAAAAGTTCTACATAATTGTATGTGTTTCTGCACCTCTTATGTGATTGGAAGATTCTTATAAGAAGATTGAACCCTATGCCTTTGTTGACATTTTCTGTATCTCAGCAAAAGAAGTCTTTGTTATGAGCCTTCATTTCTATTATTTCAATCTTTTACATTGATCATGCACTTGTTTGCTCTTAAATGTAAATGAATCCTACATATAGTCTCACTATGCTCAAGATTAGGATCAATATTACACTCAGGCACATTTCCATAGTTAGGTTTCATTTCTTGCATTTGCGTTTCTTTTTAATTTTCTATCCTTTTTCCCCCACACTTGATACAAAAGAAGAGACCAGCTTCTCTAAAATCTGGAGGTTGTTTCAAGCAGCAATATCCCACAACTTGAAACTTCCCATTGTTGTTGATTAGAATCAAGCGTAATTTTAAGCATCAACAACTTACATAGTCCCACTAGGACCTCAAGTCACAATAGTTCTACTAACACAAAAGGATAAGGAAAACTAACTAGGTCACAACAAGTTATAAAATTGAGGCAAATGGCTAGGAAAATGAGAATAGTAATGGCAAGGTGATATGGTAATGCATGGTAAATGTGTTGTTCCTAATTTACCCATAGGCAGCTATAATTAAGAAATAATGGCATATATCTATAATACTAATTTTCTAATAAATGGTTATAATTAGTAACACAAGGTGGACTACTAATTTACCCATAGGTGGCCATAATCAATAGCACTAATCAAACATGAATGAAAGATACCTTACCAGATCAATTATCACACTACTTTCATAGACTATCATTTAAACATATAATTTTAAAACTGTTGAAACTAGATTGAAACCCCTCACTAAAAGTGCAAGAAGAACCAAAGGAACCAAGATCAAAATAGGTTGGTAGGATGGCTAAAAATAGGCTTTGGTCAAATAAGGATAACATGGTAGAATGATATATGGTATGACATTATTTAGGATGGTGATGGTATGAATATTGGGTGTAGTGGTAAGAGGGTTTCCCCCAAGTGATAAGGTAAGGTAAATGATAAGGTATAGAACAATATCAAGGGAATGACAAAATGAAAATTACAAGGTAAATATTTTTGTCCAAGCTATATGATTCTGTTGTTCCTACTAATGTGGAAATGCACATCTTGATCAACATATGATAGCCAAAATAATAAATCTTGTAAATTTCTATCCCACACCTCTTCTAAATAGCTGCTATGTCAAGAACCTACTACAAATTTGGATGCCAAGAATGTGTTTCCTTCAAACGTTGAGATAAGGTATCTTTGTAGCTTTTGTAAATGAAAGTGTGGCTAGGGATGGTAAATATGGATAAAAAATGGATGATAAGTTTGATTTATAAATGTAAAGGTGGATGATAATGAAATGTATAATGGTTGGGAAATAAATGAAGATCAGGGTTTTCAGGCACACACAATGTTTTTGATTCTAGATTAGACATAACTTTAGATGTGGTGGGGCCAAAGACTTATGAATATGCTTTCAAGAGTAGCTACCATCTGATTATGCTATAGATTGGAAGCTATATTAATTTTATCTTCATCAAGTAGTGAAAAATTATTATGCTCAGCTATTGGTGCCTTGATGAGGTTTTCACCAATGAAGTTGTTTTGATTATCCCATAACACATCTGAGAAGGTTTCACTAAGGAATGTTGACTTTTGACTTTGATTATCTTATAGCACCTCTAAAAAGGTTTCACTAGAAGATTTGGAGTTTGGACTTTGATTTCCCCTTAGCACCTCTAAAAATATTTCACTAGGAGATTATTCTAATTTTGCATGAATGTGGTCTTGGCCCCCCTGATATTCTACAATTGATATGTCACCATGGATGCAATTTAACAAGGTGTGACTCTATCAGTCCCAATCTACACTTGTGGGAGGTGTAAGGTCAATATAATGGCTTGGTTGGTGTTAATATGGCATATGGAATTGTAATGGAATGGGAAGAGGTAGTACAATCATCATAGAATATACTAGGATAACTTGTGTCAAATCTGAAATAATTATCCTCAAAAACCATGGAAGAATCAAAAATATATTCAAAATGATTTATGAGGCATGAATAACCAATATTGTAATAACCACAAATATATTCTAATTCTGAATCAGATTCTGACTCAAGGGACTCTAAATTTGATGTTGAGACTAATGTTTATTTTGCTTCTAATGTTAAATATAATGTTGGTTTAAGAATATAACCTAACTCTAATTCTAATTCTTCATCTCGTGTGGGTGATGCTACAAATATGTTTTGTTAAATGCTTGGTATTAGATAAGTAATGGCCTGTGATGTCATAATGGGCTCCATAGAGATTGGTTTATCAAAGTGAGACTCCTCAACAATGGGAAAAATGTTAAGAGACAAATCCTCAAAGAATGGGTTGTCAAATGGAGGATCTTGAAAAATAGGCATATAGTTGAGGTAATGACTTACGTAAAGGTGATTATAATCATTAAGAAGTGACTCTACAAAGATAGGCTTATCATAGTGAGACTCCTCGATAATAGGTGTAGGATCAAAAGGTGATTTATCACAGGTTGACTCATCAAAAATGGTTGGTTCAATAAAAACATCATGGATTGGTTGGTTTTCTTGGCCTTAGTTTACAATTAGTTGTAAAATACTAGTTTTAAATATATCTTGATCTTCATGAAAAAAATCAATAAACACACTAACACTTACACTCCAAGCCTAGATCTTAGGGGTGAACATAGTAACAAAATATAAATGAAAGTACAACTAAAATGTAAAAGATAATGAATATTTTACCTTCTTTATGAGCAACAAATGTATTTTTGAGTGGATTTCTTACCTTGTGCTTCAAATAGTCTTTGGCAATGGAGGTTGTGTAGCTCCTTCTCTCCTTGGCACCATTGGCTTGTGTTGGCTTTGGCTTGTGATTGTTTGGCTCAATATTTTAGAATTATTACATTATTAATATGAATCTCATGTAAAACAGCTAAATTATAACTATATAATATCCAAGATTTATTTTCAATAAACAATGGCTTGTATTTATAGGTTTAGGAACTAAGCCCAACTCAAGATGAGTTAAGGTCTAGTTTAAACATAGAATGGGTTCAAACCTAATTAAGTGAGTCAACATAACCCTAGTAGAGTTAAAAGGTGTCAAATACTCATGATTTGCAATGAATAGGTATGGGTCTCCACAAAGAGATATTTTGAGATATTTTCCAAAGGCTTGACAACTTGTAAAGGTAATCATGAAAAAGATAGGATATTTCATATTTTTGAATTTACTTTTTTATTAATTATTTAATTACACATGGATAATTCAACTAGGCATTTAATTTGGTTTGGATTTTTAATTATTTATGATTATCCATTTAGCTCTGTCAAGACTTGATTTATGTGTGTAAGGCCCCACTTAATAGCTCCATAAGCCAAATTGACTATTGTGATGTCATAGGATGACTAGGGATGAATCCATGAGAAGTTATTATTGCATATGATAGGATACCCAAATTAGGGATGCCTCAACATGATTTTGAGATTTTATGAATGATGTGAAAGAAAATTTGGGATGTTTAGTGATTCCTAGGCTTAATTTGCAATTGTTGGTAGGAATTGGTCTGAATTCTGGTCGAAGGCCATTGGTGGCCAATTTTAGGTATCTACAAAAACAATTAAGTACATTTTATTCACCAAATACAATATGTGTAAGATTTAACCATGATTAAACTTTTTCATTTCCACTTAGGACCTAAAAATTTTTAAAGGGTTTGCTTGCTTAGAAGCCCAAAATCAAGTGAGAAAACAACATTTTAAATTTAGCTCTTGGGTTTGTAATTTCTTGTCTTAGAGACTAATCATCACCAATACACAAAGATTGATGTTGATTAAGGTAGATCATTGACATTTCCTATAAAACACATAAAAAAAGTTTGATTTGATGGAAAAATGATTAATAAATGAGCTTAAAACCCAAACATCTCATGGATTCTACAATAAATGGGTTATACAAATAACATACAGATCATCAAACATAAAATGAAGGCAAGAAAATACAAGTAAAACTATTATTAGCCATGTTCCCCACCTTTTCTTTTTTACATAGAGATCATAGTTGATTATTGTAATCGAAGTTGATATAGAAAATTGGCATCGATCCCTATAACCGAAGACTTTCTTAAAAAAAGATGTTAAAAAAAAAGCTAAAACTTGAAACTTGAAGATTTATATTGAATTCTTAGAAAAACTAAAAATAGCATATCAATCTCCTTGGCCATATGAGATATTTGGTCCCATCAAGTATTCCATAATGTGAATAAGGAATACATATAGGGGAGGTTAGTATTATGTTAGTCTAATAAAATAAATTCAAAAGAACATACTAAAATCCTAACACCTTTAGCTTAGACACTAGGGATAGCATAAGTAATAAGTATGCATTTGAAAACACAACTAAAACATAAAATAAAACACTCTTTTACCTTCCTTGGAGATCCAAATGGCTTTTTAAAGTGGCTTTCTCAATTTTTGCATCAAGAAATCTTCATCAATGGAGATTTTTTGGGTTCACCTTTCCTTGGCACTTTGGCTTGGCTGCTTGGCTTCAGAATTTGGCATGGTAACAATACTTGAAAGGTTTATTTAAATCTATTTGAACATTATAAATTTGGATTATTATGGAGTTGAATAAATTTATGCATAATAACTTTACATAAAAAGAGTGTAAACATCAATGGGTATGGCATTGTATTTATAACCTCAAAAGTTAACTCTCACCTAAGGTGAGTTAGGATTGAGTTTAAATTTAAAATGGGTTCAAACTAAATATATATGAGTTGAGACTAACTCCATTTGAGTTAAAAGTTATCATGTAATTATGATTTTAAATTACTAGGTATGGCTCTCAAATTAGATATTTTAGAAGAGATTGACAACTCATAAAGGCAATGATGAAAAGGATTGATATTTTGATCTTTGGAATTTCCATTTTTAGATATTTGTTAATTTTAAATAAATAATTCAACTAAGAATTTAATATTTTTTAATTAGATCAAGTGCCCCACTTAATGGGTCCATAGGCTAAATTGCTAGTTGTTATGTCACAAGGTGATTAGCGATATATGGGCTAGTATCCCAAATAGGAATTCCTCAACATGATTTTGAGAATTTATAAATGATGCAAGAATGAAATTGGGATGTTTATTTATTCTTAGGTTTAATTTTCAATGTTTGGTAGGAATCAATTTGAAGTCCAATTAGAAGTGAGTTGTGGCTAGAATTGGGTGTCTACACTAGGAAAAAGGGTCTTTAGATTAAATAGGAAATCAATCCAAGTATCACAATCCAAACACAAAAGGTAGACTACCTAAGCTCAAATTATTTGAGACTTTGTGGTAAAATTGATTAGTTAAGGATTTATACTTCAAAAGATTGCATTTCAAATTTAATGCAAAAACACTCAGATGTTTTTAAGGCAAATGGGCTAGACCAAATGGGCATCATAACTGTGTATTTGACCAAAAATTATAATAATGGATTTGGAACTTGGTTTTAAATATAATGAGTGTTTTAGAACACTTTAGGCAGTGTAACAATGCTCCTTCAAACAAATGGTAAACAATGGTTTTGGACTAAAATCTAAGGCAAGTGTTTGAAACAAAATGGGTAGTGTAGCGATGCCCCATCTAAATAAGTAGCACACAAGAAGTTTTGAAATAAAACTCTAAGGTAAAATGTGAAATAAGATGGGTATATTAACACCTCTTAGGCTAAAGTGGTATGAAAATACGTGACAATTTTGGACCTTTTTCAACTTGACATTAAAAACAAATAATTTTAGTCATAAACACATATGTAAATAAAAAAAATAGATATAACACTAATGGCTCATCATATCCCTAAAATTGATGAGGTGTTCATGGCTTCTACCAAAGTTTCCACTGATATACCAATGATCGAAAGGAATTAAGTGTTAATTAAAAAAAAAAAAATAGGTATAGGTAGAGTTTTTAAGCCCCCCTCTATATCTCAAGCATTGGTACGTGGAATGAATTTAGAATGAGTAGCACTCAAAATTTGGAAATAAATTTCATAGCAAGTGGGGTTAACTAGAATCTATAAGTTTCAAAATGCACTAAATGGTCCCAATTATGGCTAACACAAAATCACATCATATAAATTTGTTCAAACTCGTCAACTTACTATGTAAATGTCTATTCCTTTATAAGTGACTTAAACCCTATTCTACTTAGTGAAGTCTGATGTTTAGTGTGAATTGATCGGGGTTTTCATTAGGATTGGAAAGGTAATCACTTAGTCCAAATAATTCCAATATCACGTGCCCAATTTATATACCACATAATGGAGTGGGGTTGGTACAATTCTAGGAGATGAAACCACATGTCAATGTACCCCTAAAGAATTTATGAGGAGGTGATGAATTCTCATCTACAAGACAAATGTAAGAACATAAATAAATAACAATTGGAAAGACTTAATAGGTCATTTCTGGGTCACCCAAGTCACTCAGAGCTTGGGGAGATCATACAAACATTATTTTCAACAAGATTAAATAAACAAGGAAATAAACCAAGTGATTTAGTCACTTGAGTTATCTATATGGGATAGGGGAGAGCATACATGCTATTTTTTTGGTATACCAAAAATAAAGAATTTAATCCAAGAACTTTGAAACTAACTAATAAACAAAGAACAAAAATAAATAGAAAAATCTCTTAAGATCTCTAACTATGTGGATGTTATTTTTAAAATCACTAACTAAAATATGAATGAAGTTTTGACCCCTTAGCCTTGTTTGCACTTGTAAAAAAATTTAAATATTTAAAAGATAATTTGGGTTAGGTTGATTTTAAGCACTAAAACCAAAGTGTATTTGAGATTAGATGTGTTTAGGCCTCTCTTTATCCACCTTAGTTACCAAAAAAATGTTATGGGGTTATCTTATCTTTAGTCTAAAAATAAAATCAATAAACAACATTATATTTTAGCTCTCAAGTTTTTGAAAACACAAAATGAAGCCGTTATTTATGCAACAAAGTGAAGTTGCTATTTTAAGTGAGGTCACTATTTTATTGTGAACATAAATAGACAAAGACTAGATTTTGGTAGTCTCCAAAACCAAATGCAATTATACATGTCAAATCTACTATTTAGTAGGGTTGATGTTGCTATTTAAAAGGGTTGATGCCATCTTTTTTAGTTGGTAATATTTCCATTTAGTAGGTCAAATCCACCATTTCAAAGTCACTATTTTTGCACAAATAAATATCACAAAAAGAGGACATAAATGACAAAGTTATTGTTATACATGGTGAAACTAATGATTATAAAAAAATAAAATGATAGAATTTTCAATCAAAAAAATCTAGAATTGAAGAATTAAATGATCTTGTTAGGAAAATGAAAGGTTGCACATAATTCTTTTTGGCCATACAGGATGCATGGTCCCATCAGGTGTGCCATTATATATCTTAGGAGTCTAAAGAGCAGACCAATGTTGATTAACTACTTGTTAGTGAAGATATTAAAAATCCATGCATAATAATACAATAGAATTAAATACTCTTGCCTAAGAACTAGGGGGAGCATAAAATAATGAACAAGATAAAAAAAAGATAAAAACACATAAGAATTTTACTTCATTTGTCAAAATTGATGTCCACTTATTGGCATAAGGATATTCATGCTTAGTCTATGACATTAGAGACTCTTGTAAATGCTTCTCCATGTTGGTATCACTTATACAATGATCACTTATGGCTTTGATTTCTTTGGATTGGCTTGGTGTGAATTTTGGAATAAAATGGACATATAACACTACTTTGAATGGCTTCTTGAAGGTATTCATATAGAATAACCTTACAAACAAAATCTTGTTGGCATATGGTGTGGGCACTTGTATTTATATCTCTAATAACTAACTCTAACCCTAGGGAGGTTAAGATAAATTATAACTTTGATTGAGTTTAAAATAATCTAGGTTGAGTCAGGTTAACCTTGGGTTGGGTCAAATCACTCATGAAGTCTTGACAACTCATTTTTAGATATTTATGAGTCATAACAACTCACTTTAGATAGTTGTGAGGTTGTAACCCACCTTTTTAGAATATTACAAATTAATAAATCACTTATTAGCTCCTTTAACCTTTGAATTCATATTTAGCTAAAAAAACTTTTTTTAATAAATGAAATTCACTAATTCAATTTATAATTTTTAATTGGATAATGGAATTCCTTTCTTGAAGGCATTCTTGTAGAATAATCTTACACACAAAATCTTGTTGGCATATGGTGTGGGAACTTGTATTTATAACTCTAGGAACTAACTCTAACCCTAGGGATGTTAGGTTACATTATAACTTTGGTTGAGTCTAAAATAATCTAGGTTAAGTTAGGCTAACCTTGGGTTGGGTCAAATCACTCATAGAGTCTTGACAACTCATTTTGAGATATTTATGAGCCATGACAACTGGCTTTAGATATTTATGAGGTTGTGAATCACCTTTTTGGAATATTAGGAATTAATAAATCACTTTCTTAGATCCTTTGACCTTTAACTTAATATTTGGTTAAAAAATCCTTTTTTGAGAAATGAAATTCACTAAATGAATTTTGTGAATAAATTGGGATTCAATTCAATTTCTAGCACATGACTCAATTTAAGCCTAGAAATAACCTAAAGGCACTAATTCAACCTCGTAATAAAGATTAATACTATATCCTTAGATGGTCATAAATGTGTCCTGACTACTACTAAGTACTTTATTAAATAGGTGGAAGGCATTCCCCACACTTACGTAATTGGTAAATAGATATCCAAATTCATATTTAACCATCTCATATGTCATTATGATATCTTTTTTGACATTATATCTGATAATGGTGGATCATTTAAAAACAAATATGTGAAATCACTTTGTACTCAGAACCATATCAAACAATATTTCTCTATTGCCTATTACTTGTAAGGCAATGGCCAAGCTAAGGTTTCTAATAAAATGATTATCAATATTCTAAAGAAGATTGTCAATGATGCTAGTCATATTTGGTACTTATAATTGTATAATGACCTCTAGGTATACCATACTACATTTTTTACTCTAATAAGTTATACCCCCTATTCCCTTGTTTATGGTATTGAGGCCATTCTTCCTATCAAGGTCGAGTTGCCTTCTCTTTGCATTTTATTACATTACATCATTAATGATGAGGACTACAGAGTATCTCACTTGTAAGAGATAGACTTGCTTGATAGAAAGTGTATGGCCACTTTAAATAACCTTCAAAATTATCAAAATAGATTACAAGGCTAATAAAATCTACATGTTAAACATCATGAATTCAGGCTTGGTGACCTTATGTTTTAAGAAAATGAGAAGAATGTCAATACTAAGATAGAGAAGAAAGGAAAGTTCCAACCTAGTTGGTTAGGGTTGTATGTAATTATTGTTAATTATGGTTCTAAAGCATACAGGCTCACAATGCTAAAAGGAGATGAACTAGATGAACACAATGCTCCTCAAACATTTTTATGCTTGAGGGAATCAAATTATTGTCTACAAAGATAATTTATGTCATATTATGCCTATTCTTATACCATAACTTATATCATTATACCATGTTTTAACCTATTACCAGCTCAGTCTTTTGCTTAACCCCTGCCTATCATGTTTGGCCTTGGTTTTAATTCATTTGTACTTAAAGCACATTTAGTAGTTGATGATAGGTTTAGTTCTATTAGTTGTTTCAAAATAAAATGCTTGAATGGAATTATATGAAAGCAACATGAAAATGGTCATGGTAATTACATCCTTCATTTGTTGTTACGTTCTTTACCTCATGCTACTAATTATAATCGATTGTGGTCAAATTAGTACTATGGACCCTTACCATTTCTTCCTAATTATAACCACCTTTGGAAAAATTAAGAACAACCCATTTACCATGCATTGCCACATCAACTTTCTAACATTTTTATCATACTTTTCCATTTTCCTATGCCTGAACTTATTGGTTCTTAGTTGGACACATTTTATGTTGGTAGAACTACAATGACTTGAGGTCCTATGGGACTACATAGGTAGTGTTAAATTTACATTGAGGTCATCTCAATCACCTTATTTATTATTCTTTTACCATTTTTTGAGTAGATGAATCTACACTCTTACCATTTTATGAGTTGGACCATGTTGCATCTCGTAATTCTTCATTGAGTTGAGATGCTAAAAAAATTATACATGAGAAGCCTTTACCAAGTTTTCACCATTATAAGTAGAACTATAGTGGCTTGAGGTTCATTTATACTATATAGGTAATGCTTAGTATTTTATGACATCAGCTTGACCACCCTTATTTGAATGATCTTGCCATTTTGTGAGTAATTTAAGTTTGAACACTCTTTCCATTTTATGAGCAACCTAAGCCACGCTCTCACCATTTTGAAAGTTAAACTATTCGGTATCTCATAATTCAAAATTGAGTTGAGATGCCTAAAAAATTATAAAAACATTTAAAACATTTCAAAAATCCCTAAATATTTACAAAATATCTCAAAAAATATTAAAAAACACAAAATCATGAAAATTGGCATAGAATTTCCATGAGAAATATAAAGTCATCAAAAATTTTCTAGGATGGTCATTCTTGCCTATACAACTTCATTTTTAAACCAATTTGGTATTTTCCCTATCATTTCTAGGAAAAATATATCGGCTTGAGGTTCACATAGACTATGTAAGCACCAATTAGATACATGGGGTATCTTGAATTAGCTCAACCATCATCACCTTCCTTTCTTTTTCGACCACTTATTTACATTAAAGATTCTGGGACTCCTAGCTATTTCAAAAGTAACCACTTGTCCTTTAGTTTCCCCACTCTTATTGGTATTATCCATTGATTTTCATCATTTTAAGAGTTAACAATGTGATCATTATGTATTTGAATTTTCAAAACTAATGACTACTTAGATTTTATTACTCTCTCGCTATTTTATGAGTAATTTATATTTGAATGATCCATCTATTTTACAAACAACCTTAGCCAATAATCTCACCGTTTTATGAAATCATTATCATTTTAAGCCATATATGTAGTAAACACTATGAATTACCAATTTAGTTCATTAATGGTTACTCATCTCTTATCTTTTAATATGGTTTTAGCCTAAACTATGATCTCATGCTTGCATGGGTTTTTTGTGTTGACATTTTCACAATTGTGAATGTCATCCCCTATTTTCATACACACTCATCATTTTATGAGACCATTCCTATTTTCATTTACAAATAAATCATGTTTTCTTATCATCATTTTCTTCTATCCCATATTCTTAGAGAACTACATTTGACATGAAGTTCACATTGGACATAGTGTCCATGGAACTATGTAGGCAACATCCACTTCCCTATCACATCTAGAGTTAACTTGACTACCCCTTAATTTTATTCTATTCCCCCTATTTTGTTTGTTTTGTTATTCCCTATAGCATAGGGGAAATTCATTCCATCCTTGTTTGTGTTGTTGTTCCCTATAGCCTAGGGGAAACATTTTACTATCATACCCTTTGTCATTGTTTCTCGATAGCCTAGGGGCAACCTTGTACCATTTGTTCTTATGTTATTTTATATTTATCATTTTTCCCTAGCTTAGGGGTCACCCTATCACTAAGAGTAACACCTCTATTACACATGCACAAACAATTTGTATTTTGTTTGTTACTAACATTATGACTAACTATTATTTATATATTACTATTTGTTTTAGCTTTGTTTATTTATTTTGTCTGTATAGTTTATTTTTTTGCCTTTATGTGTTTAGATTAGTTTGTTTGTTGAACTTTCTTTGATTTGATTTGTTTATTTTGTTTGTTATTTGTGTTTGTTTGTTTATTTTGTTTTATTTTTTTATATCCTTGTTTGTTTGTTTATTTATTTTATCTAATTTAGTTTGTTCTATTTGTTTTATCTCATTTGCTTATTTTATTTTATCTATTTTATTTTATTTTTTGTGTTATTTTTTTGTTTATCTTGCCTTCTTTGTTTATTAGTTTTGTTCATTTGTTTTATTTATTTTATTCATATAATTTATTTTGCTTGTTTTTGTCAGTTTGTTTCTCTTTGTTTGTTTGTTTTCTTATTTTTGTTTATTGTTGTTTTGTTTGTTTTTTTGTCTATTTTTATTTATTGATGTTGTGTTGTTTGTTATTATTTATTTGTTTGTTTATTTTTATTTTTATTTTTATTTTTTATTTTTTATTTTTTGAGACTTTTTTGGTTGTCGTGGGATAGTATGTTTTGTTTACACTTGAGTCTTGATTATCCATATCTTGTACTTAGGTTGTGAATGTTTGTATTTAGTCCTCTACTTGGTTTATTTGTTATATTTACACTTAAAATTTTAATATTCATGTCTTATTATTAGGTTGTTTATATTTATGCTTAAACTAGGTTTTTCATGCTTATGGTATGTATTATCATTATGGTTATTTATAATTATGATGCATAATATCATAAGCTACAATAAAAATCAGGCATATAGAGACTATCAAATAAATACAGTGGAAATACTTCTCTGAGATACAATCCAACCAAATACCCAAACACATGCTTGAATCCAATGAGTAATAAATAGATAAAAATGATTTATTATTCATTTATATAGATATGCATCTCTAAATAATCATACATATAAGTCATATAACATACACAAATAGCCAATAAAACATCATCTCATAAACATAGTATAAGCTATAAATGAAAGAGCACACATGAGCATGAACATCAATAATGTTAAATATCCATAATGATAATAAATGATAATCAATGTTAAAAATGAGATAAATAAGATAACAACATGTAATTATATATATATCAAAAAAATATTGTAGACACCTAAAACTAGCCACTAATAACCTCCAACCAGGCTTCAGATAAATTTTTACCAAAATGCACAATTTAGGATAAAAACACTAAAACATGCTAAATGATGTGAACATGTCATATATAAGTACCAATTTTGGCTAATGTATCCCTAAATGGAGAAATTTATTTTATGAGAAAACTAACTTTGATCAAATAATTTCGAGTCAAAATGATGATTTTGTACCTAAGTGCTCTAGATTGATATTTTATACCAAATTTATTATATGAGACACATGCCTTTGTTATTTTGTGTTGACAACATCCTAAATGGGATAATAGTTCCAACACATCTAACATTTCCTTCTATATTTAATCAAAAATGTATCATGTCCATAAATCAATCCTAGATTGGATGGGATAGAGCATACCCACATTTTCAATTGGAGAGCATATAATTGTTAAGCAAGAACATGACCAATGTGAGGATTTCCCAACCCTGATTAGGGGATCACTTGTCATAACACACCATGTGAGGTAGGGTTCCAAATCCTATAGTATAACACAATCACACAACCCTAAAAATGTCCTATGATTTAATATTTCACTAATCTAATAACAAGAAAAGTAAATTTAATCTAATGTGCACCATAACTTGTGACACAAAGTGGGGGTTAGAAAAAAAACTAAACTAAACATGTATAAAAGACATATACTCACATCAATGTATACACAATCCTAATACATGAAATAGAATAATACAAATGCACTATCTATCTACTCTTATAAAGGAGCAATAAAGTTAGGAATACTTACCATTGAAGATGAACCTATTAAGCCTCCATCTCCCCATTGGCCAAGGTGCTTCACAAAAGATTATCGTGGTATGTAACGATAACTAAGATAAATTAGTTGTAGGCTACACAACCTATCCAAGCATCTAAAATACTTATCCACAAGATAAGATCAAAGCCCCAAAGAAAGTATTGAACCCTAAAGCTTTATTCCCCATGTAGAATTGTCAATAGGAAAATGTTTATTTTCACTTCTTCACTTAATTATTCACTCTTATGAAATGGTAAGGAATAACCTTATATATATATATATATATATATATATATATATATATAAAATAGTATCTTACCCTAAAAATATTTGAGAATGTCAGCTATGCTAGGTCGACTTGGTCAACCTAGCATGTTTTTGGGTCTAAATCACTAGGTCTATACTAGGTCAACTAGGAGGTTAACAAACCAAGAAAGCTAAGATGACCCAAAACTATACTAGGTCGACCAAGTCAACCTAGTTTGTTGAACAAGTCAAAAGGGTGATAAAACCAAAAATGAGGGGATAAAGCATGAAAATGATAGAAATAGGTAGAAATAAGAATAATAAGTTTGGGTTTAATGGTTTCAATAGGCTAGAGTGTGGATGGCAAGTGGAAAAAGGAATGACAATATTATGAAGCACCGATGGTCTGTTCACCCTTTTTTCAGTTTACCCCTTAAGGCATGCACTTAGAGATACTAAGACTCAACAAGTTCATGAAAGATACAAAGTGTTAGTAATCAATAAAAAATAAAAATATTGTGTATACATATGCCCTAGTTGAAGCTCATCACGTGGCATGTAAGTGCAACATGGGATGGTGCTTCGAAAGAGAACATGATAACACACAATGTTGATGCTAAGTAAAATGAAATAAGAAGAAAATAAGATAAATGAAAGAACAATATTAAAAAACACATACCTTTAACTTAACTTAGTTCCATAGATAAATAATTATACTATTAGAAATGTGAAGGTATCCAATGTAGAGTACACTAGGTGAACCTATAGAAGTTAGTGCAAAAAATAGATTAAAAAAAAATAGGCATATAGTGGTTAGTAGAGACAAATTTTTAGGAAAAATTTACAAATTAGGATTGGTAAGGCATTGTTTTAAAATATTTAAGGAAAATGAATGACAGAATGATGGTGAATGAAATGACAAAATGATGGAAAATGAATGACAAATGATAGGAAAATATGACAAAAAAAGGAAATAAATGATAAATGATAATAAAATATGTAAAACATAAATGGAAAAAAGGAATGTAGAACATATTTAATCACATTGATAAATATGTAAAACATAAATGATAAATGAAATATCAATGCAAGACAAAGTTAACAAAGATATGGAAGAAGGTAAAAAGTAACCTTATCTAAGATAGGCATGTCAAATAAAACATAAATAAAAATATGAAAGAATGTAGAATGAAATTTAAGTTAAAATGTAAGACAAACATGAAGAAGGAATACATAAATAAAAATATGTAATAATGGCAAAAGGGTGCAGACTCAACTCTCTACAATAGAAGGGTAGTTCAATAATGACAAATGAAAGAAAAGAGTGATCCACAGTTATTTTAATGAATTTGTTGCTTATTATTTAGAAATGGAAAAGAATAAACTAAGTATGGGTGTGGTTTAAAAACCTATTTGATTATGCATGAATGGAATTAGAAGATTATGAAGAGCTCCTCTTTGGCTTGGGAGGATAACCTACAAATAAGAAAACACTAAAGTAAATCTATTTGTTAGATATATAGTTGAGTAGATTGCCTAGTAATAGCTAGATTCTAGAAGCAAGAGCTTCCTCAAGGGTTGTCAATCCACATATTTTAGATAATTAATTTTATAAAATAGAATAGAAAGTACATGCATCAATAGTCAAAAGGTATTGAAATTAAACACAAGAATGCTTGCTTAAGAAGTAAACTAGAAATGATTAAACTAGAGATAAGCTAATTAATAATAGTGATTTATGGTTGGGGTATGCTTTAAAAAATTAGGCATAGGTCTGTGAATAGGTAGGGATAGATAATCATGTTTAGTTGGGGGTATGTAGGTGAAAATAACTTACTAGAATTTACTATCATAGTGACCATCGATGGTTAGGCTAACCATCAATGGTTAAGGTGACCATTGGCAGTCAAGGTGACCATCGATGGTTAGAAAGATCATCAGTGGTTGAGATAACTATACATAATTATTTTGGGTAGATCTAGGTTGATAATAGGTTGATTTATGAGATCTCAAAGTAAGATTCTAAGAGTTGGGTACATCCTGGGTTGGATGTGAAAATCAAATAAAGTAATTAAATACTTATCTTGTATAAGGTAGATTGGGTAAATGCTTGAGGTGGTTGAATCATTGATGGAATTTGATGTGATTCTGGTAGAGTAATGGTACTTAGTGCTTTAGCATCAAGTCAGTGCTTTGATGTAGTAGCTAGTTTGCTAGATTGATGATGATGATTGACCTATAAAAAGAGAATTCTAGATACACAAGATCTTCATTACAATTACAAATGTATTTCACCTCTTTTCTCCTCTCTTCTTATAGTCAAGCCAAGAGAGTTATAACAAGATGTGAACTGGGCTTCCTAGTTTTAACTCACATATGTAATGGCTCACAACTAGGTTTAGACAAGTTAGTTTTAGAAAAACTAGGTGGATGAGTTTACATGTTGGTGGTTAAAAGGTGAATCCTAAATATCAATGGTCAAGGTGATCATAGATGGTCAAAATGATTGTCAATGATTGAGGGTGAAGGGTCAAATTGGGTAAAAGGTAAGGTTAAGCTAGTTTAGTCAAACTAACTATGGTTAGGTTCAATTAGGGTTCAGAGAGTTAGATTGGTCCTAAAAGGGTCTCAAGATGATCAAAGGAATTATGACATTTGGAATCATGATATGCAGATTTATGGTGTCTACATTTCATCCCTTTTTGTTGTGCAAATTAAAATCAACTAGCTTTAAAAAAATGGATTTCTAGTCGGCAGTATGATTATGTCGAGTATAGGAGGAGGTGTTCCCCCTCAAATTAGGAGTTGATGAGGTAAAAAAAATTAGGTATAGGTTTAACAAAGTGGGTGAAGGTGTTAATGAAAGTAGATGTCATGAAGGTAGGCAATAGGTTAGGTAATAAAGTATAAATAGGCATGTAAGGTGTGATAAATGGTGTGATAGCTGAGATCATGCATAAACTAGGTTGTCATAGTTAATAAAAATAAAGGTTGGTGCTAAGAGGATAATGGAGAAGTGGACCATATGATTTCATTTAAGCATTTTGGTTAGGTATAATAGAAAGTCTCTAAAGTGATGCCTATGTTTTAGTGGGTGTTTAAGGTAGGAAGTGTTTCTTTTGAAAACATAAACTGGTCAAGTATCATAGGTATCCAAGGTAGGAAGTGCTCCCAAAAAGACACAAGTGGGTCAAGTAAGTACGAGGTGGTGCAAGGTCAAAAAGAATCAATAAGGAAATATTATCACTATAGTTAAAGGACCAAGAAAAAAATGTCATAAAATGCATATTAATTAGGATAAAATAGACCAATAATGAGGTGGCCAGGGTGGGCAGAGAAGGTAGTCTCCATGGGTGGGTGAGTTGACATGATTCTACTTAACCAAGCTTGCTCAAGATAAGAGAAAAAAAGTTAGGGCCACATGACCATCAACAGTCAGGTTCTCTAAGGGTGACCATCGATGGTCATCTTGACCATCGATAGTCAGGATAGAAACCCTAAAATTTTATGTGGTAAAAGTGAAAGTAGAATTACTTTTCACTCACTTTTACATCTATTTATGTTGACTTGGAGCTCTGGCAATTTTGGTACTTTATGGAAAAGGTGTTTGCTGAGGCTACCTGTTGAGGTAGAGGTTTATTTTTGGACTAAGGTGGGTTGAGGTGACCTATTAATATGTAAAGATCATGTGGGCATGGATGAGGATAGGTAGGCCGATGACTGACTCCACAATGGAAATCATAGAATGAGGTATGGGTTTTCATTGAAATTGATAGCTTAGCTAGATTTTAGTGCATTTAAATTGGTTAAGGGTAGGTTTAAATGCTTAGTTTTGGACTGTTGTGCCTTAGGTAGGAGCTTTTATGGGTTTTAGGTAAAGTTGCATGTAAGAACATGAATTTATAAGGTGGGTGGTTTAATGGGGTTAGGTAGGGATTATGTTATAAAATTACGTTGTTTAGCATGCCATTAGGGTAGTTTTTGGGGTAGATAGGATTTGGGTGTTCTAACTTCAAAACACCCATAGTGATCATTGATAGTTGGGGTCAACCATCAATGGTTAACATCCTTAGAAAAAAGGATGCCTAAATTTTGGTGGTCATCGTGACCATTAGTAATTGACTAGGGTATAAGATAGGCTTGGAAAGTATTTTAAATGCTAAGGAAAATTTAGATGATTGTTTTTAAGTGTAGGCTAGCACTATAGGTTTAGAGGGCAAGTTTAACATGTATTAGGTAGATATGTAGGATGGATAAGTTCATCATATAAAGGTTAAGGTAGAGTAGGGTAGGTGACATTAGTGTACATGACTAAACTATGTTTTCAAATTGGTATAGGCTAGGGATCAATATAGATACATGATTTAGTGCCATGTATTTTTATATAAATATAGTAGGGGATAACCCCAGTCAACTAGGCCCACATAGAGGAAGTGGGGTTGGGAACAATGAGTTACTATCATTATGTGCCTTGGGATGCATCCATGGTTATAGTACTCATTGAGAGATGGGATCATGCTATGAACACCTTCATATTAATAACTACTAAGATGACTATCCTACCAAAGGATGTGCATAGGATCACCTAATTTCCACTTTAAGGTGATCTAATTTACCATATAGAGTGAAAAAAGTGGGATGATCACATTGAGATTTTGAATAGGGATGATAGTGATTAGGTCAGATGGCATGCTGGGGAGTTTTGGTATAGTTATTTTTACAAGAAGGATCCAAGTGAGAGGAGACTCATGACTATGTTCACAATTTTCATTTCATGCTTTTTGCTTCCTGACTCAAGCAGTGGGAGGCTCACTTACTTGTTATTGGGTATGTTGGTTAAGTTATTTCTAGGTTAAACTATATTTGGTTAGGTGCTTATTATAGTAATACATATATACATGGAGATATGTGGGTTCAAGGCTCACAAGAGGTATGGTATTAGTGTTAACTTAGTTCTACATTGTTAGGCCTATGAGCACATTTAGGTGCTAAGGCCAGTGGGGTTGCCATGGGCAAGTTTCACATAGATTGAGTTCCCCATTATCTTCATGTGATGGATGGGTGATTTTTATATGTCAAGTGTAGGATGTGGTGCACATCATGTAGATTTGTTCATGGGTGCACTAGTGATTAGAGACATCACCTAGAAGACTTATGTATGGTTTCTAATATAGCCTAGCTATAAGAGGTAGGCACTCTCTCTTCAAAGTTATATATGGATACTCAATGGGAAATATGGGGAGGTGGATATTATCCCATTTGAGAGGGTGAGGAAGTAGTTTGGCCTAGTATAGGGTATTCTAGGTCCATTCCCTAGGTATAGATGAGAGGATTTAGAGATCTTACTGCCAAAGCTGCATCTTGTGCCTACTTTGATAGATTATAAAGAGTTTCCAGTCAGGCCTCAAGTAGATGATGTTGGGTTTATAGATAGGTACATGGCATGGTACCAACCTATATATGTATTTGTAGATATTTGTGGGGATGATGAAGATGCAAGGCTAATGGATGTGGATCCAACTGGGAAAAGGGGCCAGATAGTATAGGCATAGGGGGTTGGCCCTAATGGATAAATGAGAGTGGTAGTATCTAGTGCACATACATAGGTATAGGTACTATAGGGATAGGTGTCCACCTTACAAGGTTAGATTGAGATATTATAGGGTCAGTTTTCCACTATGATAGGTGAGATGGATTAGGATAGGACCTCACTAGGCATAGTGACCCAGTAGAGGGACACCTTGAGACAGAGGGAAAGAGTAGTGGTAGTACTAACAAGAACACTAGGTACCATACCTATGACATGATACCTAGCTATAGTGGAAGAGCTATGGTATTATGAGGCCATAGTTTTGACATAGTGTCCACAAGAGCCTTGATGGGGTGAGTATAGGGATAGCTTGGTAGGTGGTGCTAGTGTAGTGACACCAGGGAAATGAGTAGAATCTATAGTTGGTTAGATAGGGATAGTTGGGGGATTGGTAGGTAAAATAGGTGGGAAGCACCAAGATCTAATGGTGTTCTAAAAGGTAGTGGTGCCCCTAGGGTATAAATAAGGTATATCTAAATTATGATATTTTGTATATCATTTTGATTATAGCTTGTAAGTTGATGTAGTGAGATGTAAATTCTGAGAGAGAGACATGTCTATCTACTTTTACATATTTATTATGTTATTTGACTCATGAGTTATATATGATCATTATTTATGCTCATTGTCATGGTTTGATGTTGATGTTTAATGCTTATGGTGTGATGCTTATATTGCTTATGAATGATGCTTATGTTATGGATGCTAAACACTAATATAGGCTTAAATAGGCATGAGATGGTTTTGATTTATGATTTTGCTTACGACATGCTAAATTTTAATGAGTATATACTACATTATTTTAGACTTAGACATGTCTTAGAAAAATGGTTGGTTGCTTTAATTACTTATGGATGTTATGATATTATCATGCTTGGTATGGTTATGCTCATTGTTAATTTTTAAGATAAAACACATGTAAGAATTTAATTAACAACACTAGATAGGAGACCAAAGAACATAATAAAGATACAAACACCATAATGAAAGTATCAACTAGTCATGATAGGACAATAAGATGGCATGATGCTTCTTCATTTACAAGGAATAAAACAAAACCAATATTATATTGGCTTAATGAACATAAGCCCTTCAAATGCTTTGAATTATCATTCATTAGTTGTTTAAGTGGCTTGACCACATAATGTCAATTAAGCTCAAAAATACATTGTGCATAATGTAAAAAAAGGGGGGATGGATGAAAATGGAACTTTATTGTGAGGCTAGCATGCCTCTTGTATAGGTGTCCAAAGAGTCAATATAAACAAGTCTATGGTAAACTATGTATACTGACCGATATAGGAAGTCTACTTGTGAAAGATGATTGTGGCTTCCACCTTATTTTACTATTGTGAGAGTTGATTGTGGATTTTGACATTAGTGTGCTTTTGTTGTGATTTTGATAAAGGGTCTTTTGTTGATTGCTATATATGGTAAGTTGTTCGATACGAGAAGCTTCCAATAAATTGATATACTTTTGACAAAACACCTTACTTAGCCATCCTTCAAGGGAGTGGTCTAAGTTTATTTGATATGTGTAATGTTTTTTGATAGTTGTCCTTCAAGGGAGGAGTCCACCTCACCTTTTGGTAATTTCAAATAAATTTTTAAAATCTATCCTTCAAGAGAGTAGTCTATGAATGCTAGGGATAACCCATGATTTCTAATGATAGAGATTCTTCATTTTTAATTGCTTGGATTTTTCTTGGCATATAATTACTTAGGTCAGTTTAGTGGTTCACCCTTATTAAGGCAAAACTAAAAGCACAAGAAGGTTGATTAGGCATAAAGAGGTTTAGGTGATAATGGTCATGGGAATCCATCTTGTAAAGGGGTGGAAATTACCATGAGAACCATGCCAAGGGTAGAGTTGTGATACCCATTATTTAAGATAAGGCTATTCCAGTGATAGATAATCACATGATTTGGTTATAATTGGTTGCCCTTAAATTAGGGAGATGGAATGTAGGTAGATAGTAAGGGATGAGCTTAAGTTAGACAAAAGGTGAAATTGATCTTTCTTAACAAAATAACGGATGCAATTGTGAAACATTAAGAGGCTTAGGTTCTAGATGGCCTTCGAGATAATATAATCGATAAGCTCTTGATCCATACTTGTGGGTTATGATATAAGGTCCAAGTTAATTGAAAATAAACTTACCTTACTTACTCTTCTCCATATTAGTGATATGTTAGTTTTCCTTTAGGATGAGGTCTCTGATATTGTATTCTCACACTTTAAGGTGATTTATATAGGCACACTTGATGCACTCTTGATAAACATGGAGATGGGTAAGGGCTTCTAAATGATGCTCATCAAGTAGCTTGAGTTGGGGTAAATGATGCTAATGATAATTGTCCTAAGAAATGAGATCTTACAAATATATGTGAAGAGAGGGGATTTGGAGTTTTAGAGGCAAGATAGCCTTTGCTTCAAAAACAAGGGAGAAAGGGGTATCACTCATAGGGGTTCTAATGCTAGTATGATATGCCCATAATGCAAAGGGGATGTACAAATACCAATCTTGAATAAATGCATTGACCATTTTAGTTAGCATGTTATTAAGAGTTTTGTTAGAGGCTTCTACCTATCCATTAACTTGAGGATGATAAGGTGAGGAGAAGCTTAACTTAATTCTGAATGCATCACATAGACCTTGAACTTACTTATTTTTAAAATATTTACCACTGTCAATGATAATCTTATGAGGAACACTAAAGTAGTAGATGATATGATGATTGATAAAGTTGATAATCTTCTCCACTTTGGTTGAGACTAATGGGATAGATTATACCCATTTGGTGAAATATTCAGTCACAGTGATGATATAATGGTGTTGCTATGAGGAATGGGGGTTAATTTCACCAATAAAATCTAGACCCTATTACGAGAAGGGCCAGAAATCAGTGGAAACTCTAAGACTATGACTAGGTACATGATGTAAATTAGTCTATTATTAACATTTGGCACACTTTTTCACATAATCATAATTGTATTGGCTAAGGGTAGGCTATTAATTGCCTAGGCAAAGGATACACTTAGTTACAATGAGGCCTTTAAAGTGGCCTCCATAGATACCATCATGCATTTCCTTGATAGCATGAGAGGCTTCTTGACTGCATAGGTAATGGAAGAGAAGACCATCAAAGATAAATTTATAAAGGATACCTCCTAGTATGGTATAATGTGAGGTACTCTAGATAAATTCTCTTCAAACATTCCTAGAAAAGCCACAAGAAATTATGGCAAGGTTGAGATAGTTGAAGGTTTGTTGATACCAAAGGTCAGGTTGGGTTTCTTCCACATTGAAAATGGTGGGAGAGTCTAGTTTGACATAGGAAGGCTAATTGATTCTATGAATAATTATAGATAACTTAGAATCTAATGGGGTGGATGGTATCTAAAAGGTAATGGAAGCCATGGTGTTGATGAACTTGTTATTAGATCAAGGGGTTGATTGGATATAGTAGTATTCAAATGATGTTAAGAGTTCATCAACTATTTGCTTGTACTTTTGTAAAAGATCATTCTTACACTAGTAAGAGCCATTAATTTGATTAACCACAAGTTGGAAATCACCAAAGATGTTAATTATTTTGACTCCCAAAGCTAAGGCAATTTGAATTCCTATGATTAGGGCTTCATACTTAGCCATATTATTGGTATATATAAGATCAAGATTGAAGAACAAAGGAAGAGGTTCAACATCAAAGGGGATAAGGATGATACTAGCTCCACCCCCATGATAACACTTTAAACCATCAAATAACATGGTAACTTGATAGGTAAAGTCCACCTTAGAATGGGTCATGATGGACTCATCAGGGAACTCAAGAGGAGGAGGTTGGTTGCCTACTAAAGGTGCTTCATCTAATTGGTCAGTGATGAATTACCCTTTAATTGAATTTTTTGAAAGGAACTCAAGGTAAAAATCTACTAAAATCATGATTCACTTGGCCATATTCTAGTTTTTTTATATCTTGGAGTGCATGTACTTGAGTGGGTTGGTGTGGTTATGCCATTAGTTTTATGGTTAAGAAGGTAGTGGTAAAGTTTGGTAACCATGAAGACTAAAGATAAGAAAAGTTTCTTGGTATGGGTATACTAAGTCTTATATTCTAAAAATATATGGCTAATTTAATATACATCTTTTTCTTTATGTTGTTCATTTCAATGAGCCAACATTGCCTATAGGGAATGGTTGGTGGTAGAGACACATAGGTATAATGGTTGGTCATCCTTGGGAAGGGTGAGGATATGTGGAGATAAAAGGTAATTTTTGAGTGAATCAAATGCCTCTTAATAGTTTCTATTCCACTTAAAAGTGACATCCTTATTTATAATGTGGTGGAAGGGCTAGCATCGATCCAAAAGCTAGGAAATAAAGTGATGAATAGATTGAAGTTTTCCCTACAAACTACAAATTGATTAAGGTTGGTTGGAGGGAGCATGTAAAGGATGGTTTTGATTTTGGTGGGGTTAACTTTGATTTCATGAAGGGAGATAATGAATCCAGGACGTTTTCTCAACAAGACCCTAAAATTGCATTTCTTGGGGTTAAGATGAACATGGTAGTAGATTAGACATTCAAAGATGATGTTAAGAATAGCCAAGTGATCTTTTTAGAGTTTGGACTTTTTAAGGTCATCCATATAGTCCTTAACAATATTATGGATAAGGTCATGTAAGATATATGTCATGGCATGTTGGTAGGTTACACCAACATTATTTAGTCCAAAAGGAATGAACTGATAGAAAAAGGTTCTGCAAGGGGTGGTAAAGATGGTTTTATGCTGATCTTCGAGGGTAATTAGGATATGATTGTAACCTGAGAACCCATCTATGAGAGATAACATCTCATGGCTAGCTGTAAGATCAATAAGCTAGTCAATGATTAGTAGAGGAAAGTCATCTTTGGAGCAAGTGAGGTTGAGGTCACAAAATTCCACATAAATGCATAGTCCCCCTATGGCTTTGGTGATAGGTATAACATTTGAGACCCATTAGGGATATTCAATGGGTTGAATGAAATTGATAGATAAGAGATGCTAAAACTCTTCTTCGATGAGACGGGTTATGTAAGGGTGAATGCATCAAAGCTTATGCTTGATAAGATTAGCATCATGATTGGTGACTATGTTATGGGTAGTAACGGTAGGATCAATTCTAGGCATCTCATTGTAATACCAAGTAAAAGCTATACTATGGTCTTGGAGGAAAGAAGGGAAGTCTTGAAGTTCTTTGGAAGTCAGTGATTAGCCAAGTTTGATAAATTTGGGTTTGTCTTAAGTGCCCAAGTTGATATCCATGGTAGATTCATTCAACATGGTCAAAGTCTTAGAGGAAGGAATTTGTGGATTGAAGAATCTAGGACACTAAGATAGGTGAGAATAGAATCATCATCCTAGCACTAAATAATGTTAATGATAAGAGAGTCTTTTTCTATCATCGCAGGATGGGTCAAAGGGATGGTTATGGTTGCCCCTTATTTTTTATAAGTCAAGGGTTTGAGGCTAATCATGTTGATGAAAAAAAAGTTAGGTGGGATCATGTCATCATCGTCATATATAGGTTGGGGAGATGTCATTGAGGAAGGGGTATCTTCCTCAACAATGGTAATGATAGGTGGTTTGGGTTGCTTCTTTTTGGGTAGGATGAAACCAAGGCCATACTTCTTATGCAACTTTTTGGTTTTGATGTTGACCAATTCATGTGCCCAATGCTCATATCACATAAGACCAAAGGCTTTTCAAGTACATTGATGGAGGTATGTCTTGGAAAAGCTTGATTTATCTAGGTAAGAAAAACTAGTGGTAAATGGTTTGGGTGAAAGAGATGTGGTAGAAGCACCAAGGGGTTTATCGAGTCCCCCATAGATAAAATAGGGTTGATGGTGGGGAGGTTCAAAGGGAACAATAGTTATGACATTAGGGTCATATCTCATCTAGTCGGTGAGTTGCCCATGCTCATGAGGAGTAATGGAAGTGTCAAGGGCTAAAAGGTGATACCCCACTAGTGAAAGTTGATGAAACTTTGATTCCAAAGGGTCCATGATGGGGATTTGGTTTGAAGGGATAGAGTAACTAGTCAATGCCTTATTAGGGGAAGGGGATATGATATCCACTTTGGTGGTTAAAGGTTAGGTTTTAGCTATTAAGGGTGTGTTGGATGGGGGTATGAGGACATCATTGGGGTGATAGGTCATATTGTATGTCAAGAAAGGACTTGGGTCAGCTTGGATGGTGGTGACTTGGCCTTCATGCTCAAAATTAGTACAATAGTGAAGGGTGGAGACAACCCATAGAGCATATATAGGGTCATCCCAATAAAATTTTGTATTGGAATTCACCTTCCACTACATAGATGAGTTTAGGGAGTGTACAAGGTCCTAGATGGATATGAAGGATAATAGTTCCCAAGGTAGTGTCCATGGTATCATTAAATGATTAAAGGATGATTGAGGTTTCATACATGACATTGTCTAGTAGGTTGAGTTGGTTATAGGCATGGGAGGATATGATATTAATACTAGCTCCCCCATCAATCATGATCCATTTAATATGGGTTTAGTTGATGTAAACATTAATAAAGAGAGGGGGATCTAGGTCATCTTAATGGATGGAAGGTATTTTTGAATCTTTAGAGGTAATAAGGTTAGAAATTTTAAGGGTGATAAAAAAGGATACTAGAGGTTGAGGGTATTTGGGTTAGACCTCGATGGATTGCAAAGCCTCTATTAGTGTTTGGCAATGATGGGGAGAGGTAGAGATCAACTCATACAAGATCATATTTGTCAAGGTCTAGTGAATTTGATTAAGGATAACTCTCTTGATGGATTCTAAGGGATTAGGGTGAGAGGCACCTCAAATGGATACCTTGGGTTTGGTTGAAGATGGAGATGGTTGGGTGTGAGTTAGTTGGGAGATAGAAGAGGGATATGTCTAAGGAATGGACACCTTAGCCTTCCCTTTATCCTTATACTTTGATCTTATGACCATATTGATAGTATGTATATAAGGAGAGGTTAAAGTAGTAGATTATTTAGACTCATCTTCACTTTGAGGTGAGAGTGGAGGAGTAGGTAAGCATTGGGTAGGTATGGCTTTTAGTTTGATTGGTATGGGGACCATAAGAGGTTGATATATTAATAGATCATCCTCATTGTAAAGCTAGTAGATACTGGTTTAGAGAGATTTGAATTTCTCTATATCATGGCCAAGTGTCCTATGATAAGAACACACTTGGTGGTCATTGTACTAGACAAGTTTTGAATCTAGAGGGTCAAAGAGTCTAATAAGAAGTAAGGCCAAATAGGAAGTTTGCAATAATCTATGGAGAATAGTCAAGTAGGACTCAGTTAAAGGTGGTAAACATATAGTGTTCTTTGCTTTGATGGTTAGGGTAGAAGGATACTTGTAAATAGGTATGATGGCAGGTGACTTGAATAGGGTGGTGTGCTTGGTTAATGTATTTGGTTTAAGAAAGGAGGTTGATGAACTAAAGGTGGAATATTGAAAGGTAGGTAGCTTAGGTATCATAGGTGTGGTTAAGAGAGATACATCAGAAAGCAACTATGAAGGTGTAACCAAAAGAGGTGGTGGGTTCTTGTTAGAGATAATTAAATTCTTACTCAAGGTAGAAGGATGAGGCCCTAAAATGGAGGGTAAGGTTGAGGGAGGTAAAATTTGGGACTTAGGGTCTTTGAGTAGTTTTACCTCTTCAGTTGATTTGGTTTGGTACTTGGTTGGTGGGTTTAAATGAGTTAGGTCCACTTTCATGGATGGGTGACTAAGGCTTGGTGTAGGGAAGGTACCAAGGCTTTTGGTTGTTTTGGTTGGGGTGATAGAAGAAGGTTTGGCCATTTGGGTCTTGGTTGACTTAGGTGGTTGGGGGTTGGTTGGTTCAGTATAGGTCTTGGTTGGTTAGGTAGATATAGTAATAGGTTGGTCAATAAAATTGGTGGGTTGATCTACCAAAGAAAGGGTTAGAGGTTCTAGTCTAGTAATATAGGGGAGACCGAGTTGATGCAAATAGGTAGCCTAGTCTAAGTTGGGTTTGGAAAGAAATTCCAAATTTTGAACTAGTATAGATAATGGTTTATAGATCTATTTAGCTCCCTAGGTAGTAGGTTTGAAATATGGACCCATTGGCTAGGGAACGGGGGTGGTAACCTTGTCCTATTACTCAATCAAAGGATGCAAGGTTGAGATAGGTGGCTCCTCTATGGGAGGAGGGACACAAGGATTTCTTCTTTGAGAATTATCTTCGAAGGAGGGTTAGATTGCTTAGTAGTTAAAGGCGAAGGTGAAGTAGTGTTGGTTGGTTGTTTTGATATGAAAATTGAAAGGGAGACTATTAGATCCATTACTTAAATAAGTGAAGGGGGAGAATATGACACTTATTTGGTTTGAGTGTCCAAAGGAAGGGAAGGTAAGTCTAATATCTCAATAGATGGAGGAAGTGGATGATCAAAAGATTGGGTATTACATGATTCGATAATGAGTGTATAAAGGACCATGTTAACTATTTGGGCATCATGAGAACATTGTTACTCTCATTTTTGGTAGGATCATGGTTTGGGAAAGGCTGTTTGAATATATCAAGGGCTTAATTCAATGGTGCATTGGGGTTATCCAATGTAATCTCCCCTTTGTCAATGAGGGATTGGACAAAGTTCTTGAAGGTGTTTCACCTACTGACATCATGTACTATTACCTAATGAAAGGCACATAGATCATTCTCATTGAACCAACTAGGTGCAAGACTAGAGGCATCAAACTACTAAGGAGGTTTGATAGGAGGAAGTTGAATGATGTTAGCTTTCAATAACTTCTCCAAGATGGAAGCATAGGATTCTCTAAGTGGGGTGAATTACTTTTGGTTGTTCTAATTTTGGTTCCTCATGTCTTTCTTTGAGGAACTAGAGGAACTTTTTTGGTTGATGGAAGGTGGAGGATTGAATTTAAGGACAAATATATTTGTGGTTCCCTTTCTCTTGGTTGGTATTGGATTGGTTGCTTGACTTGGAGGAAGAGGCCTCATTGGTTTTGTAGGTTGAGTTCTTGTTTTTGAGATTTAGCTTTCCTTCATCAATGGATTGGTTTTTTAAGTTACATGCCATGGTAAAATATTCATCAAAGGTTTAAAATATTTGGACATGTAGTGTAGAGGAGATATGCTTGGCACATGCTCATGCAAAGAGCTCTATGAGTTTGGGTTGAGGTAGGGAGAATGAAATTTGGTTAATTAGGATTATCTAATGAGCTAAAAAATAAACAATAGATTAATTCTCAAACTATCAGATAGAGTATAGGTTTGTGATGGAAACTTTCTTGGAGATATTGATCAAAAAGTTATCCAAGAAGGTTTGAGCTAGTTGGGTGAAGGAGAAAAGGGAGTGCTTGGGTATGACACTATACCAATCCAATGGCAAACCAACTAGAGACATGGGGAAGGTGAAAAGAAGGAGGGCATAATCATAGGAAATGAGATAACAAGCATGCCTAAATTCCCTAAGGTGTTATTAGGGATCCTCCTTAATTTGAAATTTAGAGAGCTTGGGAAGTTCCCATTGAGGAAGATATGGCTTGATAGGTACAGATGGATGGATGGGCTCATTACAGATTTGGTCAAATGCTAAGATGTTGTGAACACCCAAAATGGATGACTATAAGGTGGTCATATTATCTATAATAATATTCATTAGGTCCACTTAGGGTTGTTCACCTAAAAGGTTGTGAGATACATACTATTACAGTGGTTGGGAGACATACTAATATTGGATAGAAGGTTGGGAAGCTGCTAAATATTAGTAAGTAGATGTTAATGGTTGGGTGAAAGATACATAAGGGTAGGTAGAGGTAGGTGGTTGGGTAGTGGGTAGGGGTACATGCCCTTTTAAGTTAGGATGTATATAAACTTTGGTGTAAGGTGTGGTTATTGGATAGGAACAAAATCTAGGTTAGTGATCGATGGAACGGTGGTGACCCTTATACTAATTGGTGGTAAGATAGAGGGTATGGACACCACAAGGATATAAGTAAAGTAGTGGTTGATGGATTTGGTGTATCTAAAGGAATGTTGGTAGTGATAGAGATGGGTACTCCCATAGTGGAGGGAGCATGGGTGGTTAGAGGTTGGCTCACACCTAAGGTGGAGTGGTTGATAGGAGTGAAAGGTATAAGGGTAGTGGTATTTAGGGTTTGTTGGTTCTCTATGGTAGTTTCAAAGGGCTTGTTGGTTGAGGAGGAATCTTGGGTATTCAATGGTTAAGTTATAACCATGGCAATATTGGTGCTTCCCATGAGGTGGGGAGGCATGCCATAAGATGGATCTATGGGTGGGGCCAAATCTAGGATATGGTAAGATATGGTTGTAAGATAATGTTCTAAGGCTAAAAGATTGTTATCTAGGAAAGTGGAAAAGTTTGCATCTCCTTGAGGAACCTCTTGAGGGAAGGTAAGACTTCTTGAGGGATGAGGAAAATCTACTAGTTCAAAAATGTAGTCCATGGATGAAGGGGTAAAAGAGGTAGGTTGGCTTAGTGATGGGTTTTTCTCTATAAGGTCTCTTCACTGATAGTGAGTGAGAACCATATGAGATAAGGGAGATAGAAAACAAAAACAACCTCACTACTCAAATTAAAAAAATACAAAAAAATGATTAAAGAAATCACATCACACTCTAAAAGAGATGTTAATCCCTAAAGTTTTAATTAATCTCACTTTTGGATTATGTCTTAAGAAGTTGTATGACTGAAATTGGTTTGTATAGCATGTACTAGAGAGGAAATCTAAGGTTAGTTTTAAGTTGTGTTTAGGCACTCAAAAGAAATATGTTTTGAAATCAATACATGGCTTGGTATTGGGGCCTGCCTCCTCACTTCACACAATAAAATGATAAGGGTGTTAGGTGCTTAGTAAATATATATATTGATATCTAGAGTTTATACTCAAGCAGAGAGCTAATTTGGTTCTCCCCTTGGTAATGACCTCTAAGTGGGATTTTTGGGTAAGGGTAAGGTTACCACTAGGTGATGAAATCCTAGTCAGGCCTTGTCTTAAGTTTGTTTGATGTTTAATTGATGAAAGTGGTTTAGTTAAGTGTGTGAAACAAAGAGTGAAACTACAATAGATTAATTTGCTTTTAAGTTAAGCTATGTGAACTAAACTTTCAAGTAGTTGATGTATGCACTTAATTTTAAGCTCAACAAAGACTTTTGATTTCGTTAATGAGAATAGATTAGGGAGAGAATTCAAGAAAATAATAACCTAAGTAAAGATACATGGGTCCTATTGGGTGAGCCAAAATGTTTCAATGAATTTATTTCTTATTAATCAGAAAGGGAAAAGAAGAAACTAAGTATGGGTATGGTTGAAAAACTTGTTTGATTGTATGTGGATGTAATCAAAAGACTATGAAGAGATCCTCTTTGGCTTGGGAAGATGACCTATAGATAAGAAAAAACTAAAGTAAATTTGTTTATTAGATAGATAGTTGAGTGAATTGCCTAGAGATAGTTAGATCTCAGAAGCAAGATCTTCCTTGAGGGTTGTCAATATACACATTTTAAATAATTAAGTTTATAAATAGAATAAAAAGTACTTTCATTAATAGTCAAAAGGTATTGAAATTGAACATAAGAATGATTGCTTAAGTAGACTATAAATAATTAAATGAGTGATAAGTTAATTAATAGTAGTGCTAGATGGTTGGGGTATGCTTCAAAAAATTAGGTAGGGGTCTATGAACAGGCAAGGACATAGAGAATTAGGTTTGGTTTGGGGTAGGTAGGTGAAAAAACTTGCTAGAATTTACTACCATAGTGACCATCGGTGGTTGGGTTGGCTGTTGATAGTTAAGGTGACCATCAGTGGTCAAGGTGGCCATTGGTGGTTACATAGATTGTTATCAATCGAGATAACCATCAGTGGTTATTATAGGTAGATCTAGGTTGATAACAGGTTGATTGATGAGATCTCAAAGTGAGATTATGGGAATTGGGTAGGTGCTAAGCTGGATATAAAAAACAAATAAAGTGATTGAATACTAAAAATCAAATATTTATCTAACAAAAAGTGGATTAGGTGGATGCTTGAGGTGGTTGACTCATTGATGGAGTCTGACATGATTCTAATAGAGTAATGATACTTGGTGCTTTGATAGAGTTGTGGTGGTAAGCCAGCACTTTGATGTAGTGGCTAGTTCATTGGATTACTAATGATGATTGACCTACAAAAAACTAATTCTAGATACATAAGCTCTTGCTAACAATTGCAAATGGATTTCACCTCTTTATTCCTCTCTTATTATAGGAAAGGCAATAGAGTTGTAATAAAATATGAACTAGGTTTCCTAATTTTAACACGCACATACAATGGCTTGTAATTGGGTTTAGATGAGTTATTTTTAGAAAATATTTGTGGATGATTTTGCAAGTTCATGGTTAAGGAGGTGCACCTTGACTATCAATGGTCAATATGACCATCAATGGTTAAATTGATCATCAGTGGTTAAGGATGAAGGGTCAAATTGGGTAAAAGGTAAGGTTAAGCTAGTTTAGTCAAACTAACTACAATTAGGTTTGATTAGGGGTTGGAGGGTCAGATTGGTCTAGATAGGGTCCTAAGGTAGTCAAAGGAATTATGACATTTAGAAGTGTGGTGTGCATATTTTTGGTGTCTACAATAGTTACTCAAACATGTTATTTCTCTTTAAGGATAGATAAAATTGAAATAACTTAATGCTAGAACGTTTTTAAGATATGAAGAAGAAGGAAGTAAAGAAGAGGGAAAAAACATTTGGAATCAAAATTTGCCTATCAAGGGGGAAAATGAAATGGGTGGAGGGGAGAATGAATGAAAAACAAAGGTAGAGGAAATCTTTATCAAAGTTAAGACACTTAAATTAGGTTTGTAAAAATAAGAGGACTATCAACTTTAAGGAATCTGAAGAACTTCTCATAGCTACACAAGTTTTAGGTTAACAAATGGAGTATATTGATCATCCCATGAAGGTTATATGCATGAAAATTAAAATGGAACTACCTCCTTATGATGTGCTCCCTATTCTTCAATACCCCTTATAGAGCTATCAGTCTATTATGAATATTGGATACTTTCATGAGAAAGTAGGTAACACCATAGAGTTTTTTGAAATCCCCTATTCCAATCTACTAACCTACCACACCTAAAAGGACTTTAGCTCTATGGGAAGCCAAATATGGAGTTTTAGATTTGATTGGAGATAAGAGATGTGCTTATAATCATGTTTTTTGGTGTGAATTTGACTTTAGACATTTGTATGTTTTCCTTTATATATCATTTCCTTTTGTTTAAATGATTTAGCTTTTAACTTTCTTGATGGATATGTTTATAAGATTCCTTCTCCATACGGATTTGAAAAACCAAATATGGGTGTTAAAGATGAATTTCATTTGAAAAATTTGGATAAGGTGGATAATAGAGAGAAATTAAAATAGCATGGGGTCTAAGAGTCTCATAAATCAAGGTGATATAAAAGTTCTATGTTGACTTTGACCTTGTTTTATCCAATGAGGAGATGAGAAAAATGGGAAATCAAGAGGAATGATACATGGAACAAATTGAATCAATTTAAATTGAAAAAAAATGTGACAAAGGGAAAATAAGGATATAATGATAGTAAACTGTGATTATTTATCATAATAAAGAGGAAATTGGAGGAAAACATGCTAACATAGATTGTTGGGTAGATTTCTTCTAGCAAAAAAAGCAAAAGCTAAAGTTTAAGAATAAGGATCAAGAACATGAAAATAATGGTAATTTTATGAGGGTTGGGTCCTATATATGGTCTTACAAAGCAACTCATAAAAGAGAGACCCACGAGGTGCCAAAATAAAATTGATAAGCAATAACAGTGAGAAAAACACAAGTAAAAGATGGTAATTTTGTGAGGCGTACCAGGTCCTATCCACAATATTATGAAGAAACTCATAAAAGAGAAACCCATGAGGGTGAAAAATGAGAAATGAAAAAATAAAAATATGACGATGGTACATCAAGAGGTAAATGTCAAAGAGAGGGGCAAAAATGATCATAAAGGAAGTAAGGGAAATAATGGCATAAAATGATGAAAATAAAAAAGATTATGAGAAAAAAAATGAAAACAAATGCCAAATGTTATGTGTAATAAAAACCAAAGAATGTAAAGGAAAATAGTTATGATAGTAAAGTGAAACTAAAAGAATAAAAATGCATAAAAATAAAGAAACATGAGAGAAAAAGAAATAAGTAAACTCTATGTTAATGTCTGTATCAAAGATGAGCATGTGAAAGACAAGTTTATAAGTCTCAAAATGTTTCTTGAAACTATATTTTTTGTTATTATGCATTGTAGAATAAGAGTGGGATTCACAAGATGCCCCGAAGAGTAATTGGATGTAGGGATGGGCATAATAAGATGCCCCAAAGTCTGAATGGATATATGGATGGGCATTTCAAGATGCCTAAAAATATAAAGGGACATGTGGATGGGAATCACAAGATGACCCAACATGTGAGTTGGATTGAAGTGATAGTGAACCATTAAAATGATTTGCATTGGATTGATAGGTACATTTGAAAATAGGTAAATGTGTTAGTTTATTTGATTTTAAGGAGGTTGAATGTGACATATGATATTTAGGAAAGGTATGAAGAGATATAGGAGGACCATGTATGATATGAATTGGAGTAGGCATTTGAACAAGGTACTCTTTTGGTTCATGTGACCTAAGAGGTTGAGGATGAATGGATGCCACAATATGTTTAAAGTTCATATTAGCTATAATTTCCTTATTGGCATAAGAAGAAGGATTAATTGTTGTTCAAACAAAATTAGTAGATGAGGTTTGTTCATTAGATAATTGATGTTGATGTGATTATGGTTCTTGAGATTGATTTTGAGAAGCTTGAAGATAGTCTTGATAACATTATTTAGTGAAGGTATCAGTATTGAAATGTGGACCCAATAAGGAAGAAATAAGAAATCACTGAAGATCATGACACAACTCATGAGAGTGACCTATAGTAGCATGCCAACAATAAAACTTATTTGGATTGTACCATTTTGGAGGAGGTTTCGAAGGATCAAAGACCATGGGTTTAGAGGGTGTTAATTTCATCATAAGTTATTCTAAACTCAAGGGAGGGTGGGTTGGGTTAAAATTGGTTGAATTGGATGCTCCATTTTGAGGTTGGGGAGACTTAGATGAATTAATGTTATGATAAGAAGATTGGAAAGTTGCTTTAGTAGTTGTTTTAGATGGTTCAATTTGATTCATAAGAAAGTCTTACCTTTTTCTTGGTGTAAGGATTCTTCTAAAGTTTTAGGTGAAAAGATTCAAACTTTGTATTGAAGAGGAAACTTAAGAGTGGTGACAAATAGTTTTAAAAGAGTGTCATCATTCATGTTATGGTTTAATTTATGAGTGAGTCCATCATTCGATGAATGTATGAGCTGATTCATTAGGATGTTGCTTGGACTTAATGAAATAGCTAAGGTAATTTTTAGGAAAGTCATCATGTTGGAATTCCTTCATTAGATCATTGACTAAATCATCTAGTTGTGAGATGGAATGTCTAGGAATCTAGTTATACCATTCAAGTGCATCACCAAAAAAGGTTTTATCTAAGAGATTGGTGGTAGTAAAGGTGTTAGTTTGGACCCATTCCTTATAGAGATTAACAAAAGACTTAAGAAAGATAGTAGGATCCTTATTTCCATTATATGTGATAGTTGGAGAGATGTTTCCAATATCTATTGATGTAATGAATGGGGATAAAAGTTAATTATGAAGATGTTGAAGAATTTTGTTATTAGTTGGAGGTTGAGGGATGACATTACCATTGGAATCTCTAAGAGGAGGAGGGACAAAATTTGGATTTGGTTGAGATATGATGACTTGAGATGGCTGACTAATCATGTTGCATAAGTGTTGATGCATACTCATCATTTGAGATTGATAGGAAGTTTGCATGATGTTCATTTGATGTATGACTTGAGCAAGAAGTTGAGTTGTATCAATAGGTGGATTTGAAGGTGGGGTATTGGTGTTGATAGGAAGAATATTGTTAGTCTTGGTGAGAGGAGGATTCTTTATAGGTGGAGGATTCCCAACATTATTATTAATTGTCTTAAGTGTGGAAGAAAAAGGAAGCTCGGTCAAGCCACCATTCTTGTGAGGAGTATAAATAATATTATCATCAAGGTTTTTGAAAATTTGGGAACCATCTAGATTATCAATTTGAGTATTATTATTTGGTGAAGGACTCCCAAAATTGGTATTGGGAGGAGGATTATGACAAGGGATCTCAACTACATTGCATTGTGTAGTGAGTGATTTAGGTTTAGGAGAAGGTGAAGAAAAAAAATTGAATAACCTCATTTGAAGTAATGAAATAACTAAGATTTTTATCCAAATATTTGATTATGAAATGTTATGGACTAAGAGAAGGATGAGAATATGTCATCATGATGAAACAAGACTAGATAACCACACAAGGAGAACAAATAGTGATAAAAAATAGTACAAGGTTGATTGGATCGACCTAGCATAGAAACAAGGACTAGAAAACTATACAAGGTCAACTAGATCGATCCAATACATAACACAGAGGTTATAAAAAAAGGTAAAAGGGTTTAAAATAGTATAGGGTTGACTAGGTTGACCTATTATAGTGGATATAGGCTAAAAAAGATTCTAGGTTGATAAGGTCGACCTATTACAATGAAAATAGGCAAATTCCTTATTTTACCTATATCTTTAGTTTTACTTATCCATTTTACAAATAATAAAATGCATTGGATTCATGATGATGTATAGAATATGATAAATATGATATCAAGTTGTGGATTAAAACGAGATAATTTACAAGTAATGAAAATTAATAAGTACTAAAGGGAAACAAATAATCAATTGAATTTATGCTGGCCAATTTAACTAATGCACACAAAGAAAAATATTACACCAATGATAGCTAATGCAAGTTTTTTCACACATAATTGATCAAAGAGAAATAAACCAAAATTTAAAGTGAAGATAGTTAATTTTTCAACCTATAATGTTGATTAGATTATTAAGAATGATTTTAAATGTGAAAAGGAGATTGACTATAAGCAAGGTACTAAATAATAATCTATGGATAGTTTTAGGTAAGTTTAGAATGAAAATTACTATAGTGTAAATGATACATTCTTGGTATTAGGGTTTATCCCCTCACTTCATACACCAAAAAAATAAGGGTAGCAGGTGTTTATCCAAAATATACCATTAACCATGCATTATACTTGAATAGAGCATCAAGTCAACTTCCCCCTAGGTGATGAAATCCAAGAAGGTAGACTTGGGTAATAAATTTTTTAAATTCTCATTGATGTTTATGTGGTTTGACCATGTATGCAAAAGAATATAAATAGTGCAACTAAGTTATTGATTGAAAATCCCCTAATTAGACTATGTGAATTATTCCAAGCATGCAAGCAACTTAAAAGAAAGATGTGATTAACATATATGATTAATTCTAACTTTGAAATAAGGAATAGTTGAGAAAATATATATCAATCATATAGAGTAGGGTTAATAGGGTCAAACCTGTACTATGGAAGCAAAGTCTGAAAGTGAACTAGGTTAGTCAGGTTGACCTAGTTATTTCAAAAAACATAGAACTAGGTCCATAGGGTCGATCTATTTGAATATGTAGGGTTAGTTTTAAAGACTAAAAACTATGAAAGTAAATTAAAAAAACAAAAACATATAGATAAATAAAAACTAACTTGAATGGTTTAGAGATGAAAAGGAAAAGATTGTTGATTTGAGACCTTGGAGAAAACTGGCAAAAACCTATAAACTGGGTCAAGCTAGTCGATCAAGCTATATAGGAACTTGCTAAAAAAGTGTTAAAAATACACTAGGTCAACTTTGTCAACCTAATGGGCTGAATAGGAAGTCTAAAAACTTGAAAAACTTGCACTAAGTTGAGTTGGTTGATCCAGTTGTCTAAACAAAATTTTACAAGTTTTAAAACCTGTACTAGGTCAAGCTAATCAAGCCAGTTATCTATTCTTATAAACCTATGTAAAGAGATATATAAACAGTTTTATAGGATAAATATAACACAATAAAGATATGATAAAAAATAATGATGAATATAAATGAAATAAATCCTACAAGGGTTTGATTCACATTAGGTTCACCAAAATGTATGTAATAAAAAATGCATCATGTCTATAAATCAATCATGGATTAGATGGGATAGATCACACCTACACTTATAATTGGGGAGAATATAATGGTTAATTGGGAGCATGACCAATGTGAGGATCCACTAGACCCATTTAGGGGATCGCTTGTCAAAACACACCATGTGAGGTAGGGTTTCAAAGCCTACAATCTAACATAATCACACAACAACCCTAAAAGAGTCCAATGATTTAATATTTCATTAATCTAATAACAAGAAAAGTAAATCTAATCTAGTGTGCACCAAAGCTTTTGGCATAAAGTGGAGGTTAAAAATAAAACAAACAAATAATTACACTAAACATGTATAAAATACATATACTCACATCAATGTATATGAAATCTTAATATATGGAAGAGAAAAATACAAATGCACTATCTATCCACTCTTAGAAAAGAGGAATAAAGTTAGGAATACTTACCTTTGAAGATGAACCCATTGAGCCTCAATATCCCCCTTGACCAAGGTGATTTTCAAAATATTATAGTGTTATGTAAGGATAAATAAGATAAATCAGTTCTAGGCTACACAACCTATCCAAGCATCCAACAAACTTATCCACAAGATGAGATTAGAGCTCCAAATAAAGTATTGAACCTTAAAGCTTTATTCCCAAAGTAGAATAGTCAATAGGTAAATGTTCATTTGTATTTCTTTGCTTAATTATTTGCTCTTATGAAATGGTAAGGAATGACTTTATATATATTAGTATCTTACCCTAAAAACATTTGCGAACATTAGCTATACTAACCGATCGACCTAGCATATTTTCAGGTCTAACTCACTAGGTCTATGCTAGGTTGGCTAGGAGGCTAAAAAACTAAGAAAGCTAAGATGACCCTAAACTATACTAGGTCAACCAAGTCAACCTAGTTTGCCGAACAAGTCAAAAGGGTGATAAGATAAGAAATGAGGGGATAAAGCATGACAATGATAGAAATAGGTATAACTAAGAAGAATAAGTTTGGGTTTAATGGTTTTAGGAGACTATAGTGTGGATGGAAAGGGACAAAAATAACAACAATCTTACGAGCATTGATGGTCTATCCACCCCTTTTTCGATGCACCCCTTAAGGCATGCACTCAAAGATATTGAGACTTGATAGGTTATTACAAAATACAAAGTGTTAGTAATCAATAAAAGTTAAAAATATTATGTGTATACACCTTCCAATTCCAATCCAATCAAATTTTGAGCCAATAATGTGACATTTTGACCAATTTGATTAATTTGAGAAATAATTGCTAAGATTTTCACTAAAATTGATAAATCATGTTTAAGGTTCATTAATTCAAATCATGAGACTAATTAAGAATTCCATGGAACTTGTTGAATATTTATTTTTGGAAATTGATTACGTGTTTCTGCATCATTAAGTGACATCATTTTTTAGGAGGGCATCCCTAGGCCATAAATACAATAAATATCTGATCAATCCCTCTCATGCCTCTTTAATGCTTCTCTATCCCAGATATTTATGAGGGAATTTATTGATTTTAGCCTTCAAAATTGAATGAATTCTTAGCCACACATATTCATCTTGAGATGGATGGTTCAGGTTCATTCTAATCATTTGCAAAAATCTATAAATAAGAGGCCTCACACTTATGATTTTAAGCTTAGATAGTGTAAAGTTACCATACACAAATGATTCTAAAGCCTCATATAATTAGTTTTATCAGTCCAAATTATTGAACCAAGCCAAATCCATCACAATCCAAAAGTGCCAAGGAGAGAAAGAGCCAGACAACTCCATTGGTGAAGTCTTTTTGATGCACAAATTGAGCAAGCCACTCTATGAATCATTTGGAAGCTCCAAGGAAGGTGAAGGAAGGTTTCTTTCATGTTTTAGTTGATTCTTCCATATGTATATTTGTTACTAAGATTTCCCTAGTGTCTAGGCCTAGATATGTCATGCTTTTTAGTGTGTTATTTTAATTTTGATTTCATTTTGAACTAACACTTGATCTAACCCCCTCTCTTGATTCAAATTCCTAGTTCACATAATGACACACTTGGTGGGACCAAACCCCACAAATTTGATCAAATAACTCCTACAAGTAACCTACTAACCATTTCCATGTAGAATCTTGGAGTGTGGGAGAAAAAAGAGTGAAAAATTTGAGTAAAAACATGTTTCTTGAAGTCACAGTTTTGTCACTATGGACTTACGATGTTGTCTTCTAGACCACAATCCTATAATTGACATAGTCACAATTTTGTCTTTCAATCATGATTTTGTATCTTAACTATGTTTTTGGACTAACATGTTTTCTATCTATAAGTCAAGTTACATTATTATAATACCACAACATGACAGTCACTATGTTGCAATATCATAATTTTTTAAGTTATGATATTGCAATACTATGATTTTGTAAGTTGCAATATTATCGGCTCAAGTCATGGTATTGTAGTTAAACCTATAGCAGTTAGCCTAGACAATTATGATTAAGAGACAATACCATAACTCTATAAGTTTTGAGTTTGCTCTATTAGTTATGATATTGTCAATTTTTTTATTAACTAACCCATGAGTTATGATATTGTGTTAACGAGCCATGGTTTTGTAGAGTTATGATATTGGACTATGAAGTTATGAGATTACATTGTGCAAACCTAAGATCAATTTATAAAGTTACTTATTTCATTTTAAAAAGTGATTCAAGGATAAACAAAATTATGACCATTTCCTTGTAGGTTTCACTTAAAATTTGCCAAATCATGCTTAATTAGATCCTTCTAAACCGCTTTTGGGATGCTTAAAATGAATTATGATTCTTGCATTTGATGCTTAAATAATTTTTAGGGTGTTTAATTTCATAGTTTTTTTGTTCCTATTTTAAATTTTTACAACTTAAGGCCAAGGGGCCAAAGAACACCACCATATATTTCATTTTAGTGCTCTAAAATTGAACTCACATCCAAGTTTTTGTTTTATGTAACTTAATCATTGTTTGATTAGTTAGATTTATTTGAACAAAAAAGAAGTTGTGTATGTATGCTCTCCTCCCATCCTTATAGGGAGCTTGTGGGATCAAAAGTGCCATATTTATTGAAAATTACCTTAGTCCAAAGGTGTAAAAGAGACATTGTGAAGGATCTCCTTAAGATCTACATGTCTTAGGTGATCTAAAAATAACCATAAAACTCTTTTACTTAGTTCTTTTCATTTCATCTTAGATTGTGAGGGGGAATGCATTACCTCCCATGAGTTCTATAGGGAAGCTTTGACCTGAGGCTTCATCTCCCAACATCATCTTCAACCCTTCTCCATGGGGGTATATTAATTAGAATATGTTCATTGGGATGATGGTTTGAGTGGTTAAACCATCTCCGTTAGTAGAGGCTAATCCTAGGATGTTTAAGCATGTTGGACATGACACTAAACTAAGTGAGTGATGGATGTAGTGGTTGTAGAAAGGGAAAGACCTTTTTAAAATAGGCTATATGATGTAGACCCAGATGATGTGCACTTATTTTATATGTTAATGTGAAAGTCATGCATTTGATCTATATAGATGTTTGAAAACTTTTTAGTTTAGTTAACCCCACTTTGCCACACCTTGTCAATTTAGGGCTTAAGATGATTAATTATTTGTTTTTTGTCTTTGTCTTAGATTAATTAGTATTTTTTGGAGTCAAAACTGTTTGTTAATAGAAGGTTACATAACCAAACACATTGTCCCCCATTTTATTTAACAAGGAGGCATTATGCTGCCCAAATGAAAATACTATTTTTCCTTACTAAAACTTTTATCATAAACTTTGTCTCATATCTTTCATTTTGGCATAGATATGCTGACCATTTGAGTCTAGACTATTTACCCAATTTTCTTAAGTCCATTGATAATTTACATTCAAATTTTCACCTTTATAAGTTCATAAGGTTGATGTGTTAAGTGGGCTTGAGGGAACTGAGGTTTAGTTTTCAATTTGAATTGAGGGATATTTTAAGACTCATAATCATTATCATCATTTGGTAGGACTCAAGTCATTTTGCATATCACTCATGTTTTGAGTCCTGGCTACACTATGTACTACCTTTCCTATTTTCCATTTGTCTTGAGTTCATTTGATACAACATTTTTTCCATAGATATTTGTCAAACTTTATGTGTGTGTCATTTGAGTTGAGGAGAGTAGTGTTACGCTACCAAAATCATGTTAAACCATTTTAACTTAGAGTCTTGAAGAGAACATTTATCACATATTTTGAACATTTTACCATTTTTACACTACTCAAATTATTTTGAAACTTGTTTCATAAGACTATTTGCATAGATTCCACTTTTTTCCAATTTCAAACCAATTTGAGTTTTCTTTATGAGCCTTTATCTAGTGTAATTACAACATTCACCTTTGTATAACTTATCATTCAAGAGAGTCTAGTTTTGTGTCATTATTTGGGAGAAAATAAATTATCTCCAAGTGCTATTTATTTCATACCTCATACCCATTGATCAAGTTTATGTTCAAAACTCAAATGCCTAGTTTTTGTTAAGAAGTGTTTCAAATCTATTAGATTAAATATCTCATCTTTGTTTAAAGTCTAGATTTTGACACCATTTGTCCAAACTTCCTAGCACGTACCTTCGTTTGAGCCTATATTTTTTTGACACATTTGGATAAAAGACCTAGCAACTTTTTTTTTCCCTAGATTAAACTCATTTGAAACACTTTGACCCTAGAATTTGTCATATTGATCTATGGTCCTTTTACTTGAAATTTTTATGTGAGATGTGTAATGTTATATACTTGATGTTAACTTATTTTATCACAAATAATTGCATCAATATTTTTAGCTATACATATCCATCCTTTTGATTAGGTTAGATCTAGATTGAACCTCTTTTTAGACATCACTTTTTTAGAGTTTGTAGAAATCTATTCCTTTTGGTCATGAAACATTTACTATGGATCCCAACATGTATTACTATACTCGTAGTTTACTCATGTAAAATTTGGGATTTAGTAATGTAGTCACACAAGAAGAAATGGTTTAAGACCCCTATGTAGACAATATTGCTTATGAGATGGATCCTTATCCATGTTATAACACTCAAACAAGGGCACAAAACCAAGACCCATTAACTCATTATTTGGTTAACATGCCTCCATACTTGAATCAAGATCATGAGATAATATAGAATTACCTAGTTGTGGTACCTACAATCAAAGAACCATTTCCTCAACAATCATACTATGTTACTACACCATCAACATATGATCCTTGTTTATTTGAGCATCAATTATTAGAAAACAGAGATGATCTTTTGGTTAGAGCTATATAAGTAGGGGATGAGTTTCCAAAAAACTTCTCCCATGAGAATTTTCCAAGTCTAGTAATAATGCCTCATAATATGTTGTATAATCAACATGCTTCTTCTCAAAATACTTTAGCTCTAGCCCCAATGATATATCAGGACCCTAGTATGCTTTTCAAAGGAAAGGAACCCTGGAGGATCACTTTGTACAAATGCAAAAAACATACCAAACTTACTTGATCCTAACACACAGTTTTAATTAGATGAACATATCAAATAGGCCTCTCATAGATTTAGTTCCCTCAATAGGAATGTTGATAAAACTGACTAGTCAATACAATTAGGGTATAGACGCATTCATGCAAAATAGTTTGGTCAACAACTTTTTCCATGTGCCAACCATCAAAGAGGTATATTTTTATTTTACACAAAGTACTAAGCAAAATGTAGTGGACAATGTGTGAGGAATACCCAATCCAAATCAAAGTGGTATAAGTACACAAATACCTAGTCTATAAATAAGTGTACCTGTAGTTAACACCATGATTGGTTCTCCAAATTAGGGAGTAAGATTTTCTATATCCCAACCTCAACCAACTACTACCACTAATCATTAACTAGCTACTTATTTAAGTGCTTAAATAATAGGGTTAGGTGGTCAACTAATGACCAATGTCATGCATCAAAAATAAAATGTGATGAATCCTACTCCTCCCCAATGGATAATAGGTAGTGTTCCATAACAATAGGCACAATCAAACATACCAATACAACTAAGGTAGAACATATTGCAACCTCAATAGGGGAAACCAATGTTTCATATCAGCAGGTAGCAATAAACATACTTTTTTTCTCATAGACTAATATACCAATTAGAATCCAAACAATGTTTAATCAATAATGTATGACTATTGGTCAACCATAAATGCTAAATATCTAACATACATCCATTTCCCAACTAGGATTCACACAACAAAGAGGTTCCAATGTTCCTCAAGTATCAATCATATGACCTTTACCTTTTGTCCAAAATGTGCCACTAGTTCAAAGATAGGGTCTTGATTCACAATTCCCCACTTAAAAATAAAGGTTTGATTAGTTAAAAACATGTCTGTATTCAACCTCAATAAGCACAATATAGTTATATCCCTCCATCCCAACCTTAAAATCCTCAAAATCAAGCCTATATATGCAATTTGAACTAGAATATAGCACCATAGTACATGCAATTTCAATAATCAAACCCTAATCCACACATTAATATTATTGGTCCATTCCATAACTAAACTAACATACCCAAGAAAATACCTTCATCATACCTTGATCAAAGTGCTCTACTTGTGATTACTCAACCATCTACCCAAGCCAATATTCCCAATGACCAAATTTGACCATGTAGGTCAAATTAAGACCCCTATAGGTTAAAAAATTGAGTTTTAGGTGTTTTTAGGGGTATAATATTATGTCATAGGGTGTATTTTATGTATTTTTATGTTATTCCATATCATATTAGCCTTGGTCTTAGTCATGTTTAATATTTATGTATTTTTGAGTCATTTTGGAGGTCAAAAAGGGGAATTTAATGACTTATATTACCTCTTAAGATAATTTGAAGGTTTAAAATGATGATTTCATGTACCATGTGTCCTAAACAGTCTTTAGTAACTATTACTAATTTAAAAGTGGTAGGTTATTCAAAAAAGGGTAGTTTTCTTGAAAAACTTGAGCATTTAATGAGGTGTACCAAATTATATGTCCTTTTATAGTTTAAGACATTATAGGAATATCCCTTGGTATTCCATACACTTAATTTAGTGATCATTTTGATCAAAAAATTCTAAAAATGATGAAAACCACTTATCTCTTCTTCTACTAGGCTTGATAAGCAAAAGTGGTCTTCAAGTTTGTACTTGGTATGGTCAACAAGAGAGCCTTAAAGAAAAAATACTTTTAGAGGTGAAATTACACTTAGATAGATTAATTTATATAAAAATATTTTGAATAATGGTGGCCTATGCTTTATGAACCATCCTCATGAAGTTGACTATGTTTTTCTACTTATTAATCTATGCACCCTATAAGTTTTGCCTTAGTTTGGAGAAGTTAATATAATATAGATAATAGGATTTGTTATATACATTTTTGAATCCATCCTCTCATGGTTTCCATGCTTAGTTTCATGTTAGGAAAAGACCTCATGAGCTAATTATTTCAGTATGGAGGTTGATGTTCTAAGTGGAATGGTAGTCAAGTTCATTATGTGTAGAAGGTTAAATTATATTCAAGGGATTAATATGAGTAGTATATGGTGTTTTACATGTTTTATGACATATATAATACCTCATTTCCATGTTTTGATTCATAATTCCATGTTCGGATCAAACTCTTAGTCTATTTTCATACTTAGTCAATTCTTATCCACTTTTACTTGTAGTCATGGTGAAGTACATGTATGGGGCTTCTATAACATGTTAATATAGGTGTAATAAAAATCCTAAGGCCTTGGTATGTTTTTATCAACATGAAATATAAATTTGAGAATTAAAATGGTTGGGATAATATGTATTATTCATATAACACACTTTCACCTAGTCTGCCAAGAACATACTTATTTACAGGTGCCATGGAAAAGAGTATCATGTGAAAACAAGACACATAGGTCATCGAATCCCTTCAATGTTTTTAAAACCCTTTTAAAGGTATTGGGATAGGTTTAAAAGTAATTAAGGGGACGTTTTCCATGCTCACCACCCAAATTATGTATCAATACATGCACAGTGAAATAACCACCTATAAGTGATGAAATAGGGGGTTAAAGAGCCATATTAAAATGTTAGATCATGTGAGGAAACCCTCCTTAAAGTCTTGAAGTTTTGAGGGATCATGGAAGACTCATGTGAAATGATGGGTTGGTGATCAAACTAGGAAATACCTTTCAAGAATGATGACTATGGATTTCAGGCCCTTGATCCCTAAAATGAGAAAATAGATATCCAAGCCCTTTTGTAGACATCTTGCAATAAGGTTACCAATTGCTTTTATGAATCCTATTGTGTTTTTTTTAAGTCCCCATATAGGATAAGACCTATATAAATTTTTAGGGGAAAATGATCAATGGAGGTTAGTTTTTTGTAAGCCCAAAGTTGTGCTTTTATGCACTAAACCTAGGTAGTGTTCACCTATAGGTTTGAGCTCCAAGAGACCTTTTCATTCAAAAGTTTCAAAACTGGACATGCCTACATGTTTGAATGGTTTTTAAGGGTTTAAAATAACATGTATGAGCTAAATGGCATCCAATTATGAATTTATATGAAATATTTTGAACCCCATTAGCACCTACAAGGGTCTCTTCACTTGAAAACATCCATCTACAACAAATTGCCAACCTCCACATCATTCATGATAAGGACTTAAGCATGGAAACATTACATTAATATATGGAAGATTTTTATATATATCTTAGAGTATCCAAAATGGTTGTGTAGCATATCAATCAAAAAATTCACACTTGTAGGATTATACTAGTCATAACATAGTTGATTATGTTTGACTATGACAATAGTGAGCAGGGTTAAGGTTCAAAGTGATGGTCTAAACTAGGAAAAGTGAAAAAAAAGAATTAAAACATGTACCAAGTGACTAAAAGGAAATATAAATGGGTATTTAAACATTATTTCAATATTGATTCATGAAAGGTAACCTACAAGTGTCCCCTGTAAATCAAAACATAGTTAGGAAGGTTGTATATTGTCTTGACCAATCAATTATGTAATGAGAGGTATATAGGGAGTTGAAATGGTTAATGGACCTAGAAAACATTCATACTAATCATTACATCCTCATATTACCCTCATGATGTGGAAAATAATCAGATTTAGAACACTAAAGATGCATTACTCAGTCTACAAGGTAAAATCCTTTTGGTACATTCCATTTCACACAATCAATCTTAGACTTTTGAAGAGTTGGAAGGTCAGATGACCTAACCATAGGCCAAAAATTGGTACATTGGGTATCCATAACTTAGAGAACCCTCTCAAATAATTTTTTTTCTAATAAAATATGGGTATTTCCCTCTATTTTGTCTCAGACAGAGGGCACTCCCTTGTGAATAAGATTGGTAGGTTTTAGAGAGTAAGGTATAAAGATGAGACCAAAAACTAGAGAGACCATTAAAAAAGGTTTATTAATATATAACACACCTAGGTAAATCACATAAACATATCATAGAGGGGATAATCCTTTCAAAATGGCCTAGATCCTCAAAATTGTATTCAAACCTACTTGGGTAGGGTTAGGCCTAGAAGCCAAAAGGAGAGTCATTGCAACTTCCACCTTGAGATGATATTTTTAAGTTATTGATACATTTTTATGAGGTCAATAAAGATTTTTTAAATCTGGTGGGATGTAGAGAAACACATTTGGATGGTCTAAACCATAGGGGTTACAATAAGCCTATTAGGTAAGGTTCAGCCTAATGCCCAAATGATAGGTCATTTTCATTTCTATATGTAAATGAGAATTATAACGTATTGGTTAATGTGTATAAGGTTATTATATATGTTTCCAAGCCTCCAAGTTGTAAATAAAACACAATAAATTCATTTTTGAGCTCAGAGACAACACTAATCCTGTGCAAATGGAGGGAAGGGCTCAAATAGATAACTTCAAATTCTCACATCTTTAATGAGACTATGTATGGGTTCTAAAGGAGTTTATATAGGTTTATGGAGGTACTCAAAATAACATTAGTTGAAATTTTTTTCAATTCTAACATCCCAACTTTATGAACAAAGATTAAGGGCTTAATCTATCTTAAACCCTTGGTAAACTGTTACAAGGACCTAATTGGAGAAATGAAGCTAGAGATGCATCCAAATGGACTAGAATGACAAGGATAGTGATTTGAGGTTTCATAAGACTCTTTAGGGTTTCCCACCATCAATGTTTTCACTACCCTAACTATATGGACATGGTACAAAATTGATGTTTTTGACTATTTTGTGTGTTGTTCAGGTTCTAAGAGGTTCCAAGAGATTCCAATCACATGGAATGGAATATTAGGACTTAAGATAACTCCCCATGTAATTTTAATTCCTTAAAAAAAATCTTAAGTTCCTCAACCAGCTACTTCATCTCAGCCAGTCAAAACTAGCATAGTGACCAAGCTAGTGAGAAGGGTGGAAAACTTCAAGTGAGCTGATTTTAAGGTGTATATGATGCCTCTAAAGAAATTAAGGGCATTGAAACATGTAATAAAATCCATCCCATTCATTTTCATGAGAAACTAAAGTCATTTTAGTGGTCAAGTGTGCAAGGTATGGGAAAGAAGAGTTTCTTAGACTACAGATGATGATAGCTCATTTCCAAATAACCAAGACTAAAACCAATGCATAGAGAGGCATGTCTGAAAGCATTTCATCTCATTCAAATAATTATACCTATAAATAATCAGTTTTGAGATGTTAAAATAGGGCCAAATCATGAAGGTATTTTTTTTAGCTAGAACAAAGAATTTTATGCCACTTTTATGAGTTTCATGACTTGTATGGACACTTGTGCTCCCTGAACTTACATGATTCATTTCACACTCTCTTCCCATGAAAAAGTAACTCATTATCTCAAAATGATATGTGTTTTCATGACCTTTAGACTTATATCTTCTCTTCTCTCTCTCAAGTTCTATAAGAACTAGCCATTTTGGCCTTTGTAAACCATGCTCCACTTGAGAATGGCAAAGCCCTACTCATTTTCATACCATTAGATAAATAATAATACTAATTTTTAATTATTATATAATTATTAATAGTGTTTTTTATTACATTATTTATTTTTTTAGTGATGACTTATTATTTCCTTAGCATTGTAGCTTCATTCTCTCACCTATTTACAGTTGGAAAGCTTATTGTTATAGGACATGTGAAGTGTTGAAAGAAGTTTCAATGTTGAGTGAGTTAGTATATTAACTAATTCCATCCAAGGCCTTTTGTATAGTCATTCTATCCTAAACATTTATCCATAACCTCATAATGTAATATTGATGTGAGAAGATACAGATTGGAGAAGTGTATGTTTGGTTAGTCTCTTGGTTTCATGTGTAACATGTAGCTGGTTAGAAGTCATAAAATTATTTGGTGTATCAACTCCATTAGGATACCTTGATTTTATTTTTCTCTCTCCCTTCCCTTCCCCCCCCCACCAAAGTTTAGGTGTAGTAGTGATCCAAAGTGGTACATCAAGAGAGCTAGCCCTATTTAGAGATTCACCTCATTCATAGGATACCCACAAGCATAGAGGTGTTTCTATTATAAAAATTGGATGAGGAGAGTTTAGATATATCCTAAAAGGGTAAAAATCCAAGTGACAATAGTTTTTGGCATGCCTGATGGGACTCTTAGTTGAAGAAGTTGAAAGATTTTTGGTGTTATTTTTTAATAATTAGTTTTTGGAGGCATCTATCTAAGCATCAATGGAGACTTTAAAATTACATTAGTTGGTCAAGAAACCTAGGTATTCCTTTTTAATATTATTTATAATCATTCCTTTTTTTGTTTCTTCCTAATGAAGTTCCATGGTTGACTTTGGTGTTGAGATTTATTTTACATAATTTGATGAGGTATATCAAGCCTATGACATCCCCTATTATCCCTATCATGATTATTACCAACTCCAACATGAAGTTTACCAAATCCATTAATGAAGTGTATCAATGCATTCATGAAGTGTATCATCCCTACAATCAACCTTCTCCATATCTTTCTCCTAGTCAACCTAGTAACTTCTCTAATTAGTCCATTTCCACTTTCAAGAAAAATATTTTGGGCTATGAGAAGTACATGTTGGATATTTATACTCTAAGGGGATATGGTTAAGAAGTCCTTAATCATCTTATTCATAAGGTGAGAGATACATTATATCTGGTCAAAAAAGTGTGGGCACCTATTAAGAGAGCCAATTGACAAAGGTTTACAAGTGAGATTCTAGATGTGAGTGGCCTAGTTTCATCCTTTGAAGATAGGCTAAAAATTCATGAGAAGTATCCTCGCCAAACCTATCAACCTTCATATCCACTTCCCCAAGATTAATATAAGTCCTACATGATTCCCACTCACGAACCCAATCAAGATTATCAAATTCATCCTTTTCTCAATCAATTTGAAGAGAGAGTTAAAAAGAGAAAATTTGTTTTTGAAGCAATTATTGATAGGAAAATTGAGTTGGATAATATTTATATGAAGTATTCCATGTCATTATAAAAATTATAATCCATCATTTCCCTCTCTAATAACATCCCCACCTCAAGAAGTGACCTCTAGATATGAGATTCCAAGTTGGAGACAAGGTGGAGAATCCAATCCTAAAGAGATTCCAAGTTCCTTGAATACTTCATCCATTCCTCAAAGTGCATCACTACCTCAAGAGGAGAATCCTAATCCTAACATTCTAAGCTGGAATAATATAGTGGATTCATGGGGAAAGAAAGAGAAATAAGGCCTTGATAAAGAGTGTGAAGTTGAGAAAGAAGATCCTATGCAAACCCCTCCCACCCTTCCTCAAAAAACCTCTTATGTTACATGTAAACCTTATTATACTCATCATCCTCATGATGATGCATATAAAATTCAAGAGATACTTTTAAAAGATAACCTATCCAAACAAATTTAAGATCTAGAGTCAAGAATGAAATTGTTGAGTCAAGGTGTGATGGAAGGTTTAGACCCAAAAGAAGATCTTATGCCTAAACACACCCCATCTAAAATCCATCAAGAAAGTGTTAAATAAAAATTATATTTGAATGAAGTTATTTTAAAATTAAAGGAATAAAACCAAGCCATTTTAGCCCAAGGTCTGCCTCCCCTTCCTCAAGAGCTTCCAAAAGAATCCCCTATAATTCACTTTCAATCTAATTTTGAGCCCTATGTTTTACCTCCACCAACTAGCTCATCTTATCTTCACATCATCAACCTTTGACTTGATGGACCTATGGTGTTGGAAATTAAATAGGAGCATTTGGTTGAGAAAAATTCAAAACTCTTACTTGAATAAAATGCAACTCCTTAGCAGCCTCATAGGGCTAAGTCACCTGATTTTAAGATGCTTAGTCTTGGCTTCACCAAGAAGGAGAAGGTGATTGAATATATTATAGCCATTGAGAAGCAAGATTAGATTATGATATCTAAGATATAATTTGAGAGGACTCAATAGGTCTTAATTTATAAAGAAGAGGTGAGTTCTTGTGTTGAGTCTTCTTGTTTGGTTGATAATGCAGAATGACTTTCTTATGTTAAAGAAGAAATCTTAGATGAAGTTGTTTTGAATTCTAAAGAAGAGGATGAGGGACCTTATATTATTGTGACCTTTCATGATGCTAATAAAAAATAATATGAGGAATTTTGGTAATAGTTTAAAAACATTTTCAATGAGTTTGAATATTTGGAGGGGTCTACAAATGCCTTAGTGCTAATTACAAGTGATAGTAAACAAGATGACCTTTTTCAAAATGTCATAGAAGAGCCAAAGAAAATTTCACCTCAGCATTTAGAGGTCAAAATAAGATTTTACTGGTGTCAATCTTCCAAAGAACAATAAACCATTCCTCTTGAAACTATGCCTACAAAGAAGATGCAAGTTGATCATGAGATGAAGAGTGGGTAGCAATATGAGGTATGTGTACAAGGCCAAGAGGAATAATTTTAAATTAGAGACCTATTTGAAGATGGTCTACTTGAGAGCATAATAAGTGAAGTGGCAAGATGTAGGTCTGATGTATCAAGTGTTCAATCCAAAGAGTAACATGCTTGGTACCATGATTCATCTCATGAAGAAGGAGATGAAAAAAACTTTCCTTTCGATCCCAAAAAGGGAGGTATGCTTAATTTTTATTTGTATATAGTTCTTTTCTTCCTCTTTTTTCCTAAGTTCTTTGAGCACAAGTGTGTCTCATTAGTTTTTTTGTTTTGATTTGTGTGTGTCCTTTATTTTGTGTGGTTGAGGTAGTCAAGTGGTTTTGTCTTGATCAAAGCATGGTTTTCAAGTGGTCAAAGGTCTCCTTTTTTTGTTTCAGAATTTATATGACTCCTTAAGCTCAATGGACTGATAAGGCTACTAGTCTATTTAGTATAACAAGCATGCTACCCCTATGAGTCACCAATTTGTTGACCAAATTTGACCCTACAGGTCAAATTGGGACTCTTATAGGTAAAAACTTAAGTTTTAGGTGTTTCTAGGGGTCCTTATGTCATAGAGTGTATTTTATGTCTTTTCATGTTATTCCATATCATATTATCATTGGTCTTAGTCTTATTCAATAGTTATGTCTTTTTGAGTCATTTTGGAGGTAAAAAATGGGAATTTAATGACTTGTACATCCTCTTAGGGAAATTTGAAGGTTTTAAAGGATGATATCACATACCATGTGTCCTAATAAGTCTTTATTAATTATTAATAATTAAAAAGTGGTAGGTTATTAAAAAAAATGGTAGTTTTCTTGAAAAACTTGAGCATTTAATGAGGTGTAAAAAATTGTATAACTTATTATAATTTGGGATGTTTTAGGAGTGTCCCTTGGTATTTCATAAACTTACTTTAGTGATCAATTTGATCATAAACTTTAAAAAATGAAGAAAATCACTTATCTCTTCTTCTACTAGGCTTGGCAAGCAAAAGTGGTCTTTAGGTTTATACTTAGTATGGTTAGCAAGAGAATTTCAGGAAAAATGACTTTGGGAGGTGGAAGTACACTTAGAGATTCATTTACATAAAAATATTTTGAATAATGGTGGCTTGCACTTTATGAACTATCCTCATGAAGTTGACTATGTTTTTTTCTTGCTAATATGTGCACCCTATAGGCTTTTCCTTGGTTTAGAGAAGTCCATACAATCCAGTTACTAGTATTGGTTATAGATGTTGTTGAATCCCTCATATCATGCTTTCCATTCTTATTTTCATGTTTGGAAAAGACCTCATGAACTAATTATTTTAGTTTGTAGGTTGATGTTCTAAGTGGAATGGCAGTCAAGTTCATTACTTATAGAAGTCTATATTCTCTTTAAGGGATTCATATGAGTAGGATATGGTGTTTTACATGTTTAATGCCATATTTATGCCCTCATTTCTATGTTTTGCCTCATAATTTCATGTTTGGATCAAACTCTTAGTCCATTATCATACTTAGTCAGCTCTTATCCACTTCTACTTAAAATCATAGTGATGTACATTTATGGGGATTGTATAACATGGTCATAGAGGTGTAATGAAAATATAAAGGCCTTGGTATGTATTTTATCAACATGAAATATTAAGTTGATCATTCAAATGGTTGAGAGAATATGTAGCAATCATATAACACACTTTCACCTAGTCTGCAAGGAACATACTCATCTATAGGTGCCATGGAAAAAAGTATCATGTGGAAATAAGATACATAGCTCATTGAAGCCATTAAAAGTTTTCAAAACCATTTTTAATGAAACAGGATAGGTCTAAAACTCATTAAGGGACTATTTTCCATCCTCACTACCCAATTCTATATCACTATGTACACTGTGAAATACCACCTATAGGTGACAAAATAGGGGGTTAAAGAGCCATATTAAAATTTTAGATCATGTAAGGAAACCTCCTTGAAGTCTTGATGTGTTGAGGGATCATGGAATACTCATGTGAAATTATAGGTTGGTGAGAAAACTAGGAAATACCTTTCAAGGACGATGACTATGGATTTTAGGCCCTTGATCCCTAAAATAAGAAAATAGAGATCCAAGCCATTTTGTAGACATTTGACAAAAAGGTTACCAATTGTTTTTTTTGGTTGAATATTTTTTAATCAACTAACTGATGGCAAAATGGGTATATCAACCATAACACAATGAGATTTATATGGCAAAATGGGTATGTCTACCACAGCATAATGAGATAAATCTCTCTTCTCAACAAGGGAAGGTTCCTTATAAACTATAATATACTAATATAAAATAAAAATAGACTCAAGGGTGAAATCATACCATCCATCTCTCTTTTTTCAGAGATGATGTTCACAAGGTAAAGGAAAATTCTTATGTAATTACTGAAGGCATTCCTCTTCTTTCAAAAATGATGTTCGATAAACAGTAGGAAAACTTCATAGATAGTAACTGGATCCACGAGAAACCCACAAAAGCATAAAGTCTTATGTTTCTTCCCTTATTGATTTATAACATATATAAAAGTAAAATGAAGTGTAGCTCAAAGTCTCCACTAAAAACTACAATAGAGTATAAGATCACAAAGGATAAAAGTAGTATAAATCCTTTCTAATACCCTTCTCTTTAAAACACAAAGACATAAATTGAAGGAAATTATAGTAGCACAAAGTCTTCATAATTAATCTTCAGATTATCTTCCAAATAATTTCCACACAATCTGCTTATTTAATCAAACAGATGAGATTTTATTAGTAAAAATGATGTAAGAACAATTTCCTAAATAACACAAGTTATTCTAACGCAAAGTTTGAAAAGTCACCCACTTTCTCATTCATTCAAGAAAATATGATTTACAATTTGAGCTTAAAGTCTCAAAAAGCATCTCAATTTGGATAGAGTTTTTGCTTCTTATTACCAAAAGATTGATCCCCTTTACAAAAAAAGGCTCTCCTTATTTATAGGGATAGACCTTGAGGATTTAAAAAAGACTTAAATATATATTTTTATAGTCAAAGATGGGAGTCTTTGTTGACTTTGGGATTTCCATATTTTTACATGTAATTACACATGACAAAAGTATATGTGCAAATGTCCAAAGTGATTACAAAAGTGAATTTGAAAAAATGGAAAATAAAGCAAGGAAGAAAAGCTTCAATCTTTATCCCTAGTCTTCTTCATATGAGCATCATACATGGTGATAGCCGCTTGCATCCTGACACTATCTGGAGTAACAGTGTTCTTGAAGATTACCCTAGCTCTGACTATGACATCTTTCACTACTGTAACTAATTTTGCATGGTTCATTAACCTAGTTTTAAGATTATTTAGAGTTAACTGATTATCCAAAATGTTATCCATAGAGGCTAATAAAAATGCTTTCTCCTCAATTTCCTTTTGGAACATAACTTCAAATTCTTGAACCAGCTAAAATGAATTGATTATCTTGAAAGGTAGTTTTACAAGGAAGCTCCTCCAATTTATGAAACAAACTAATATCACTTTGTTCACTAAGGTCTCTTGAAGATTCAAGGTCACTGATCAATTCCTTAAGCACCCAACTCCTATATATCAATGCTTATTTAGCTTTAGTATAAGAGTCTCTATCAGTAATAACACTGATTGATATTAGAGTGCTTATTTTTAACTTCTTCATATCCATGAATTTGTCAAGATATTTTCCTATGCTTTCAACATCTTAAGAAATGATACTGATAAGGTCATCTAGTTCTACTCTTACTTTCCTCATTCTACCCGTCTTCTCAAAAAACTCTATGAGCAAGGAAGTTCCTTGTGTATGCATCTTGTCCAAGTACTCTTCAAGTACTTTTCCCTTGAAATAGGTCCTTTCTACTTTTTGAATCATGAGGTCATCTATGGAGATAGCCTCTAGAGTTACTATTTCTAGAGTGAAAGTTATTTTTCATATTACCACAATTAGTTGTTCCACCATTATCTTATAATGGTCCTTCATCTCCTTCTCTCTGTCAAACTTCTAAACTAAGATGTCCATAGCTGATTGCATATTACTCTTATCACTTACATGAGTTATCTTTCCTAACTCAACTCGAGAGATGGAGTAGTCACTTATATCAAAATTTTCAATAGTTGCATCTAGTGGAGGTATTGCAACTTCTAAAAATTTGTGTCCATTATCCCCAATCATATTCAAAAGAACTTTTAGCTTCTTGGGAGCCTTGGCTTTTACTGGCACCATTTTATTCAAATCAAAGTCATTTGGAGAGATGGTTTGTTTCTTCCTTTTAGGTGTATAAGCTGACAACTAAGGTGGAAGCATACAAGTACTTACATTAGGATAAATATGCATAATGAGGGTTACTAGAGTCACACTTGCACTAGTTTTGGAAACAATAGGTGGAGTATCAATAAGAACTGCACCTTCTCCTAAATGATCAAAAGTAGAACTATCTCTAACATCAAAAGATGGAGATGATAGACTAGGAATTGACCTTGAGGAATGAAGAATATCTCTAAAAGTGCCTTGAGGGTCATCAAAAATAATTTTAGGAGAGGCTACTTTAGAAGAGGGGACACTAATTGGAGAAATAGGAGGAGTTATAATAGGTGTGCGAAATGGGGAAGAATAAATTACTATTTCTAGATGCACACCCTCTTATGAGGACAGAGTTTCTTTTTTTGTTTGATCTATGGGCCTATCATTAGTCTCCATTTGTGCCATTTTTGGTTCTTCAGTTCTTTACTTTTTAACCTCCATTTTTGTTTTTCCCAGCTCCTTTTCTATAAATTGGGACTTCTTTGTCATGAAGACGATCATAGGCTTATGTGGCCTAGAGGAAGAAGGAACATCGCTTCTGTTCTTCATCTTATTTTCCACTCTTCTCCTTATTTCCTCTTGAAATTTAGCTTATAATCTTATGATAAACTCCTTCAAGGTGATTCCTTTATTCACTAACCAATCATTGATGTTTGCCAATATTGGTTCAAATCTTTTCCTCAAGGAAGTCAATTCTTTTTATGACCATTGGATTGGGGGAAGAGGGACATTGGTGACCTATTTAACATGTTATCTATTGTTGATAAAATATCCATCATCCAATAGATTCTTAGGGATATCAATGAGTCCCAGATATTCTATCTACTTGAGAGACAATCTACTATAGTCCATCTTTTTGATGTCATTTGCTGTCCTCAAATTGACCCAAACATCTTCGATCATGGGCTCATGAAATTGGGTCTTCCTCCTAATTATATCTTTTACACCTCTATAGTCAAAATTAGGTATCCTTTTGAAATGATTCATTGTTATGAGTTGCATTTTAGTCTCCATAACTCTAGCTTTTCCAGCGGTCAATACTGAGAACCTACCAATTTCAATCAAAAACCTAAAACCAGGTTTCTTGAGTTCCATCTATTTATTGTGTACAACAATAATTTGCCTGCATAGCTCCATCAAGATCAATTTTTCTGAAGGAAATCTTGGAAGCATATAAGGATGACTTTGGAAAAACCCAACCTATAGATAACAAAAGGTAGAGAATTGTAAGAACATACATCCAAAGTCATTCACAACTACCCAGGCTTCATCTGATATTCTCCTTTGCTCTAATTGAGGATCAAAGAGACATAAAAATACTATAAAAAAGCATCATTCACTCTCTTAAAATCATGGATAGATCCTTTTAATGTCAATTGAGGGTAATATTGATATACTGGGGTTACTCTCCTATTTCCTTCAGATGTTAAACCTAGGAAGGTTCTTATTGATGATATAATATACACTATGTATGAAGTCATGTAGAATTTGGAGGTAGTGGATACCTTCATCAATTGCTCCTACAGAGCATTTCTGATTTGTTCTCCTCAAAAAATAACTTATTTTATTTGTTCTCCTCAAAAAATATCTTAATGAAGGGGTACATCCATTCGTGAAACTAAGAGGAAGAAGGTAAACCTCTTAACCTGCTGAGAAGAGTGATCAAGTCACCAAATTCTTCTATGAAATCACTCCTTGGGAAGCTCCATGGCCATCTTGAAAAAATTTCCCCTGGAGCCTTAAGCCATCTATTGTTGATTACTTTCTTCGCTCTTTCAAGATCTTTGTCATATTCCCTTTGTGCTTCAATGAAATTGAGATTTAATACTTCAGTAGCAGGAGGACATATGAACACTTTGTCAATGAATTTAGGGTCCATTCTAATCACCACATTACCACCAACATCTAGCACAACCCTGGTATCCTTGTTATAAAATTGAGTGCACTAGAGAACAAACTATGTGTTGTGAGTTGCTACAGGGAAAGAAGATGCCAAGTGAATATTACTTTGAATTATCTTCTTCATCTCATGGCTGGGGTTACTTTACTTAATCCTTTCCATGAACTTATCCATATCCATATGTCTAATCTTTGTATCTCTAATGTCATTGACATTAGAGTTAACTGAGGTGATTTGAAAAATACCTTGATACTTGTACTTCATTATCTTCAACTTCTTTAGAGAAACCTCAATCATTTAGAAGAGCTTTTATAAAAAAGGATGTCAATGAAGGATCCTTGAGAGGAACTGCAATAAGAATCATGATCATGCAATTAGGAGAAAAATTGGCAATCTAGGAAAACTGCATGTTGGTGATCATGACCATGGGAATGTTCTTGAAAGGGTTAAGGTGCGAGCAGGCCAAAAAGTCAAAGAGAAGCAGGCATGGAAAAGTATAATTCCTAAATTTCTAGAGTTAGGATTTTTGAGAAAATGCATGTAGGGGTAGCAAAAATTTATGCCCTTACATATATGGGAAGGAATGGTGGCAAAAATCTCTAATGTAGCATATTAAGGGAAGGTCTATTAATGCATAAGCAATAATTTTTGCTGCCTTTGCATGTTGGGTTTATGCAGGGGTAGCAAAAATTGTCACCTTTGCATGTTGGGTTGATACAGGGGTGGCAAAAATTACGGCCTTTGCATGTTGGGTTGAATTTAGGTAACAACAACAAGAATCACTGCCATTACATAGATGGGAAGCGTTTGTGTAAGGGTGGAAATTTTTTCTGCCTTTATACGGATGGGAAGCATTTGTGTAAGGATGATGATTTTTTTTGCCTTTACACAGATGGGAAGCATTTATGTAAGGGTAGCAATTTTCATCACCTTTACATGGATGGGAAGCATTTATGTAGGGGTGGAAATTTTTTCCACCTTTACATGGGATGAGAGGTATTTTTTAAGGGTAGTGAAAATTTCCACCTTTACACGATAAACTTAATTGATGGATTTAGTGGGTTTATGCCTAGAATGTCTCCTTAGGGAAGAGAGGGAGAAAGAGAAAATAAAAATGAAACCTAAACAAGAAGATAAATTTTAACTTTGAATAAAAGAGAAAAACAAAAATCAAAACAAAAACTTAGAAATAAAAGAGAAGAATGTAAAACCCTACCTGACAAATCGAAACCCCATGCTTGAAGCCATAAAAATCATGATCCCACTCATGATTGACTGGATGTAGGGAGGAGGAGTAGACAACTTGGAATGATCCAAATGAGCCTCAAATCAGCATTAAATAGGTTTGAAGTTGATCCCAACCACTCAGCATGCATGGTCATAAATGATGTGCACAAAACTAAGATCATGCAGTGGCAGCAAAATTTGTTGCCTTTGCATGATGAGGTGAGAAAATATGCAAGGGTGGAAAATTTTTATACCATTACATGAAAGGATGTAAGGGAAGTGATTTTTTACACCTTTACATAGAAACAAAAAAATGCAAAGGCGAAAAAAAATGCTAACCTTGCATGCAAACTAAAAACACTAATTTCTTAAAATTTATCAAAATTTTGACATTCTGAGCACATCAAGAGTGTAACAGATTTCAAATTTTTGAATAAATCATGATGAGGGAAATTTGAAAAAATTTTAAGGAGTTAGTAGACCACACTCAAGATCAAGAGAAACTCATCTGGAATGACAAACTTAGAGTGAAATAGAGAAGTTTTGTAGGGGTTGTTCCAAAAATGAACATAGCTGATTTTGTGAATAATAGCTAGCTCTTATTAGGGAACTTCTATTGATTAGACTTTGAAAAGATCAACGAGAGTAGAAATTAGTCTCTAAGTGCCTTCATCTATGCCATTAGGCCATGGAGTCAAGCCAAGAAAGGAAAAGACACAAAAAACAAAACAAAAATAAGTAAATATAAGAATACACAAGTGTATAAATGAACTCATTTGATACTTCAAGGATTGAAGTGTTTTAGATATTGCCCACTGTGAGGTAGTGAGAATAGTGTTCCATCTTGATATTCTAGCAAGAAGCTATTTTCACCATAGACTTGATGAATGGTAAACAGACCTCTCCATAAAGAATCAAATTTTCCATGCATTCTTTTTGGTTCTCTCCTTTTGTCCCACAACAAGACTTGATCTTTGATATAAAAATTATGAATCCTTGATTTTTTGTCAAAGAGTTTCTTTACCTAATTTTGATGTGTAGTAATATGGTCCACTACCATAGTTCATTTCTCATCTAGTTCAGTTAGGCACATGATCCTTTTATCAATAGAATTTTTGAAAGTTTGATCTTCGATAGCCTTTGCTAACTTTAGTGCTAGTAGTTTTAGGGTGATTGGTATCTCCACATTCAAACCATATAGAAGTTGAAATGGTGACATGCCTATTGCCCTCTTGGGTGTAATCATGTCTACCCATAAAGCATTGAACAATGCTTTATGCCAAGTTCTCTCATTATTATCTACCAATTTTTTGATAATAGTAACTAGATTCTTGTTGCTTGATTCTATTTGACCATTTCCTTGCAGATAATAGTTAGAGGAGTGGGAAAGAACAATCCTATAATTTTAGTAAAACTTAGTAACCTCATGAGAGGAGAAACAAGTAACATTATCTATTACAATCTTAGTTGAGACCCAAAATTAGGAGATGATATTTTCTTTATGGAAATTACATACCACTTCTGAATTAGCATGCTTGGTTGGAATGGCCTCCACCCACTTGGTAAAACAGTCTGTTGCAATGAAAACATAATCATTTCCAACACTTGAGGATGGGTTCATGGTGTCAATGAAATAAATACCTCATTTTTTAAATAGTTCTTCAATCACCACTTGCTTGAGAGGCAATGTGGCCAATTTAGGTTTCCCAACAAACTGTTGACACAACTCACACCTACATACCCAAGTGTACACATCTTGAAATAGTGTAGGCCAATAGTATCTAGATCGTATAATATTGTGATCCATTACTAGTTTATAAAAATTTCCTCCACAAGCCAAGTTATGGAAGGACTCCAAAATTTTACTTTATTGCACCTTATCAATGCAACGAAGAAATACCCCATCAAGGCTTCTTTTGTACAAACCATTATCCCACAAGACATTGTTAGTAGCCTTCAACTTAACATTCATTTTTTATTTGTAGGATAGATGAGTGGGACACTCACCATAGGTAAGAAAGTGAGCGATATTGGAATACCACTCATCAGTAGTAGTGATGAAAAAAATTGTAGGCACATCTTTAACCTCTATTTTTTCATATTTTGTTTCCTTTGGTATGTTATCAGTAATTAATTAGCAAAGGCCTTTTCCACACAAAAGTTTTTTAGGTTTGATATCAAGATCAAACTCCTAAATTTTATCAATCTAATTGCCCCTTTTGGTACCAAATTCCTATTGAGTTAGAATGGACTTCACTATTGTATCAGGCACCAAAACAACAATATGTGAATTCAGGATATAGAATCTAAAATGCTTTACCACCTTAACCATGGCATAAGCATGTTTCTATATATTTTAATATTTTAATTCATGATATTTAAGAGGGAAACTCATAAATAATATGGGAGATTCTACACCTTCTTTGTTTTGTTGAATAAAATAGCTAAAAGTGTATGTTTAGAAGCATAGCTATATACTACGAAGTCTTTGGTATAATCCAAGCAAACCAAGATTGGGGCATGGGTGATAATTTTCTTAATATCTTCAAGTGCTGATTTTCCTTCTAAAATCCAATAGAAAGTGGCCTTACCCTTCATCATGTCAACAATGTGGTGAGTTTTTTCTATGAATTTTGGAATGAACCTCTGTAGAAAATTCACCTTTCCAAAAAAAGAATGAAATGTAATCTTACTAATAGGAAGAGTAATATTTTGGATAGATTTGACTCTTTTTGAGTCAATTTTTATGCTTTCTTAGGATACAATGTGACCAATAAGTCTACCTTCTATAACCCTAAAAATTGACTTCTTGGGATTGAGAGAAATACCATTTTACTAACAGTGCTCTAGCACTTATTATAAACGATGTACATGATCAAGATGATGTTTGAAAAAAATGGTAAAATCATCAAGATATACAATAATAAACTTTCCCATTTCATCTCTGAAGGCAAGATCTATTACTCTTTGGAAGGTGGCACCAGCATTGATGAAACCAAAAGGCATTTTGTGATATGCAAAAGTGCCCCACAGAGTAGTGAAAGTGGTTTTATGTTGGTCTGATTCATTAAATTCCACTTGATTATACCTAGAAAAACCATCTAACATTGATAATATTTTTGAACCAATCACTATTTACAACACTTGATCCATGATGGGTAAGGGGTAGTTGTCCTTTAAAGAAGATTGATTTAAGTTTCTGAAATCAACACAAATATGAATTTATCCATTCTTTTTTCTCACCAGAACTATGTTTGTAATATAGGTGGAGTGATAAATTGGAAAAATAATTCTTGCATTAAGTATGTTCTAGATCTCACAAAGGATAGTACCTAATATTTTGGGGTTGTATTACCTTTGCTTCTGCTTGTGAGGTAATGACCCAACTTTAAGAGAAATTTCATGTCAAATTTCTTCAAGGCCAAAAGATTTTAGATCATCATAATAAGATGCCAGAACATCAATGTAATGGCAAAGGAGAGTAAAAAATTTGAGCTTTTCATCAAAAGTGCAACAATTCCCAATGTTGACCATTTTGGGATTTTCTATTGTACTCAAATTTACTTGATCAAACTCCTTGGAAGAGCTTGAATCCACTTGTTACTGCTTGACATACCTATAATGCTTATCAAATAACTTTTTAGGAGAAACCAAACCTTTTGGAATTTTATTCCCCTTGAGTTGAAGAAATTCTTCACCAATTTTTGAATCTATTTTGGGAACTAATTCCTATGGTAGAGATCCGTTACCTTCAAAATAAATCTCTTCAAATCTGTCCACCTTTTCTAAGAAAGTAATTATTTGATCATCATTTTTAAACACCTACCAATGATTGGCATTATCAGGTACACTTGGTTAAAAGACCAGCTCAATGGTGTACTTGTTCCCTTTGAAATCTTTATGAGGAACCATGAGGGTTGCAGAGGTAGCCAATGAATTTGCATGATCATTGAATTCTCTTGGCATAGAAAAAATATTGAAAGCATCAAAACCTTCAATAGAATCCCATACAAGATTGTGATAATGTCACAATCTTTCATTTTTAGTTTGGTATAGATTTTTTATCTGACAAACCACTAGTTCAACATCTCCTTGAGCATGAAGAATCTTAATACTTTTAGCAAGAGCAGATTTCAATCCAAGCAACAAAGACTCATACTCGACGGTGTTGTTGGTATTGTTGAATTGCAACTTATACGAATAGGGAAAATTTTCTCTTTGATGGGATATTAAAACAATTCTAGCTCCAGAATTGGTAGAAGAGTAACTTCCATCAAATTTTAAAATCCAAACATTATTAGAATTTGATCTTTTCAAAGATTTCTCTTCATTAGTAAGGGAAAATTCTTTGTCATCTAAACTTTGTTCTAATAATTCTTCTAATTTTATATCTAAATTTTTTGAATTGTCACTTAAATAACTTTCATCTGATGAGCTAAAAATATCTTCAGTGGTCAGAAAATAGTTACCCATTCTTGATTATTCAAATAAAATTTGAGCTTCAAGGTCTGATGTTTGGGTGATAATATATTTTGACTCTTTCTCAGGAAGTAATTTTTTTATGATGCCTTTAACAGGTATCCTTACTTCAGATAGATCTATATTCAACTCTCCACCTACGTCTTTGTAAAAATTTCATTTAGTAGAATGCCATAGGAAGCTAGAACATCAACTACCAAGACTGCCATTTTAATCATTTTATCTGGAAAAGCCATAAATGCAAATTGGGCATCTTTGATTTGACCCAATAGTGGTATTTACTTGTTTTCCATGGAGAAACATCTCCCAAAAGTTTTAGTTAAGGTGAGACCAAGAGAATATGCTACTTTGGCAGGCATAACATTATCATAGGCTCTAGAGTCTATTATACAGTTGCTCAATTTATGACCATTTATTAAAAGGGAAACATAGAAAGGTTTTATTTTTCCAAGGGAAATAGGAGGAATAACTATTTCTAACTATTTTCACTTTTCACATTCAAAAAAAGTAAGAAACTAAGAGTTAATGGTCAGGGGTTTGTACGTACCCAGATGAAGTTTATGCACCATTATCCAGACATTGTAGGGACTCCTCTTTGGCTGTGGAGGACGACACCTGTAGAGAGAAAGACTTAAACAAAGAGATTGTTAGATGGATGTAAGGTGGACTACCAAGTGATATTCTCGGTCCTAGAAGTACAAAGACTTCTTTGAGGGATGATAGTCCACTGTTAATAAGAAAAAATGTCAAAAATAAAGAAATGACAAATGACTAGCAAAGAAGAAATTAGATAATGTGTACCTATTTCTTTGCAGTTAGTCTGCCACAGTCACCAATTTCGATTGTTCTTCTAGCATCGGTTGATCAAGTTTCCAACGTCGATTAGTCTACCGACGTCGGTAGGGGAAATGGTTGATGTCAGACAGGGCAATGGCCTTAGATGGGTTTTGAATGAGTTTCAGCTCTGTCTGTGATCAACAGAATGGTCTGGGATGTCTGTGGGAGCTCAATGGGTTGTGTTGGGTTTGCAGGGTAGAGAGTATGGCCTGAAAAAGGGACTAGATACAAGATAGGGGTAAAAAGGAGGTAAGGATGAGGGAAGGCTTTTCAGCCTTTTTGGGAGGAAGGTTGGGTCTGGTCTAGTCTATAGTACTTAGAAATAATAAAAAGAGAACTTATTACTGATGCTTTCTAAACTACTGAAATGAAATAAAAGAAGAATAATTAGCTCTTGATTGTTGATGGAGTGTGGAATATTTTTTGCTGATGTGGCTAATGTACCTACAATGTCTTTAACCCAAAGTCTAGAGCTATTTCTGCAGAGTGCTTGTAGCCTGTGATGCTTGGTGTGTGTCTAGGAGAGAGAGAGAGAAGTTGGATTCAAAGGAAGAGAGTTAGCATTTGGGTCTATGATTGATTGATTCAACACTATGATTTTAGCATCCCAAGTGTGATTTAGCATCCCAAGGGGAAGAGAATTTGCCTTTGGGTTATTTTAAGCGATCAATGTCGGTGATCCTGCCGACGTTGGCTGACTGGTAACCGACGTCGGCGGATAAAAGATGGGAAAAAGGCTAAAATTAGCCTTTTTCTTGTTCCTCCGTCTGCTGAGTTTAATGGTCATTGGAAAATGGTCGAAGGTGGGTTTAATAGGTGTGAGAGGTTAGTGGAAGGGTTGAAATAGGTCATAAATTGGTCAAGGGTGATGGGAGGCATCCAAGGGGAGGTATCCAAGCTGGGGTGTGTCCAAGGGTGAGGTGTCAAGGGGGTGTTATTAATTTAAAATAAGTTATTATTTTAAATTAATAAGTGTGTGGGTTAGGAATGTGTTAGAAGTGGACCAAGGGGACCAAGGGGGAGACGACCAAGGAGTAGACACAATTTTGGTGTCTACATTTGCCCATTTTTGTCTTGTTGGTTGTTCTTGATGAACTGTAAGACAAAAATAGGAGTAAGTTGCCCCAGGTATGGGATGAGGTCATTTTTGCCCTATTGGTTGTTCTGGTGAACTACAAGACAAAAAGAATGTAGGTTGCCCTGATTATGGGATGAGGTATTCCCCCTCAAAGTGGGAGTTGAGGGAAGGGAACCTGAAATCAAGTGTCAATTTGATAGATAGTGGATGGATATGGTGAAGTTTGAGTGTGAATGCTGCAAAAGTTGAGATTACGCATATACCACTTCATGAGATAGGTCAGGTCAAATTGTCGTAGGTCAAGGGTCGAAGAGTGCTAAAATTGAAATAACCGGTCCCCAACATTTAGTCATAGCTGATTGGGTTATTTGATCCAAGCTGTAGCTCCAAGGGTCATCATGTTCCAAGTATCCCAAGCTCAAGAAGCGCTCCTGGAAAACATGAAAAATGTCACAAGTAGTGGGGATCAACTTGCTCACGATCCAATACTTGTGAGGGTCATAGTGGGTTGTGGACAATTTTGCTAACCATTCGTGAGGTAACATATATGCAATAAAAACAACTAAGGCAAAGTTGTCTCAAAAATGGTCGTAGTTGGAGGAGATAGTCGTGATCTCTAAGGTTGTTGGTCGAGTTGAGTTGAGATAGATAGTTGGTCTATTAGATGGATGGATGAAGGAATGGCTGAGCTAACCTCAGAAGACCCCATGTCAACTGAGTACTGCCTACATAGCCCCTATTTTGAGGGCCTCAGGCCAATGTAGTTCTCCCTAAAAGGGAGGAAGAGGGTTGGTTGTGGATGTGGTTTGGATGAGGTTAAGTCATGGTTAAAGATAATATGGTTTGTCCATGAGATAGATGAACAAACAGATGTGGCTGAGCTAACCCTAGAAGATGTCATGTGATCTTAGTGTTGCCTACATAGCCCCTGTTTGAAGGGCCTCAGACCAATGTAGTTCAAACTGGTTGATAGGTTGGTTTGGTCAGGTTAAGTCATGGTTAAAGGTAATATGGCGTGTCCATCAAATAGACAAACAAATAGATGTGGCTGAGCTAACCCCAGAAGATGTCATGTCATTTGAGTGTTGCCTACATATCCCCTATTTAAAGGGCCTAAGACCAATGCAGTTTAGGCTAAGAGGCAAAATGGTTGATGGTTGGTTTGGTCAGGTTTAGTCATGGTCAAAGGTAATATGGTTTTTCCATCAGATAGATGAACAAATGGATGTGGCCAAGCTAACCCTAGAAGACATCATGTCATCTAAGTGTTGCCTACATAGCCCATGTTGGAAGGACCTTAAACCAATGTAGTTCAGATGAGAAGTCAAAGTTGGTTGATGATTGGTTTGGACTAGGTTAAGTCATGGTTAAAGGTAATATGGTTTGTCTATTAGATAGATGAATAAATGGATGTGGCTGAGCTAACCCCAGAAGATGTCATGTCATCTGAGTGCTACCTACATAGCCCCTATTTGAAGGGCCTCAGACCAATGTAGTTCAGACTAGGAGTCAAATTAGTTGATAGTTGGTTTGGACTAGGTTAAGTCATGGTTAGAGGTGAAATGGTTTGTCCATCAAGTAGATGAACAAATGGATGTGGTTGAGCTAACCCCAGAAGACATCATGTCATCTAAGTGTTGCCTACATAGCCCCTATTGGAAGGGCCACAGACCAATGTAGTTCAGGCTAGGAGTCAAAGTGTTTGATAGTTGGTTTGGACTAGGTTAAGTCATGGTCAAAGGTTAAATGGTTTGTCCATCAGATAGATGAAAAAATGGATGTGGCTGAGCTAACCCCAGAAGGCATCATGTCATATGAGTGCTGCCTACATAGCCCCTGTTGGAAGGGCCTTAGACCAATGTAGTTCAGTCTAGGTTGATAGGTTGGTTTGGTTAGGTTATAAATGATGAGTGTATGATGATGTTACAGCCTTTTCCATATTATGTAATGGTGTATTCTGTAACATTTTTTGATTGGTCTTTCATCCCTAAAAATTTTCCATATGAGTGATGGTGTATGCTAAAAATGAATTGAGTATGTTTATGCTTCAGCAAGTAATGGTTTATGCTTGGCATAAATTGTGTGGTCGATAGTTTCCATGTGTATTGTTGTCCATAGAAACTATGTGAAATAGACTATGAGAACATTAATGGTCTGAAAAGGGTTGGGTTGGTTTGGTCTGGTTGGCAAATGATTTGGTTGGATTGTTTGTGACCAAGATGTAGGAAGGGAAAGGGATGTTTTCCCTTTCATTGAAAAGGACCATAATGATAGCATAGGTAGGGGTTTTTAGAAACAAAATCTTCATTCATGCATTACATCGTTGACCATTGGTTGTGTTAGAGAAGTAATCGAATCACTTTGACATTAAATGAGATCAAAATCCCTTGAGTAGGTGATGTGATATGTTAGGATAGGGTAATCCCTTTTAGTAGGGATAACTTTGCCCCTTTTTATAGGAGACCCTAAGAACGACTATAAGTCAAGTCCATGACACTTCTTTTTTTTGGTAGACTGATCAATGCGAGAAGTCTACATGGGGATGTCATTTTTTTTTGTGGTCATTTGTGAAGCTGATCGATGTGGAAAGCTTTTAAGAGAGTGTTGTTTGTAGCAATATTTTAGGCATAACCATCCTTCGAGGGAGTGGTCTATATTTTTGCTTTATACATTTTTTAGGGCTTTGAATAACTATCCTTCGAGGGAGTAGTCTATTAGCTACAACAATGATGATACAGTTGTCCTTCAAGGGAGCAGTCTGCATTTAGAATTTATGACTTTTTGATATTTTGACATCTCAATTTATTTTTGACAAAATTTTTTAGTCATGGATAAGACTATATAAGTTTGAGGGATCCCTTTTATTAGGACAAAGCATTCATACTTTATAAAAGGGTTACATAGGGTTTGCTTTAGGGAAACAGTGTTGAGAGAAATAAGGATTAAGATGATAGAGATTGCTCAAGGGGTGAGCTCAAGCTAAATGTCAAGTGAATGAGTACTTGACTAACAATAGAATGGTCATAGATGTAAGGCATTAAGAGGCTTAGGTTCTAGTTGGCCTTCAAAAAAAGACAGACGATAAGTCCTTGATCCATACTTGTGCATTATGATGTAAGGTCTGAGCCAATTAGGAGCAAACTTGCCTCATTTACTTCTTTCCATGTTGGTCACATGTTAAAGATGATTAAGAAGTTGGTTGATATGTTGTTGGCATGTTTCATTGGATGATGTTTGGTCGAGGTTTGATGTTTGGTCCAGGTTTGGTCGAGGCTGATAGTCAGGATAAAGTCAAATTCCCCCAGTCGCTTATGTGACAGGGAGAATGTCTGACAAACTTAGTTTGAGAGGGCAAGATCTTGATCTTCCATTTGGAGGTTAGAATCTCAAAATGACTGAAAGTGGAGGCAATGGTAGGTAATGATGTGACTAAAGCAGCCAGTGGTTGGGGGTCTTCAGGTTGGACCTTCACTGCCTGTAAGGCTTTTATCAAAGTTAGACAATGTTGCGAAGAGTTTTGTATGAGGTCATACAAAGATGTCTTCACAGAGGTTTGGCAACATTGTTTCACCATGGGGTCATGAATTGGTTTCGAAAAAGTTGGTTGAGATGTGCCCAAAAGTGAAATCTTGGGTTTTGATGGTTGAGGAGGCTTGATAAATGGATATGTTTGAGGGAGAGAAACCTTCTCTTTCCCTTTATCCTTCATGGTTTGTGACCTAGTGGCCACATTGATGGTGTTGATTTCAAATAATGGGGTTGAAGGTGGTAGAGAGATCATAGTCTGATGATGAGATCTTGATTTAAGTGAAGATGTTTGAGAGGCATGGGATGGTGTCGATGGCTTGGTTAAAGGGTGGTCAAGAGGATCCTTAGTGAGAAGGGTGCCTTTTTTGAAGTGGTGATGAATGACAGCTTTAAGAGCATAGCAACGCTCAGTGTCATGTCCAAGTGTGTGATGATACACACAAAATTTAGTGTCATCGAACCAAGATGGTTTTGATCTGAGAGTTGATGAATGTGAAGGTGAGGAGGTTTGGGAGACATGAGATGGTGTCAGAGATTTACTAATAGTATCCTCAACAAGAGGGGTGTTTTTCTCTAGGAATTGATGGATGGCAACCTTAAGGGCACAACAATTTTTAGTGTCATGCCCAGGTGTGTGATGATATTGGCAAATTTTAGTGTCATCGAACCAAGACGGTTTTGGTCTAAGAGGTTGAAATGGTTTGATAGGTGGAAGAGTGATGTTAGAGGATTACAAAAGTCGGTGTAATAGCAAGGCATAAGAACCTGCTAATGGGTCTGCATATTGTGTTACAGTAAAAGTTGACAACTTCTATTTAGAAGCTGTTGAGGGAGTGTTTTGTACCATCTTTTTGTTTTGCAGTGTGGTCGCATGTGTAGATGGCACTTTCATGGTAGGAGACGTTGGATGTTTTGAAGGAGGTATGTTTTTGTTAGGTGTTGGTTGTAATGGAGGCAACTTGTTATTGATAAGTGTTGGAGTAGGAAGCACTCCTTTTAAGGTGGATGGATGAGGGCCCAAAATGGAGGGCAATGATAATGGTGGTGGAGGTAAGTTCTTGTTAGGTGTTGGTAGTAATGGAGGTGATTTGTTTTTTTTGGGTGTCAGAGTAAGAAGGACTCCTATTAAGGTGGATGGGTGTGGGCCCAAAATAGAGGGCAATGGTGATGGTGGAGGAGGAGTTCTCTGATGTGGTTTAAAAGCCTTCTTTGGTTGGGTGCGAGGACTACTATTGTGGGGAGTCAGGTTCAAGTCTACCCTCACCGGATCTTCTTCGACTGAAGTAGGTGAGGTGGCGAGTTCCTCTTTCAGTGGAGAAGGGATTGGAGATTGTGGCTCTTTGAGAGGGTAGAGTGTAAAGATGGTGATGGATTTGATGTGTGGTCGAGGTGTGAGAAAAGCATGATCCCCCATCATTGATAAGAAGGATGAAGGCGAGGCAGTCGGTGTTGGTATGGTTAAAGCATCCTCCAATATAAGAAAGGTGGATGGAGAACTAATAGGAGAAGAAGGTTCTTCTACCCATGATATATAAGTAAGAGAAGAGGGATCTTCTACTTGTGAAGGACCAATGGGTGGGCTAACCTCTTCAGACTGTGAGAGAGGTTGGTTAGGCATAAGAGGCGAGACCGTGTTGACTGTGCATATGTTACGCTCTTGGGGGTCATCGGCCATGGTCTGTACGTTGTTTTGGCTAGGGGGATGGTTAGGAAAAGGTTGTCTAAAGATGTCTATGTTTTGATTAGGTGGCACATTTGGGTTATCCAAGACAAGATCACCTTTATCTATCATGTCTTGGATAATGTTTTTAAAGGTTTTGCAGTTGTTTATGTCATGGCCTTGGACACGGTGATAATGACAAAAGTCATTTTCCCTATACCATGTAGGGATAGGTTTTGAGGGGTCAAATTGAGGTGGTTGAATTTGAGGGAGATTGAGGACCCCCTGTTTGACAAATTTATCCAAAACAGAAGCATATGATTCTCTTATAGGAGTATACTGACACTGTATATACCGTTGTTGGAATTGTTTGGTGATGCTTTATGATGTGGAAGGTTTGGATTGATTAGTTGTGGTTGAAGATGATGGCCTAAGGACCACAACATTGGCCACTCCCTTGGGTTTGGAGTGGGAAGAAGTAGGTTTGGATGAAAAAGGGTCATTAGATTTTGCATTGTTTTTTCGCAATTTGACCTTGTCCTCATCGACCGTGTGAAGTTCAAGCTTCCTGGCCATGGTGAAAGCTTCGTCAAATGTGCAAAATGTTTGGACTTGTAAAGTAGATGAAATATGTTTGGCACATGCCTATGAAAAGAGCTTGATGAGCTGGGGTTGAGGTAAAGAAAAGGAGAGTTGGTTGATTAAGCCTCTCCAATGGGCAACAAAATTGGCTATGGATTCATCATCAAACTGTCTAATAGAGTATAGGTCCGTGATGGAGACCTTTTTGGTGATGTTGATCAAAAATTGGTAAAGGAAAAGTTGAGCCAGTTGGGTGAATGTGAAAAGGGAGTGACTAGTAATAGAGCTATACCAATCAAGGGCAGCACCAGAAAGCGACATGGGCAATGTGCGTAGCAATAATGCATCATCATGTGCTATGAGATAACAAGCATGTCTGAATGCTCATAGATGTTGTTGTGGGTCTTCCTTACTCTATAAATGAGTAAAGTTGGGAAGTTCCCACTGACTGGGATATGGTCGGATTGGGACTGAGGGATGAATGGGTTTGTTGCAAATTTGTTCATATGAAAGAACATTGCTTGAACCGGAAATGGATGTCTCAAGATTAGACATTTTGTCCATCAACATCTTGATTAGATCGGTTGATAGATTTGTAGGTGGGGCACCCCCTAGGTTGTAAGGCACTTGGAAGGTATTAGGAGGGGTGTATGACGTAGTTGGTTGTGCTTGTATAGGCGCAACATATTGATGACTAGTCATAGGGATAAAAGTGGAAGCCAAGGGTGGTTATGTCATGAAGGTAGAAGGCACGACTAGGCGTGATGTTTCCAAAGGTGGTTGGATGGTGGCAACATTAGCCAAAGGATGAGTAGCCACCCTAGTGTTGATGGGTGCAAGAGTAAGCGGGATGGAGACAACTAGGTTTTGATATGGTGTAGAACTTGGTTAAATTGAAGAGTCTCGCATTTGGCCCTTAGCGAGATAGTGTTGGAGAGCCTTGACGTTATGGTCAAGGAATCTCTCAAAATTTTGATCCCCTTCAGGAACAATTGGAGATTGATCAGGGGTTGACTGGATAGGAGAATATTCAGCATCTAAAGTACACTCCATTAGGGGACTTGATATGAAAGGCGAAGGCGGAAGTGGTTGTTGCCTTGCATGGTCAACAAGAGTTTTGGTTTGACTACGTGTCAAAACCATCCAAGGCAAAAAGGGTCAGGTTCTAGAAATTGTGTTTTTTTAGTTTTAAAAACTTAGAATGTGTGTCTAACAACAAGAAAGTTAGGTTTTAAGCCTATTATTTTGGAAGAATTTTTTGACAGTGATCGACGTCAGTGGAAAAACTGATGTCGATGAATAAAAAGTTGCTGATGTCGGTCAGATAACTGATGTTAGCGAATAAAGTTGTCGATGTCGGTGGAAAAATTGATGTCAGTTACTATGCTTCCAGAAACTTCAGAAGACTGAGAGTTTTTGGAAGAAAGAAGAAAATCTGAGTTGTTCTTGAAGCTCAGAATGCGACCTCACCAGCTCAAAAAACTAGATAGAGATAGAAAAATAGATGAAGACAAGCAAGCCCTAAACGTTAATTCCTAAGAATAAGTTTTAGAGTCTTGTTGGCTTATGCCTTAGAAGAGTGTGTTTGGGAATTTGGATTTTAGAATGGGTCCTAGAAGAAGCAGTCTAAAGTTGGTTTTAGGTTATTTTTGGTGCTCAAAGTCTGTATTAGGTTCCTTATGTGGCCTAGTGCTAAAGAGCGAGCTCCCCTCACTTCATGAGCCCAGAGATAAACTGGGTCACTTAGCCAGTATATACTTCCCCTAGAGTTTATACTCTGCCAGAGAACAGAGTGGGCTCTCCCCTTGGTAGTGAAGTCTAAGTGGGATTACCAGGGAGGGCAAGGTATCCGCTAGGTGATGAAATCCTAGTCGGACCTTATCTCAGGTATGCTTAGATGTTTGATTTGTGATAGTGGTCTAGTCGTGTAACATAAGTGCACTAAGATCTATTCATAATGTGTTTTTAATTACTAGATGTGAGAGCTAAGTATGCATTCAGGTAGAGATGAGATGCAATAGATTTTAAGCCCAAATTGAAATGTTTTGTTTGGATGCAAACAAGTTGAGAAAAGGTTAAGAGTATGAACTCTAAGATGCAAGAAGGAAAGGTGACAAGAAGAAAAAGAAAGATTCTTTTTAACTTGCTTATGATGTCTTTTTGAAAGAGAAAGAAAAAAGAAGGATACAAGAAGAGATCTAATGCACCTATATGAAAAGTTTGTCTTAGAAGAAAAAGAAATGAACCCAAGGAAAACTCCTAGGGTCCCACCGGGCATGCCAGAATGTTTCTAACTATTTTTGCTTTTCACATTCAAAAGAAGTAAGAAACTAAGAGTTAATGGTTAGGGGTTTGTATGTACCCAGATGAAGTTTGAGCACCATTATCCATATGTTGTAGGGACTCCTCTTTAGCTGTGGAGGATGACACCTATAGAGAGAAAGACTTAAACAAAGATATTGTTAGATGGATGTAAGGTGGACTGCCAAGTGATATGCTTGGTCCCAGAAGCGCAAAGACTTCCTTGAGGGATGACAGTCCATTGTTAATAAGCAAAAGTGTCAAAAATAAAGAAATGACAAATGACTAGCAAAGAGGAAATTAGATAATGCGTACCTATTTCTTTGCAGTCAGCCTGCCATAGTCGTTGACATCGGTTGTTCTTCCAACATCGGTTGATCAATTTGTTAACGTCGGTTAGTCTATCGATGTCGGTAGGGGAAATGGTCAATGTCAGATAGGGCAATGGCCTTGGATAGGTTCTGGATGATTTTTAGCTCTGTCTGTGATCAACAGAATGGTCTAGGATGTCTGTGGGAGCTCAATGGGTTATGCTGGGTTTGCAGGGCAAAGAGTATGGCCTGAAAAAGGGACCAGATAGAGGACAAGGGTAAAAAGGAGATAAGGATGAGGGAAGGCTTTTCAACCTTTCTGAGAGGAAGTTTGGGTCTGGTCTAGTCTACAGTACTTAGAAATAGTAAAAAGAGAACTTATTACTGATGCTTTCTAAACTACTGAAATGAAATAAATGAAGAATACTTAGCTCTTGCTTGTTGATGAAGGAGTGTGGAAGATTTGTTGCTGATATGGATGATGTAACTATAATGTCTTTAACCCAAAGTCTGGAGCTATTTCTGCAGAGTGCCTGTAGCCTATGATGCTTGGTGTGTGTTTGGGAGAGAGAGAGAGAGAGAGAGAAGTTGGATTCAAAAGAAGAGAGTTAGCATTCGGGTCTGTGATTGATTGATTCAGCGTTGTAATTTTAGCATCTCAGGGGGAAGAGAATTCGCCTTTGGGTTGTTTTAAGTGACCAATGTTTGTGATCCCGCCAGCGTCAGCCGATTGGTAACCGACGTCGGTGGATAGAAGATGGGAAAAAGGCTAAAATTAGCCTTTTGCTTGTTCCTCCATCTGCCAAGTTTAATGGTCATTGGAAAATGGTCAAAGGTGGGTTTAATAGGTGTGAGAGGTTAGTTGAATGGTTGAAATAGGTCATAAATTGGTCATAGGGTGATGGGAGGAATCCAAGGGGAGGTATCCAAGGTGGGGTGTGTCCAAGGGTGAGGTGTTAAGGGGGGTGTTATTAATTTAAAATAAGTCATTATTTTAAATTAATAAGTGTGTGGGTTAGGAATGTGTTAGAAGTGGACCAAGGGGACCAAGGGGGAGACGACCAAGGAGTAGACACAATTTTAATGTCTACAATAGCGACAAGACTATTCTGAGTGGATTTGTTCTTTGAGGAATCATGAGTCATCTTTGTAAAATCCTATCCTATAGGGACAATTTTGTTTTTTATGTATTCAACCAACCTATCAAATTGTTTAGGATTGGCTCACAAGTACTCAACTTCAGTCATTTGAATCTTGGTCTTTCTAGCATGATCAATTATGTCAAATAATTGAAATAAATTAGAAACAAAGGAAGGAAGTATATCATCCTAATCTTTATTAGGTATGCACTGGTCTAAGAAATATAAGTAGAAGGTACAGGATGGTTTGAGGTAATTACTTTCTTATTGGTCACTGGGTCCTTTGATTAGAAAGGCAACAAAGTCCCCCATTTAGCAATCAAGACTACTGGCTAAGGTTCTTCTCCTACTTTTCCCTTATCAACATGTTGAGTTGACTGATTTTAGGACCTAGTAAAGACAACATATGATCTATTAAACACTTCTCCTTTTTTCTTAGCTTCATCTTGGTATTGCAAAAAACCAATATTAGAGTCACCAACTAATTCTTCTCCTTCTTCTACAAAGATATTACATCATCTTCCTAGTCTAATTTAGGTTGGAAAGAAAGATCATGTTCAGCTTCATGATAACCAACTACTAGTTGGCCAGTGATGCTTCAATGGCAAGCTTCCCCTATGTGGGAGAAAGATGATTGGATTTCCCTTGATTTTTGGTAGTGTGGCCTTGATATGAATGGTTGGGAAATTTCATCCTTGTCATCTCCTGATAAGGAGGAGTAGACATACCTTGGGACATTTGTCTTTTCAGAGCCAACAATTCATTTGCCAACTTTTGCACCATAGGGTCAGTAGTTGTCATGTCCCCTTTTTAGTCGACATGTGCAGAGTAGATGATTAGCCTATTATGCGACCCTCGTAGGCTGATGAGGTGGATAGAGGGTCTTGATGGAGCTGGGCTTGGCTTTCGTTTGGGCTCTTTAGGACATGAATTAAAGGAGATATTAATATTTGATTGATTTAATCAAATATTAATTATTTGGTCCAATTTTAATTAATTATTAGTTATTAATTAATAATTAATTATTAATTATTAATTATTTATTATTGGGTCTAATTTTAGGATCCTCATTCTAATTTAAGAATTGGTCTAATTTTAAGACCCTAGTTCTAAATTAAGGAAGCCCCAGTCTAATTTAAGGGAATCTAATTTTAGCAAGCACACCTTTGGAGGTGTATAAGAATCTCTCATGGAAGAGAGTTTGTATTCATGATTATTTGATATTGATTCTTGTTAAGAAATTCTTCTGTGAAGACTGAGCCAAGGGTTCCAGTATTCCATCTGCAGTGGAGAACGTCAACTCTTCATTGTGTGTGATTCAAAGGCTGTGAAAGATCAGCTGATCTATTGCCAAACTGCATTGAAGAACGTCAACTCTTCAGTGTGAGCGATTCAGAGGTTGTGAAAGATCAACCGATCTATTGCCGAATTGGGAGATAACTTCATCCAGAAGCTATCACATGTACATACAAGTTTGAGAGATAACTTCACACAGAAGTTATTACAGATATTTCAGGTATTTTCATTATTTGGGTTTTGATTCTAGAATTATCCAGATATAGATCTTTGTATTAGCCCATAATTCTATAGATCAGGATCGAGCACATAGGTTGAGCAATATCAGTGGCCGTACGACTTCCGTACAGATCTGTGAAAATCCGTACGCATCTACAGAAAGTTTAGGTACCGACATCAGCGAATAGAGACTTACAGAGACCGACATCAGTCGACTCATCACCGACGTTGGCAAGGGTATCACTATAGGTCGATCAACGATGGCAGTATAACTGACGTCGGTGACTGTGTTTTTTACACAGCAGGCCGAGACGTTCTAGATTCAGCCCAGTTCGCAGAATATTTAGGCTATAAGGCCGAACTTTTGATATTCTTTGTATACCTGACAGAGGATCTCTATTGTAAGCTTATGAGCAAATAAATAAGAAATTATACTGTGATTTATTCATCTATTTGAAGATATTTTGCAAAAATTCAGATAAGCAATTTGGAGCTTTTGTTTCGATATTCGAAGGGATATCACAGTAGTGCTTGTAGAAGAACTTTCAGTAGATGAGAAAAATTTATTTTTATTAGAATCTTTTCTTATCTTACCTACTAGGATAAGATCTTATTCAACCTTAGTAGCCAAATTTTGGGCTGTAGAAAGATCTATAGGGCCAGCCTACCTCAGTAAAAAACTTACTTTAAGAAGTTGAGAGTTAATGAAAAAGCACTTAAGATTCTCTAGTGTTGGCTGAGTAATTGTAGGAATTATATTCCTCAGCTTATTAAATTTAGCAACAAAGTCTCGCATAGGCTCATGGGGTTCCTTCTTCATTTTTGTAAGCTAAGCCAGCAAGGCATGTGCATTTTCTACAATTTTAAATTTGGCCTCAAATCTAGCCTCGAGAGTGTCCCAATTAGTTATAGTCAAAGCTTGAAGTTGATAAAATGAATCCGTGATAGCACCTTGTAAAGTTTCTACAAACAGTCTCATTGCTATATCTTCATATTCAATGCTTATCACACCACATTCTATTAAAAAAGCTACAATATGCTCATCAAGATGAACCTTCCCATAACCATAGAACTTGGAAAAAAAAATTCTTGAACTACGAGGTAGTTTATGTAAAAGTAGGGTTAGATTAAGAGGGCCAAAAGTGTTACCCTAAGGACCTTGGGTTGCCATGATGTGATGATTGAAAGGAGGTATAACAAACCTTTATGGGGTATGTATGGAAAAAACTCTGCTAGCAATAAAACTATAAGCTTCGCTTGGTATTGGAGATCTAACATTGGTAGGAGGAAAACTCTTGGTTCACTGAAGGTGGGATTGTGGAGAAAGATCAAAATTATTTTCTTGCACCAAATCAAATATAGGATCAACAATACTTTGAGCTCTCTGGCTTCATGTATAAGATGGATCTAATAGAGCGTAGAATGGAAGAGAACTAGAAATGCTTCATTTTGAAGCTTGAGGCTTCAAAGTGTGCATTCGGTCCCCAACGGAGTCACCATTTAACTATTGGTTGAATATTTTGTCATCAACTAACTGATGGAAAAATAGGTATATCAACCATAGCATAATGAGATTTATACTAGAAAATGGGTATGTCTACCACAACATAATGAAATAAATCTCTCCTCTCAGTAAGAGGAGGTTCCCTATAAACTATAATATACTAATATAAATTAAAAATAGACTCAGGGGTGAAATCATACCATCCATCTCTTTTTTTAGAGATGATGTTCACAAGGTAAAGGAGAATTCTTATGTAATTACTGAAGGCATTCCTCTTCTTTCATAAATGATGTTTGGTAGATAGTAGGAAAACTTCTCGGGTAGTAACTGGATCCATGAGAAACCCATGAAAGCACAAAGTCTTCCATTTCTTCCCTTACTAGTTTATAACGTATATAAAATTAGAATGAAGTGTAGCTCAAAGTCTCCATCGAAAATTACAACAGAGTATAAGATCACAAAGGATAAATGTATTACAAAGCCTTTCTAATACCCTTCTCATTAAAACACAAAGACATAAATTAAAGGCAATTATAGTAGCACAAAGTCTTCATAATTAATCTTTAGAACATCTTCTAGATAATTTCCACACACTACTTATTTAATAAAATAGATGAGATATTATTAGGAAAAAGGATGTAAGAAAAATTTCCTAAATAACACAAGTTATTCCAATGCAAAGTTTGAAAAGTCACCCGCTTTCTCATTTATTCAAGAAAATATGATTTACAATTTGAGTTCAAAGTCTCAAAAGACATATCAATTTGGGTAGAGTTTTTGTTTCTTATTACCAAAAGATCGATCCCCTTTACAAAAAAAAGGCTCTCCTTATTTATAGGGATAGAACTTGAGGATTTAAAAAAGACTTAAATATCTTTTTTCTAGTCAAAGATGAGAGTCTTTGTTGACTTTGGACTTTCCATATTTTTACATGTAATTACACATGAAAAAAGTACATGTGCAAATGTCCAAAGTGATTACAAAAGGGCATTTGAAAAAATGGAAAATAAAGCAAGGAAGAAAAGTTACAATCTTTATCCCCAATCTTCTTCATATGAGCATCATACATGGTGATAGCCACTTGCATCTTGACACTATCTAGAGTAACAGTGTTCTTGAAGATTACCCTAGCTCTGACAATGGCATCTTTCACTACTATAACTGATTTTGCATGGTTTGTTAACCTAGTTTCTAGATTATCTAGAGTTAACTGATTGTCTAGAATGTTATCCATAAAGGCCACTTAAAATGCTTTCTCCTCAAATTCTTTTCAAAACATACCTTCAAATTCCTAAACCATTTCTTCAACTAAAATGAAATGATTGTCTTGAGAGGTAAGTTTTCAAGGTAGCTCCTCTAATTTATGCAACAAACTAATATCACTTTATTTACTGAGGTCTCTTGAAGATTTGAGGTCGTTGATCAATTTCTTAAGCTCCTGACTCCTATATATCAATGCTTCTTTAGCCTTAGTATAAAAGTATCTATCACCAATGATGTCGATTGATATTAGAGTGCTTATTTTCAACTTCTTCATATCCATCCATTTTTCAAGATATTTTCCTATGATTTTAACATCCTAAGAAATGATACTGATAAGGTCATCCAGTTCTGCTATTACTTTCCTCATTCTACCCTTCTTCTTAAACAACTCTGTGAGCAAGGAAGTTCCTTGTATATGCATCTTGTCTAAGTAATATTTAAGTACTTTCCCTTGAGATAGGTCCTTTATTCTTTTTGAATCATGAGGTCATCTATGGAGATAGCCTCTAGAGTTACTATTTCTAGAGTGAAAGTTATTCTCCTTATTATCATAGTCAATTATTTCACCATTGACTTATAATGGTCCTTCATCTCTTTTTCTATTCAAAATTCTAAACCAAGATGTCCATAGCTAACTGGATATCACTCTTATCACTTTCATGAGTTATCTTTCCTAATTTGACTCGAGAGATGGAGTAGTCACTTATATCAAAATTTTCAATAGTTACATCTGGTGGGGGTCTTAAAACTTTTAGAAATTTGTGTCCCTTATCCCCAATCATCTTCAAAAGAAATTTTGGCTTCTTAGGAGCCTTGGCTTTAACTGGCACCATTTTATTGAAATCAAAGTCATATAGAGAGATAGCTTGTTTCTTCCTTTTGGGTGTATAGGCTGATAACCAAGGTGGAAGCATATTAGTACTTCCATTAGGATTAATTTGCATAGTTGGGGTTACTAGAGTTGCACTCACACTAGTGGTGGAAATAATGGGTGTAGTATCAGTAAGAACTACACCTTCTATTAAATGATGGAAAGTAAAACTGTCTCCGACATCAAAGGATGGAGATGATAGACTAAGAATTGACCCTAAGGAATGAATAATAACTTTAAAAGTGCCTTGAGGGTCATCAAAAATAATTTTAGAAGGAGAGGCTGCTCCAGAAGAGGGAACACTAATTAGATAAATAGGAGTTACAACAGGTGTGCTAAGCAGGGAAGAAAAAATTCCTATTTTTGGCTGCACACCCTCTTACGGGGATAGTTTCTTTTTTTGTTGATATGTGGGCCTATCATCGGTCTCCATTTGCTCCATTGCTAGTTCTTTGGTGCTTTTATTTTCAACCTCCATTTCTATTATTCCCAACTCCTTTTCTATAACTTGGGACTTCTTTGTCATGAAGATGATCCTAGGCTTATGTGGCCTAGAGGAAGAAGGAAAATCGCTTCTATTCTTTATCCTATGTTTTGCTCTTCTCCTCATTTCCTCTTAAAATTTAGCTTCTGATCTTGTAATGAACTCCTTCATGGTGATTCCTTTTTTCACTAACCAATCATTGGTGTTTGCCAATATTAGTTTGAATCTTTTCCTCAAGGAAGTTAATTCACTTTGTGACCATTGGATTGGGGGAAGAGGGGCATTGGCAACCTATTCAACATGGTATCTATTGTTAATCAAATCTCTATCATCCACTAGATTCTCAAGTATATCAGTGAGTCCCATTTATTCTATCTTCTCAAGAGACAATCTACTATAGTCCATCTTTTTGATGTCTTTTGTTGTCCTCAAATCAACCCAAATGTCCTTTGATCATGGGCTCATGAAACTAGGTCTTCCTCTTAATTATATATTTTATGCCTCTGTAGTCAAAATTAGGTCTCCTTTTGAAATTCTTCATTGTTATCAGTTGCATTTCAGTCTCCATAACTCTAGATTTTCCAGCAGTCAACACTGAGAACCTACCAATTTCAACCAAGAACTTGAAACCAAGTTTCTTGAGTTCCATCTATTTATTATGTACAACAATAATTTCCCTACACAGCTCCATTAAGATCAATTTGTCTAAAGGGAATCTTGGAAGCATATAAGGATGACTTTGGAAAAATCCAACTCATAGATAACAAAAGGTATGGAATTGTAATAACATACATCTAAAGTCATTCACAACTACCCAGGCTTCATCTAATATTCTCCTTTGCTTTAATTAAGGATCAAAGAGACTCAAAAATACCACAAAGAAAGTGTCATTCACTCTCTTGAAATTATGGATAGAGCCCTTCAATGTCAACTAAGGGTAATATTGATATATTGGGGTTACTCTCCTATCTCCTTCAGATGTTAAAGTTGGGAAGGTTCTCATTGATGCTGTAATATATATCAGGTATGAAATCATGTAAAATTTGGAAGTAGTGGATACCTTCATCAATTGCTCATGCAGAGAATTGCTAATTTGTTCTCCCTAGAATATAACTTGTTTGCCTTGGAGAATTATCTTAATGAAGGGGTACATCCATTCATGAAACTGAGAGGAAGAAGGTAAACCTCTTACTCTACTAAGAAGAGTGATCAGGTCACCAACTTCTTCTATAAAATCACTCCTTGGGAAGCTCTGTGGCCATCTTGACAAGTTTTCTCTTGGAGCCTTAAGCCATATATTATTGATTACTTTCTTCACTCTTTCTATATCTTTTTCATAATTCCTTTGTGCTTTGATGAAATCAATCTTTAATACTTCACTAATGGGAGGACACATAAACATTTTGTTGATGAATTCAGAGTCTAGTCTAATCACCACATTACCACCAGTGTCTAGCACAGCCCTGGAATCCTTGTTGTAGAACTGAGCGCACTGGAGAAAAAACTCTATGTTATGAGCTATTATAGGGAAAGAAGATGCTAGGTGAATATTAATTTCAATTATCTTCTTCATGTCATGGCTGGGGTTGCTTGACTTAGTCCTTTTCATAAACTCAACCATGTCCATGTGCCCGATCTCTGTATCTCTAATGTTATCAACATTATGGAAAAAACCTTGATACTTGTAATTCATTATCTTCAACTTCTTTAGAAAAACCTCAGTCATTTGGAAGAGCTTTTGTAAAAATGATGTCAATGAAGGATCCTTGAGAGGAACTACAATAAGAATCATGATCATAAAATCAAGGGAAAAATTGGCAATCTAGGAAAACTGCATGTTGGTGATCACAACCATGGGAATGCACTTGAAAGGGATAAGGTGTGAGCAGGCCGTAAAGTCAAAGGGAAGCAGGTATATAAAAGTGGAATTTTGTAATTTCTAGAGTTAGGATTTTTGAGAAAATGCATGCAAGGGTGGCAAAAAAAATTTCCCTTACATATATGGGAAGGAATGGTGGCAAAAATCTCCAATGCAACATATTGAGGGAAGGTCTATTGACATAGGTAGTAATTTTTTCCACCTTTACATGTTGGGTTTATACAGGGGCAAAAAAAATTACCACCTTTGCATGTTGGGTTGATGTAGGGGTGGCAAAAATTGTCACCTTTGCATATTGGGTTGAATCTAGGTAACGGTAGCAAGAATTTCCACCCTTACACAGATGAGAAGCATTTGTGTAAGGGTAGTGATTTTTGTTGTTTTTACATGGATGGGAAGCATTTGTGTAAGGGTGGTGATTTTCACTACCTTTACGTGGATGGGAAGCATTTATGTTAGGGCAGTGATTTTTGATACCTTTATATGGATGGGAAGCATTTGTGTAGGGGCAAAATTTTTTTCCACCTTTACACAAGATGAGAGTATTGTGTCAGGGCGGAAAAAATTGCCACCTTTACATGATAAACTTGGCCGATGGTTTTAGTGGGTTTATGCGTAGAATGCCTCCTTAGGGAATAGAGGGAGGAGGAGAAAAGAAAAATAAAACCTAAACAAGAAGATAAATTCTAACTTTGAAGAAAAGAGAAAAACAAAAATCAAAACAAAAACCTAGAAATAAAAGAGAAGAATGTAAAACCCTACCTGACAAATCAAAACCCCACACTTGAAGATAGAAAAATCATGATCCCACTCATTTGCACAGTAGACTAGATGTAGGGAGGAGGAGCACAAAAATTGTAATGATCCAAATGAGGCTCAAATCAGCATTAAAAAGGTTTGAAGCTGATGCCAACCACTCGGCATGCATGGTCATAAATGCCACCTGTGAAAATTGAGATCATGTAGTGGTGACAAAAATTTGGTGCCTTTGCATGATGAGGTGAGAAAATATGCAAGGGTGTAAAATTTTTCTGCCACTGCATGAAAGGATGTAAGGTCAGACATTTTTGCCTCCTTTACATGGAAACAAAAAACTTGTAAATGTGGTAAAAAATGTTGACCTTGCATGCAAACTAGAAACACCAACTTCTTGAAATTTATCAAAATTTTGACATTCTAATCACATCAAGAGCACAACAAATTTCACATTTTTGGAGAAATAATGATGAGAGAAAGTTTCAAACTTTTTAATGACTTATTTGACCACACTCAAGATCAAAATAAACTTGTCTCGAATGATGAACTTAGAGTGAAATAGAGAAGTTTCGTCGGGGTTATTCCAAAAATGAGCATAGCTAATTTTGGGAATAATAGTTTTGATGCATCCTATTGTGTTTATTTTGAAGTAACCATATAGTATAATACTTACACAAAATTTAAGGTAAAAATTATTAATGGAGGTTAGTTTTTTATAATCCCAAAGTTGTGCTTTTATGCACTAAACCAAGGCAGTGTTCACCTACAAGTTTGAGCTCTAAGAGACCTTTTAATTCAAAAGTTTCAAAATTGGACATGCATCCATGTTTGAATGGATTTTTAGGGTTGAAAATAACATGTATGAGCTATAGGTAATCAATAGAGGAATTGATATGAAATGTTTTTAACCCTGTTAGCACCTATAGGGGTCTATTCACTTGAAAACATCCACCTACAATAGACTGCCAACCTCCACATCATTTATGATAAGGAATTAAGCATATAACACTTAAATTAGTCTATTTAGGATGTTTAAAACTATATAAAAGGATACAAATGGGGTGTGTATCCTATCAAACAAAAAATTCACACCTACATGATTATACTAGTCATAACATAGTTGATTGTGTTTGACTATGACAATAGTGAGCAGGGTTAAGGTTCAAAGTGATGGTCTAGACTAGTAAAAGTGAAATAAATTAATTAAAACATGTAACATGTGACTATAAGTAACTATAAATGGTTATTTAAACATTATTTCATGCTTGATTCATGAAAAGTAACCTACAAGTGTTCCCTATAAATCGAAACATAGTTAGGAGGGTTGTATATTATCTTGACCAATCAATTATGCAATGAGAGGTATATATGGAGTTGAAATGGTGAATTTATCTATAAAAAATTAATATTTATCATTATATCCTAATATTACCATCATGGTGTGGAAAAAAAGTAGAGTTATAACCCTAAATATGCACTACTTAGTCCACAGGGTAAAATCCTTTTGGCAGAATCCATTTCACACAGTTAGTCTTGGAATTTTGAAGAGTTAAAAGGTCAAATGACATAAATAGGGGCCAAAAATTGGTATATACTTTCTCCATAACTTGTATAAACCTATAAAATCTTCAATTTGTCTGAGAAAATAGGGGGAGTGCCCTCTATCTTATCTCAAACAGAGGGCACTCCCTTGTGAACAAGACTAATAGGTTTTGGAGAGTAAGGTATAAATATGAGACCAAAAAGAAGAGAGACCATTAAATAAGGTTTATTAATATGTAAAACACATAGGGATGTCATGGAAACATATCATATAGGGGAGAAGCCTTAGAGGATGGCCTAGACCCTCAAAGTTGTAGTCAAACCTACTTGGGCAGGGTTAGGCCTAGAAGCCAAAAGGAGAGTCATTACCACTTAAAATTTGAGATTATATTGATAACCTATTGAAACATGTTTATGAGGTCACTAAATATGTGTTCAATCTAGTGGGATGTAAAAAAACCTAGTAGAATAGCCTAGACTACAGGGGTTACAATAGGCCTATTAGGTAAGGTTCAAGCCTGGTGCCCAAATGAGAGGTCATTTTCATTTATAGATGAATATGAGAATTAAAACATATTGGATCATGTGTATAAGGTTATTACATATGTTTATAAGCCTTAAAATTGAAAATAAAACACAAGAAATCCATTTTTGAGATTAGAGACAACACTAGGCCTGTGCAAATGGAGGAAAGAACTCAAATTGGTAACTTTAAATGCTCACATTTTTCATGATACTATGCATGGATGATAAAGGAGTTTATGGAGGTTGATGTGGGTCCTCAACATAAAATTAGTGGATTTTTTTTCAAATCCAACATCCCAGATTTATAAACAAATCTTAAGGGCTTAAACTATCTCAAACCCTTACAAGGACTTGATTGGAGAAATGAAGCTAGAGATGCATCCAAATGGACCAAAATTACAAGGAAAGTGGTTGGAGGTTTTATAGGACTCTTCAAGGTTTCTCCCCATAACCTTTTGCACTAACTTAACTATACAGATAGGGTATATAATTGATTTTTTAACTAGTTTGTGTGTTGTGTAGGTTCTAAGAGGTTCCAAGAGACACCAATCACATGGAAGGGAATATTAGGACCTAATATAACTCCCCATGTCAATTTCATGCCTTGAAACAATTAATTAGTGCCTCAAATAGCTACTTCATCTCTGTCAATCAAAACTAGCATAGTGACCGAGCTAGTGATAAGGGTGGAAAACTTCAAGTGAGCTGATTTTAAGGTGTGCCTGATGCCTATAAGGCCATGAAAGGTCTTAAAACATGTCATCCACTCCATAAAATTTATTTTATTAAGAAAATAAAGTCATTTTGGAGGCCAAGTGTGCAAGGTGTGGGAAAGAAAAGTTTCTTAGACTTCAGATGATAGCTCATTTCAAATGATTCTAGATGACTATGACTACAAATAATACATAGAAATGAATGTATGAAATCCTTCACTTTCATTCAAATCATCAGACCTATCTCTAATTAGTTTTGGGACATTTTAATAGGTCCAAATCATGAAGATAATTTTTTGAGCCAGAATAAAGAATTTTATGCCACTTTTCATGAGTTTCATTCCTTGTATGGACACTTATGCTTCCTAAACTTGCATGGTTCATTTAAAACTATATTACCATGCAAAATTAACTCATTCTCTCAGCATGATAGGTGTCTTTGTGACCTTTGGACTTCTCTCTTCTCCTCTCTCTCTCAAGTTCTATAAGAACTAGCCATTTTGGCCTTTGTAAACTATGTTCCTCCTAAGTATGGTGAATCCATGCTCATTTTCATACCATTTGATGTATAAGACTACTAATTTTTAACTCTTCCATAAATATTCATAGTGTGTTTACTTGGATGATTGATTTTGCTTAGTGATGACTTATTTCATTAGCATTATTATTTCAATATCTCACCTATTTGTAGTTGGAAAGCTTCTAAGAAGGGCATGTGAAATGTTCTAGGAAGTGTCAAGGTTGAGTGAGTTAGTATATTCACTAGTTCCATTCAATTCATCTTGTCTATTCCTCTTATCCTAAACATTCATCCATAACCTCATAATGTAATATTGATGTGAGAAGATATAGATTGGAGAAGTGTATGTTTGGTTATTCTCTTGGTTTCATGTGTAACATGAAGCTAGTTGGAAGTCATCAAATTATTTGGTGTATCACCTCCCTTAAGATAGTTTTCTTTTATTTTTATCTCTCCTTCATCCCCCCTAAATTTTAGGTGTGTAGTAGTGATCAAAAGTGGTACATCAAGGGAAATACCCCTATCTAGAGATTCACCTCATTCATAGGTTACACACAAGCCTAAAGGTGTTTCCATTATTCCAACTGGATGAGGAAATCTAAGACATCTCCTCAAAGGGTACAAATCCAAGTGATAACAATTCCACCTTAAACCAATGTTCCATCTAGTTTCCTAGCCTAAGAATTACAATAGATAAAGGATGTGATTGCTACCATCCAAAATGGGAAACAAACCAAAAATTTTGAGTTGGATGATGTGTTCTTATTCATTTAACATGGATTACTTGTAGATACCATTTTGTCCATGATATAAACCACCAAAATTTGATAAATACAAGGGAAAAGATGACCTCAAGGCTCAATATATTGAGTTCTTTGTTGTATACCAGTCAGTGGCATATAGTGACATATACCTTTTGTTGTTGTTCCCAAGGATTCTAGTAGGAAAATCCTTGGATTGGTTTTTAAATTTTTAAAATAATTCAATATCAAATTTTAATGATCTTTCAGATAAGTTTATGCAACATTTCTCATACAATCTCGAGCATAATATTTCATTGGTTAAATTAATGCAAGCTAAGCAAAAGGTTGGTAAAAGTTTTTAAAGTTATCTATAGTGATGGAGAGCCTTTACAAGCTGATTCACTCATTGTTTACCAAACAAACAATTAGCCAATGTGTTTACCAAAAAATTACATAGTGAGATATCCTAACATCTAAAACTACAATGTGCACATACCTTTAAATAGATCATTGACAAACTTTGTTGATTGAGATAGCACTTATTAAAAAAGGGATTATCAATCTTTTTATATCAAATCAATATTATCAAGTAAATGCCCAAAACTAGCATCAAGTCCAAGTGCAAGTGTCAAAACTGGCATAGGCTAATAAAAATGATAGACCAAAATAATTCAACTACAACAAAAATATTGTTGGAAATAGAGTAATAGAGTTGAGACATGTCTAAATGGTATAAAAACCATCTACTCAGCCAATGTAGCATATACAAATTATTCCTAACACATAACCTTTCAACAAATGGAGTAAGCACAATAGCCTAGGCCCATGCAATAAATGTAATAACCTTTGCCATTACATTCCCCTCCTCCAAGGAGAATAGTGCCTACTCATCTCATTTTTAGTGACCTTGGAGAACCTATTGAATATGTGTTTCACAAACTCACTACTATTAATCTGATTAGTTATCCTATACTAAAACATTATCTTGATTACATCCCTTATCCTAATTGGTAGAACCAAAATGAATTCTATGAATATCATCAAGTTAGTGGGCATAATTTGTGCCATTGTGTGAAAATTAAACATTTGATTTAGAATATGTTGGAGAATGAGGGAATAATAATGGATGGTGGTGCTTCTACTTCTAATCATAACCTTAAAATCTTTCAAAACCCTTTTCTATAACATAACAACCAACTACAGTAGCAACAATGATAATGGCTAGCGCAACACCAACAACACTAGTTTCAACAACCAAGGTTAAACTAACATAATCACCAATAATATAATTGATAATTTTTGAATAATGAACAAAACCAAGGTCATAATGGCAAAAAATAATAGACCTACCATGCAGTGCATATTACTATAATAGGGTTATAGGTCATATTATAGGAGGTTGCATTAATACCATCTCTATCAATCCAAGACCAAATTATTGGATGGTGGAGCCTGATCTTATTTTAATGCCTAGTTCCCAACAAGGGGGGTTTGGGGGTAGCACCCCCAAAGCAAAATTATGTGAAAAATGCATTATAAAATATTATAATTCATAGTTAATTTGGACCATTTACTATTAGGTTTTAGATCAAATGGTAGAAATCAAGTTAGTGAATGTTTTTTCCTAATTTATAACCCTGATTTTATATGAGGGCATTGTAATTAGGAAAAAAATAGAGAGAGAGAGAGAGAGAGAGAGAGAGAGAGAGAGTGAAGAGGATATTGTTGTGAATGTATTACAGGTTTTTCCCTTCATTTATTGGACTGAATAATAAGGACTGATAGTTTCTATGTGGATGTAGTCCATATTGGGTGAACCACGTTAAATTATGTCTCTATTCTATTGTGATTTTTTAATTTTAATTCTATATTTATTTCATTATAATTACTCTACATTCTATATTCCTAACAATTGGTATCAAAGCCAAAGGTTTACTTGGTAGATAAACTCATAAGCAAAGGGGTTTCTTGGTTTGAGTGGGAGCAATGGTAGAAGAAGGCAAGTTTAAGGTCGAGAAGTTTAACAGACAAAACCACCAATTATAGAAGATGAAAATGGAGGATTATCTATATTAGAAGGATTTTTTCTTACCATTGGGTGGAATAACAAAAAAACCAATGACTATGTGTTTCCTACTATTTCTTACTCAATTTTTTTATTTTAAGAAAAAGGTAGAGAAACAATAGATGAGGGGTGTGTATATGGTAAACATCATGATCATTGATGACCAGATGAAGTGAGAGCTCTTTTTTGGTAAGAAAGGATTATCTATAATAAGACCACACTAAACCAACTTATTTGTTAGATGAGTATGAAGGGTAGACTGCCTAGTAATGTTAGATCCAAGAAGTTAAAGCTCCCTTGGATGGTTGTCAATCCACTCCCCCAATGATAAAATTATTATAGAAATGGAAATAAAAGATGATAAATGGATAAGAATATAAATTCTTATACAATAAAATATATAACATCTCTATTTGGTAGAAGATGTAGCATGGTGGGTCAATACCATGTACAAATATATCAAGGTTAGGTCCAGGAAGGTTTGGGTAGGGTCTGTAGACAAGTTGAAAATAGAATAAAGGGTTTGATTGGGTAAAAAGGGGAGTAAACAACATTTTTTTATTTTCTTTGATAATGACCATCAATGGTTATGGTGATCGATGATGGTTGGGTATAACTGGTGATGGTTAGGTAATCAATGATGATTGTGGTGACCCGTGATGGTTACAACAACTGGTGATTATTACCTATGGGAGGTATGTGGGGAATTTAAATGGAGTTGGGGATGAATTGGATGATAGGAAAAAGGTAGAGTGTAGATTATTAGGGTGAGAGGTGATGTGCAAGTGACCAACTTGAGTCAAAAAGAGATAGTGGGAAAAGAGAATGCTAAAAATAAAAGAAATAATACTTGAATGATGAAAAGTAGAAACCAATGACTAAATAAATGAAATTTGGTAGTTTAACAGTACATCAACCTTCAAAAGTCATGCAGATAGAGTTTTAAGATGCTAAATGTCTACATAAAGAAAATGAGAGAGCTTGGATGCAAATTTTTGGATCTAAATCTCCTTCAAGAACCCTATATTTATAGCACAAAATTGCTAAAGAGAGAAAATTACTAAGTTGGGTTAGGATAAAGATTCCAATTTTGAGGAAAGAAAGTTATGATGTGTGCATGGGAAATTTTCTATTTTTATTATGTAAGCTCATCCTATAGTTGGATGTGTTTTTTGTTTTATAAGATTGGGGGCCTAACCATCGACAGTTAGGCCAACCATCAATAGTCCAGCCATTGACGGTCTATCCTCAAGTGAAAAATGGCTAGAAATGGGTCAAAGAGTGATGTTTGCCAAAAATTCTTAAAGAATGACTAGGTGCATTTGACAAGTGTAAGGGGGGTTGGGATATCTACGTGAATAACTACGGTTAAGAATTAGTTGAGGGTGTTGTGACATCAAAACTAGTTAAGGGGATGTTTTTGAGTGTCTATATTTTGCCCCTTTTTATTATGTGGCTTTAGGTCCATAAGCCATAGAACAAAAATGGAGTGTTGATGGCCAAGGTTAAATTTCCCCAAGTATGGGAGGAATATATTCCCTGTCAAACTAGGAGTTGATGAGGTAAAACCAAAATTAGGTTGTGGTTTGACAAGTGGTAAAATAAGGGTCATGAGTTGAGTAAAAAAAGGTATGGGTGTTTGAAATGCAAATATGTGCACATTGTACGACTCAATGTGATAGTCCAATTATTGTAAAGATAAAAGTTTCTAGTGTTGATAGGTTCAAGCTTCTAGGGTAAGTGGTAAGGTAACCAGTACCTTCATATATCAGTGCCAGAGAAAACCCCAAAAATGGATTTTTTAGGATTGAGCTAGACATGAAATTGGATTAGTCGATTGAAAATGATATCAAGAATAGTTAAATGGTCTTCTTGGTGCTTGGAGTTTTTGAGAAGATAATCCACATAATCCTCTACAATCTTATGGATAGGGTCATAGAAGATATAGGTCATGGCTCATTGATAAGTCACTCCTACATTTTTAAAACCAAAAGGCATGACCTGATAGTAGAAGGTTCCCCAAGGAGTAATGAAGGTATTTTTATGTTGATCTAAAGAGGTCATTAGGATCTAATTATATCCTAAAAAACCATCCATAAGGGATAACATCTCATGGCCCATGATAAGGTCAACTAGTTGGTCGATGTTGGGTAAAGGAAAGTCATATTTAGGGCATGTAAGGTTAAGGTCATAAAAACACAAAGGTAGAATCTCTAAGTGGGTTTGGTAATAGGAATGATATTAGAGACCCATTTTGGATAATCAATGAGTTGAATGAAGTTAATGGATAGAAGATGTTGAAGTTCTTCCTTGATGAGAAGAGATATACGAGGGTGTATTTTGCAAAGCTTTTGCTATACTGGCTTAGCCTTAGGATGGGTAATGATATTATGGAGGGTGATGGAGGGGTCAATCCCAAGTATGTCCTTATAAGACCATGTAAATGCAATACTATGATCTTAAAGGAAGTCATGATAATCCCACTACTCATTCGGGTTCAAGGATTAGCCCAGTTTAATTATATAAGGATCTTCTTGGGTCCCTAGGTTAATGTCAATAGTTGATTCATTAAGCATGTTTTGGTTCTCAAGAGGGAGATATTTATGGATATAAGAATCTCCTACACCAAGGGAATCATCATCTTAATGCTAAATGGTATGAATGGTAGGTGAATCATGGTCAATCATTTCAAGATGGATGAGAGGAAAGGTTTTTGTTTGGCTACCTTATTGATAGGTTAGTTGGCCTAAACTAATGGTATTGATAAAAAAAGTTAGATGGAATAATTTTGGAGTCCTCAGATTGGGAAGATGTACTAGGTGAGGATGGAGTTTCTTCTCTAGGGGTAGTAGTAAGTTTGGGTTAGGTGGGCTCTTCTGGTGGTTTAAACCCAAGCCCAAAGAACTCATGAGGTTTTTGAGTTTTGATAATGGGTAATTTATGATGTCCTTGTTTGTAAAGGCTCATACCAAATCCTTTCCAAGTACAATAGTGAAGATAGGTTTTGGCAAAGACTAGATTACTTAAATAGGAAAAATTAGAAGTGAAAGGTTGAATTTATGGGGTGGTGATAGGATCAAGGAGTGGTTCATAGAGTCCCCCATAGAAAAAATATGTTTGATTATTAGGAAGTCCAAAGGGGATGAGGGTTCCTCTATTGGGGTCATAAGAAGGGTCATTTTGAAGGTTATCATATTCCTAAAGAGTGGGAAAGGCATCTAATGCAAAAATTTGGTATTCCCCAAGAGAGAGATGTTGGAGAGTTTATGTCATGGATTCCTCAATGGGGATCTAATAAAAAGAGATAGATGCACTAGTTGAGGATTCATCATTATTTATAGTAGAGTTACTATGGGTCGAGGTTGATGGTGAAATTATGTTAATGGGGTTGCTTGATTATAAGGGAGATGAAGATGGAAAAAGGACATCTTTAGGCATATAGGTCATGTTGTAAGATGTAAAAAGACTGGGATCATCCTGATGGTTATAAATTTCCATTCATGTTTGAATTTTATGCAATGGTGTAAAGTGGAGGGGATGTAACTCATAGCTCAAATCCAAGGGAATCTAAGTAGAATGTTATATTGGAATTCACCCTCTAGAACATAAAATAGCTCAGGGATGGTGTGATGTCCAAAGCATATTTGAAGAACAATGATCCCTAAGGTAGTGGCCATGGTGTCATTAAAGGAGTGAAGGATGGTTGTACTTTTAGCCGTGATGTTCTTTAGTAAACATAGCTAATCAAAATCATGGGATGAGATTATGTTAATGCTAGCACCTCCATCAATCATCACCCTTTTGATGTGAATATGATTGACGTATGTGGTGACAAAGAAAGGAGGATCACACTCTTCAAAATGGGTTAGAGGTATCTCAAAATCTTGGAAGGTGATGATGATATAATTTTGGAGGGATATAATAAAGGATACAAGATGTTGAGGGTCTTCTATATGAACCTTAATAGATTGTAGAGTCATCTATTAATACCTAGTGATGGTGGGGTAAGGTGTTGATCAAGTTGTAAAGGTTCATCTTCATCGGTGCTTGGTGAAGCTCCTTCAAGATGGTTTATTGAAGATATGTAGAAGAGTTGGTGGGAGGGGCACTAAGGATGGAAACTTTAGGTCTTGGTGATGGCATGGGCATTAGTGTTTGAACATGGTTAGAAGGAAAATAATTTGAAGAATAAGTCCATAGAATGGATGAATTGGCTCTTCCTTTACCCCTTTTTTGAACTCAAGATTGAGTAATCATGTGGATAGTATAGACAAAAGGCTTAGTTGGACTAGGTGACTATTTTAGTTCATTACACTTATCTATGAATAAGAGTGAGGAAGTAGGTGTAGGTTGGGATAGTGATTAGATTGATTGGGTTGGAATTTAGGTTGGTAAGGTAGGTAAAATTGGTTCATCTAATAACAAATCATCATTCTCATATAAGTGATGAATAAGAGCTTAGAGATCTTTTCAATTCTCCATGTTATGTCCTGGTATCCTATGGTATGCATAGATCTAAGTATCATCAAACTAAGAGGGTTTGGTATTAGAGGGGGTGAATGGCTTAATAAGTGGAAGTTTAATGGTGGATGTTTGTAATAAGCTCTATAAAATAATAGAGTAATATTCCTTTAGAGGTGTTGGGCATGTTTTAATTCTTGTCAAGGAAATAGGAACCTTTTTAGGCATGGTCTTAACCTTAGAGAGGGTAGGTGGTTGGGAAATTATGGTAGATGGTTTAGGTTGGGTTGGCTTAACTATGATCAGGTTAATGGTGTATGGTTTCGAAGTACAGGATGAGGGGTTGATAATAGGTGGAAAAGTAGAGGGGGATAAATTAGATAAGAATAATGAAGAAGTTGATGATGTAGGTGGTGGAGGGGTAGGCATAGAAAAGGGTGTTGGTTTAATTGAAGTATAATAAGTGATTGGGATGATAGAAAAGGTGGGGTCCTAAAATATATGGTAAATGAGGAGGTATCATAAGTCGAGCTTGAGGATGAAGTTGAGGTAACTTCACCCTTTGGTCCATCTTAGTTGATGGTTTTTTAGGTGGCCTAGAGGGGGTTAAGTCCAATTTGATGGGGCGATGGGTGATGCTAAGTATGGGAAGGATACCCAAATTCTTAGCTAGTTTAGATAGAATATTATGAGATGATCTAGGTGAAGGTGGGTGATATGGTTCCCTCATGTCTTGGGAGAAATAAATGTTTGATGATGGGGTGATAATAGTTTTGAAAGTGGATGCTAATGAAGTTGAGGGTTCAGATATATTTTGGTATGGGATCCCCATATGATGCTAGAAAATGGCTCTATCTAAGTTAGGTTGTGAGGTGAATTACAAACTTTGCACTAACCAAGAAAAGGGCTTATAAATAGGTTTTGTTCCTTCATATATTATTTCAAATGTTAAGCCTTTTGGTGAAGAATAAGGTATGGATCCTTCATCTTTACTTGAGATAGAAGGTTCTGAAACAATGGCTACTTGTGGGGTGATTAAGAGAGGGGATGTTTGTTTGATCGAGGATGTAGGTATGGTCCTAACTCCTTCCTTTTTTAGGGTATCCAATGGAAAAGAAGGGATTTCTATAGTTTCATTTGGTGTGGTGGAGGAAGGGGTGGTTAAATCAATGGCTGGTGTTATTAAAGGAGAGGTAGGAATGGATATGATTTGATCAAGTAGAGGAGTGAGGGATATAGATCCTTCTACTTGGGTCTCTAAAGGGATAATAGGTGAATTTGATTCTTCCATAGGTGAGCTTGGTGAAGAGGTAAAGGGAATATGAGGCTCATCTTCCATGACCTCATTTATGATGATGTTAATTGTTTGTGCTTCATGAGATGAAGATGGTTCAAATTAATTGTCATGGGCTTGGGTAGATTGAGGATGGTTAGGGAATGGTTTTCAAAAAATATTGAGAGAATGGTTAGGGGTGCATTAGGGTTGTCAAATGTCAATTCAACATTGTCAATTAGGTTCTAGACAAGACTTTTAAAAGTGTTACACTAATTTATGTCATGTCCAATGACCTAATTGAAAGCCAATGGTAATTTTAATTATACCACCTAGGCACAGGGTGAGAAGGGTCAAACTATTGAGGTGGATTGATTGGTAGAAGTTAAATGACATTAGATTTTAGTAATTTATCCAACACAGAGGAATAATATTTCCCTATAGGGGTGAATTATTTAGGGGGAAGCCAGTTTTGATTTCAATTTTTGGGTAAGAAGGATTGGAAGGTGTGTTTTCACATGGTTGGTTAATGGATGGATGTGGGGTAGTTTTCAAGACAACCACATTTGTAGATATTTTGGATTTATAATTGGGTTGGTTGGTTGTTTTGGTGGAAGAGGGGTCATTGGTTTTACAATTGGAATTTCTATTTTTCAATTTCAATTTTCCCTCATCTATAGCTTGGTTCTTGAGTTTGCACACTATTTTGAACACTTCGTCAAAGGTTCTAAATGTTTGAACTTGAAGGGTGGGATAAATGTGTTTTGTACATCCCCTAGAGAAAATTTCAATGAGTTCTATTTGGGGTAGTGAAAAATATAATTGATTAATGAGGCCTCACCATTGTGCAATGAAGTTAGAAATTGATTCATCATCAAACCACCTGATGGAATAGAGGTTAGTTATGGAGACCTTCTTAGATATATTGATATAAAAATGTTTTAATAAAATTTGGATGAGTTAGGAGAATGAAAAGATAAAATGTTTAGGAAGGGCACTATACCAATCTAAAGAAGGAATTGATAAAGACATAGGGAAGGTTTGGAGAAGGAGGGCATCATCATATACATTCAAGTAATAAGAATGGTGAAACACCCTCAAATTTTGTTGAGAATCCTCCCTCGCCTAAAACTTAGAGAATTTGGTGAGCTCCCATTAAGGAAGATAAACATGAATCAGGATAGAAGGGTTGATAGGTTCATTATAGATTTGGTCATAGGATAAAATATTATGGGACCCAGAGATAGATGACTTGAGCTATGTCATCTTATCTACAAGCATCCTAATCAAGTTGGGTTGGGGTTGGGCAGCTGCATAATTTTCTAGCAAGTTCTACTGAGGTTGGGTTGAAGCTATGAGTTGATATGTGGTAGGAGGTACAAAAGTGGGCACATATTGGTATGTGGTAATTTAAGTATGGGATAATGTCTTAGCAAGATTGATAAGAATTAAGGTTTGGGTAGAAGGTGTAATATATCCCAATGGGTTGGGGATATATTGATACGAGGCCATGGGGGATTTTAGAGGAACTAATAATGATTAGTTTAGGGGTACATTTGTGTTGGTTGATGGGGGCAAGGTTTGGGTTGGTAACGCTAAAGTGTTTATGGGTTATTGATGGGTAGTGGCCCTAGTGCTAATAGGGGGAAGTGTTTATGGTATGAAAATTACCAAGTTATAAAAGGGGGTTGAGGTTGGTATATTGTTTAAGTTAGAGGGATTGGTAGAAATGGGTGTGGAAGACACCACACTAGCAAAAGGTATAGAAGTGATAAGGGGTAAAGTTGAGCCAATGTTAGAGATATTGGTTGGGGTAATAGGTGTCTAAGTGGTGGTGGTAGGTAGAACAATGGTAGAAGATGAATCTTGGATAATAGAAGGGTGGGATGATGTAACACCAATCATGAGGTGGTGTGGCATATCGTAGGGTGGATCCATGGGAGGAACTGAAGCCATCAAATTATGGTAGGCTAAGGTATTAAGATAGTGTTATAAAATAACTAGATTATTATCTAGAAAGGACGTAGAATCAAGATCACTTTCAAGGACTATTGAAGGTACCATAGGTGGGGGAGAATGGTATAGTAAATCATGGGGTGATCTATCAACATCAAAGGTATAATCTATGGATGAGGATGAAGAAGAAGATGGTAGTTAGTTGTTTTGGTTTCTCACTTGTTGTCTAGTTAAGACCATATGATAAATTTAGAAATGGATATTGAACCTCTCTCCTCAAATAATGAGCAAACAAAGCAAATCCCAAAACAAACAAATCACACACTAAAAGCATAATTAATCTTAGGATTTATTTTAAATCACTTTTGGCTTATGCCTTAAAAAGTATGAAAGGAGAAATTAGATTATGAGTTAGGTACTAAAATATCTATCTAAGGATGGTTTTAGCTTAAGTTTTGGTGCTCAAATAATCTGCACTAGACTGGGAATGTGGCCTAGTACTAGGGGCTTGCTTCCTGTACTTCACGAACCCAAAGCTGAGCTAAGCCATTTAGCCAATATATACCATTTGTCTTCCCTTAGTGAGGAAATACAAGTGGGATCACTAATTAGGGTAAGGTGATCCAAAGGGTGATAAAATCCTAATGAGCCTTATCTCAAGTAAGTTTTGATATTTATTTTGTGCAAGTGGTTTGGTAGTGTAACATGTGTGCTGCGGTTAATTCATAATGTATTTAATTAATCTAGGTGAATTAATAATTATGTAGGAAAAATAATGGATGATCTCAATTTTAACCCAAAAGAAAATTTTGGTTTCTTTTCATGTAAACAAGGAACAACTAAAAATGCACTTAATGCAAGATGAAAATGCAACCTATCCCTAGGATGTAATTATTTTTTAAAGATTGTTTAGGAAGAAAAAGAGAAAAATTTCTATCTTTTGAAATTTTAGAAATAATAGAAATGCAAGAGCATGAATTTTCACTAATGCAACTATATGCCTAAAATAACTACGAACCCAAAAGGGGTCCCACTAGGCGTGCCATAATGTTTCCTACTATTTCCTACTCTATATTTTTGATTTTAAGAAAAAAGGAGAGAAATAATAGATGAGGGGTGTGTACCTGGTAAATGTCATGCTTGTTGATGACCAAATGAAGTGAGAGCTCCTTTTTGGTGAGGAAGGATTACCTGCAATAAGACCATAGTAAACCAACTTATTTGTTAGATGAGTATGAAGGGTGGACTACCTAGAAATTCTAGATCCAAAAAGCAAAGTATCCTTAGATAGATATCAATCCACTCCCTTAATGATAAAAATATTCTAAAAGTGGAAATAAAGGATGATAAGTAGATAAGAATATAAATAATTATAAAAGAAAAAAAAAACATCCCTGTTTGGTAGAAGATGTAACATGATGGATCAATACCATAGACAAATATATCAAGGTCAGGACCAGGGAGGTCTAGGTAGGGTCTATAGGTAAGTCAAAAATAGAAATAGGGGTATAATTATGTGAAAAGAGGAGAAAACTAAAATGTGTTATTTTACTTGAAAATGACCATTGGTGGTCAAGGTGACTGGTAATGGTTGGGTATAACTAGTAATGCTTAGGTAACTGGGGATGGTTGTGGTGATCAGTGACAGTTTCAACAACTAGTGATGGTTTCCTTTAGGAGGTTTGGTGGGAATTAAAATAGAGATAGGGATGAAGTGGCTGATGGGTAGAAGGTAGAGTGTGGACTATTGGGGTGAGGGGTGATGCACATCTGATTAGGTTGAGTCAAAAAGAGAGTGGAAAAATAAAATTCTAAAAACAAGAGAAATAATACTTGAATGATGCAAAGTAGAAACCAATGACTAGTTGAATGAAATTGGGGAGCATAATAGTAACTCAACCTTTAAAATTCATGCAAATAAAGTTTTGTGATGATAAATTCTTGCACAAAGAAAATAAAAGAGCCTAGATGTAAATTTTTGGATCCTAATCTCCTTTATGAGCCCTATATTTATAGCACAAAATTACTAAGTAAGGAGTGAGAAAGTTGCTACGTTGGGTCAAGATAAAGATGTTAATTTAGAGGAAGGAAATCTATGAGATGTGCATGGGAAATTTTTTATTTTTCCCATGGAAACTCATCCTACAGTTAGATGTGTTTTTGTTTTACAAGATTGGGGGCCTAACCATTGATGGTTAGGCCAATCATCGATGGTTAGTCCAATCATTGATGATTGATGCCTAAGTGCAAAATGGATAGAAATAGGTCAAAAGTTGATGTTTTCTAAAAATGCTTAAATAATGACTAGGTGTATTTGAAAAGTGTAAAGGGGGTTGGGATAGCTAGGTGAATAGCTAAGATCAAGAATGGTGTTGAAAAATTAAAACTAGTCAAGGGGACATTTTTAAGTGTCTACACTATGAAGGATGAAGACTAGGAGGATCTAGATAGAAAGGTACTAGGAACAATATGATTGTTCTTGGAAGCATCAATGGCCTTCAATATTTGAAAATAATAGACAATAATGGATGTGATAAAGGAATTAGATAGAGTGTATTAAAAACCTCTAGCCTCCAAAAAGGTATTTATTATGAAGCATTTATTTGATCTAAAAATGTTAGAAGGTGGGTATGTTGTTGACCATTTAAATGAATTTAACATGATCATAAATCAGTTAAGATTTATAAGAGTAAATTTTTATGATGAGTTTAGGGATATTTTGATTCTGTACTCATTGCTAGAAAGTTGAAATGGCTTAGTCATGGTTGTGATCAATTCTCTCTTGCTCAAACACTTTAAAGTTTGATGATGTTATTGGTGTTATCCTTAGTAAGGAAATGTGATGGAAAACCACGCGTGAGACATTAGGTAATGCTTTGAATATGGAGAATGGGGGAAGATAAAAAGATAAAGTAAAGGGCCCAGGGAATCATCGAAAGTCTAAGAAGGGTATATCTAAATCTAGAGGAACATTGGTTGCTAGATTTGAGGGAAGAAAGGACACCTAAAAAAAAGATTGTTGGTTTTGAAAAGGAAAATAAGGAGATAGATAACAAGATAAAATTTAGGAATCAAATATACTAGGTGATGTGTTACAAGATGATTAAATCCTTTATTTAGATAATATTAATGATTCTTGGGTGTTATATTCAAGGGATTCATTTCATGCTACACCCCATAAGAAATATTTTCAAGACTATGTTCAAGGTGATTTTGGGCAAGTTTATTTGGGTGATGGTGAACCCTATAAAATTGTAGGAAAGGGTAAGATACAAATAATATTATAGAATAAAAATAAAAGGTTGTTGAAAGAGATGAGTCATGTTCTTGAGTTGAGAAGAAATCTAATTTAAGTAGGGCAACTAAGAAGTGAGGGCTGCATAGTTACATTCACATAAAATTCATGGAAGGTCATTAAAGGATCATTGGTAATAGTAAAAGGAGAGAAGGTAGGTAAATTTTATTTATATAATGGTGATGTTGACTCTTCTATTTATTTAGCTTCTTTAAAAGTGGATACAAATTTATGGTACCATATACTTGGGCACATGAGTGAGAAGGGGATGCAAGTTCTCCATTCAAAGAATTTGTAGCTAGATTTGAATAAGGTGGTTTTGGATTTTTATGAGCACTGTGTGTATGGAAAACAAAAGGGAGTTAGATTTCTTATATTTAAGAGGATTAAGAACAATGAAAAGTTAGAGCTTGTGCATATAGATGTATAGGGATTGGCTCAGGTATCATCCCTTGGTGGCTCTTCTTATTATGTTAATTTTATCAATGATGTAACTAGAAAAACTTGGGTTTATTTCATACAAAAGAAATTTGATGGTTTTGATACATTTAAGAAATGGAAAGCTTTAGTTGAGAATGAGATAAGAAATAAGTTGAAGTATGTCAGATCAAATAATGGAGGTGAATACTGTAATGAGGATTTTGATAATTAATATTCATCCCATTATATTCATAGAGAGAAGATGGTTCCAAGAAAACCATAAAAAAATGGTGTGTAAGAAAGGATGAACAGGATAATAATGGAGCATGCAAGGAGAATGAGATTTCATATAGGGTTTCCCTTATAGTTTTGGGTAGATGTTGTAGATACTGCTATTTACTTAATAATTAAAGGGACATTCTAGAGGAAGCATGGACAAGTAAAAAGGTAGATTATTCATTTTTAAGGACTTTTATTTGTGAAGCATTTATCCATATTGATAAATAAAATAGAACCAAGCTTGAGGCAAAATCCAAGAAATGTACTTTTATTGGATATGGAGTTAATGATTTTGGTTACTATTTATGGGATATTGAAAATCACAAAATCATTAGGAGTAGTGATGTGATCTTTAACGAAAAGGTCATGTATAGAGATCAGTTACAAGAAAAGAAATAAGAAAGTCAAACATAGAATATGCAGTAATTGATGAAATTATTGGAAATAAAATTCCAAAAGTGCCAAAAAATTAGAATGTGTAATAACTACAATAAGTATCTCAAACTAATAGAAGTGTAGTTAGCATATATACTAGAGTAAGTAGACTCCCTGAACTTTACTCTCCTTCAATTTATTATTTATTATTGATTGATGGTGGTGAGCCATAAATCTATGAAGAAGCAATGTATGTAGAAACTAGAAAATAGTGGGAACAAGGCATGAAATAGGAGATGGACTCCTTGGTACACAACCAAACTTGGGATTTGGTTCAATTTCCTGTAGGTAGAAGAGCATTGTAGAATAAATGGATTTATATGTTGAAGGAAGAATATGGATGGAATAAAAGGTACAAGGCTAGACTTGTTGTAAAGGGGTTTGCACATTTGAAAGGTATTGACTTGGATGAAATATTTTCTCTTATAGTTAAAATGACTTCAATAAGAATTGTTTTAAGTTTGCTAGTAGTAAAATATTTTCACCTTGAAAATTTAGATGTGAAGACTACATTCCTCCATGATGATTTGGAGAAGGAAATATATATGGAGAAACCACAAGGATATGAAGCCAAAGGTAAGGAAAAAATGGTGTGCAGGTTGAAGAAGAGTTTGTATGGCCTAAAACAATCTCGAAGATAGTGGTATTTGAAATTTGACATGTTTATGATCGAATAAAGTTATAGTAGATGTCATTCTGACCACTATGTTTACTTTAAGAGATTAGATAATGGTAGCTATATTATCTTGTTATTTTATGTAGATGACATGATTGTTGTAGGGTCTAACATGCATGATATAAATGAGCTCAAATTAAAACTACTAGATTCATTTACAATGAAGGAATTAGGTGTTACAAAGGAAATCCTTGGTATGAGAATAATAAGAGACATGAAAAATATAGGAAATTGACATTGTTTCAAGAAGAATAGATCAAGAAGGTGTTAGTCAAGTTAAATATGCAAGATGTAAAACCTATGAGTACATATCTGGGAGTGAACTTCAAATAAATCAAGGAATAGTGTCCTAAAACATAGGAAAAAATTAATTACATGAACAAGCATACATATGCTTCAGTAGTTGGAAGTTTAATGTATGCTATAGTGTGCACTAGACTAGATATTGCTCATATAGTGGGAGATGTCAGCAAGTTTATGAATAATCCAAGAAAAGAGCATTGGGATACATTCAAGTGGATTCTTAGGTACTTGAGATGGACCACTAATAGACATTTATGATATGAAGGGTCATATGTTACCCTTTAAGGATATGTTGATGTAGACATGGATAGAGTTTTAGATTGAATAAGGAGCACCATAGGTTATGTATTCACTGTTGGTGACACAACAGTTAGTTAGATTTCAAATTTTAGAAGATAGTTGCTTTTTCAACTACAGAGGTAGAATATGTTATAGCTATAAAAGCTATCAAGGAGATGATATGGATGCAATAGTTCATGAAAGAGTTGATGCATAAGTAAGAATATTTCACATTATATAATGACATCTAAAGTGTGATTCATTTACCAAATAACTTGACATTCCACTCAAGAACCAAACATATAAAACTGATGTATCACTTCATTCATTCAAATTTGGAGGATGGTCAACTAAAGTTAAAAAATATCCATACAAGTCAGAATGCTATAGATATGCTAACAAAGGTAGTCACTAAAGATAAGCTGGAGGACTGTTCAGCTTTAATAGGTCTTCAAGGATAACAAGGAAGATGATAAACATGCCAGGGCTAAAGTTCAAAAAAAATTCCAAGTAAGAGTTATAGTGGTGGAGTTCTAACAATCAGTCTCCAAGTGGGATATTGTTGGATGGTGGAGCCTAATCTTATTTTAATGCCCAATTCTTGACAAGGGGCATGTGGGGGGGCAACACCCCCTTAACAGGGTCACCATGGGGGTTTAGGGGGTAGTGACCTATTTTGAAGCCCCCTTGGTGGGGGTTCAAGGGTAGCACCCCCAAAGCAAAATTTTATGAAAATGCATTATAAAATATTATAATTTCATAGTTACTCTAGACCCTTTACTATTAGGTTTTATATCTAATGGTAGAAATTAAGTTAGTGCATTTTTTCATTAATTTTTAACCCTCTATTGATATGAGGGCGTTGTAATTAGGCAAAAAATATAGAGAGTGAAGAGGATATTTTAGTGGATGTATTGTAGGTTTTTCCCTTCATTTGTTAGACTGAATAATAAGAAAGACTAGCAGTTTCTATGTGGATGTAGCCCATATTGGGTGAACCACATTAAATCTATGTCTCTATTATATTGTGTTTTATAAATTTTAATTATCTTTATTTCATTATTATTTTTCTACATTCTATATTCTTGACACAAATACCAATCAATCAAGACCTTTACTAAACAATGCCAATCCACCAACTCACATTGTTAATCCTTCCTTGACCTGGGACCACATATAGGCATACCAACAAGTAAGGATTACTAATTTTGGAACTTATACTGATAAATCATCATTTCCTCATGACCACACACAAGTATACCATCAACTGAGACTTATCCTATCTATTCCCCCACCATCACCATCACTTGTTAGCAATCATGGTTCTATGTTTAATCCTAATTTTGCAATCACAATTTAGAGGTCAAAGATTACCATTCCAGGCCCACAACCATTTTCCACTTCACCCATCACCCAAAAAACCATTATACACTAGAACGAGCCATTTAACACTAACCAAGAAATTAAGTTTGACATTGTGGAACAATTACAAAAGATGCTAGCACAAATATCCATTTTAGATTTATTGTGTACATCAATAATCCACAATTTTTTTTGAATGAGTTCATTAGATATTCTACTATTTCAAGTGACATATCCCATAATAATTTCTAAGATTTTTTTAGACACCTATCTCTAGCCCAACAATTCACTTTCAACCAAAGTGATATGTCATCCCTTAGCTCATTGCATAATAATCTATTGTATATTGAAGTTTGCATAAAGTTGTACAAATTGAAATGTTTCCTTATAAATAATGGATCAGGTCTAAACATAGTGTCTCTAAATTTCATCAAGATTATTAGGTACATGATAACAGATTTTCAAGGTAAAAAAATAACCATTAAAGTCTATGATAATGAAGAATGAGAATCATAAGGCACCATCTATTTGCCAATTATCCTTGGACCCTTGACCCATGATACACTTTTTGATGTGATAGATCTTGATTTTTCATATAATATTTTTTTGGGTAGACCTTTATTTCATGAAATTCATTTCATCCCATTGATATTGCACTAATGTATCAAGTTTTCCCACTTAGGAATGGAAGTTTGTATATTGAGATATTTGCATCCCTATGAGCATTACAAACACCTAGATGCTGAGTTCAAGAGCTATAAATATCATTTTGGCATGAATCTAGTGGCCAAGTAGGATAAGGGAAAGGAAATACTCCTTGATTTTCTAGAGGACAAATACATTGATCCTAATGCCCTTGATTCTCTTTCCTACATTCTGCCTCTTGAGATATCCAATCATTATACCATCTTGCCTAATGGTCCATGAGAATATGTGACCCATGATACCTTTCATATTTCAAACCTTCCATAGAACCCAAAGGCCTTTGAAAGACCTAAATCTAAGCCACTTCATCCAAAAAACAAAAAAAGGGAAAAATTATAGTCTAGGACCTATCACATTTATACCAATATTTAGCCTACAACAAGACCCTCTCAAAGGAGATGAATCATGGTTGTATAATGACAACTAAGCTGATTTTTATGAGAGTAAAAATTATCCTATTCCCAATAGGATCATGAATAATCAAGACTATGAAGCAGGACATCTCAGACCAAATCAATAAGGAACACTTGAGTCAATTTTTATGACCAGATACGAAGGGCCCAATGGACTTAGATTTAAACCACCTAGGGGTGAGGCCATGTACCTTAATTATGTCCATCACCATTAACTAGTGATGATGATATCAAAAATTAAGTAGAGTTTGATCATATCCTTTTTGATGACCTATTTGAGATCAACCTAGTTAACCCTCATTTTATTTGTACCCTTAGACCAATCATTTGTCACAACACACTGCCATTGTATTATCCTCAACTAATAAATTGAGACCAAAAAGAATCCAATGTGTCAATTTATGAATTTAAAAATGATGAGGCTTTTTATTAATTTTTGGGCCTTAGAGATAATTTTCTATTGGGGGACCATAAATTAGGGTTCTCAATCAAGTTGGATCTTGAAGCCTATTTTAGAGAGCAGATAGACACCCTTAGCCAAAAATAATTAATTGAAACATTGAGGTACCAAAGTGAAAACCTCTTTGAGGTGCTTTCTAAATAGGGAAAAAGTAAAGAAAAAGGTTAGTCTAGTGGTGAAAACCTGTTTCAATCACCATTAGATGGGGTGTTCAACTTTATTCAAATATAACTTAGGAAACAATCAAAAATGAACTTATCTGTGAGTGTAATTTCATTTTTGAAAAACAAAAAGATTTTGATCAAATCATTCAAGAGTTTTCAATATATTTACTTACATGGCAACACTTCCCATTAGGGGATTATAATTCATCATGCTTATGGGAACTCGAAGAGCCATTCCTAACATAGGACTCTAACATTATAAATTATTCAACCCACTATCCTTGAAAATGGTTCAATCCTTATAGCATAATACACATCAAAGGTTAACATCAGGTCACCAAATGACCCAAAGTGGATCAAGCTAGCTGTGTCCCTTATTGAGGAGTGTGAAGTCCTTATATCCCTTTTGAGAGAATTTATTGACATATTTATATGGGAATATTTTGACCTGCTAGGTTTGGACCCCACCTTGGTTTTGAACCACCTTGTGGTAAATCCTGATGCCAAACCAATGAAACAGAAGTTGTATAAGATGCATCCTCACATTACTGTACTAGTGAAAAAAGAGTTGGAAAAACTCTTGGAAGCAAGATGTATTTGATTGATCGACTATTTAGAGTGGATCTCCAATGTTGTGTTAGTCAATAAAAAGCTATAAGGAATCAAAATCTATACTAATTTCCATGATATAAATAAAGCTTGCCTTAAGGATGATTTTCCATTACTAAACATTGACATGATAGTCAACTCCATAGCAAGTTATGAGATTCTTTCATTAATAGATGGTTTTTTAGGGTATAACTAGATTATAATAAAACCAAAAGACAAACACAAGACAATTTCACCACTCTATGGGGAACATTCTATTATCAAGTTATGCCATTTGGTCTTAAGAATGTAGGGGCCACATATCAAATACCCATGACTATCATATTTCACTATATGATGCATGACATCGTTGAAGATTATGTTGATGACATTCTTGGAAAATCAAAGACTAGGATCGATCATCTAATGGGCTACATAAAATATTTGAAAGACTATGTGAATATAAAGTTAGACTTAATCCTAATAAGTGTGTCTTTGGAGTCACATCAATAATTTTTTTTGGCTTCATTATGTCTCATCAAGGCATTGAAGTCAATCTAGCTAAAGTCCAAGCCATAACAGAGATGTCACCACCAACTAATTTGAAGTAGCTCCATAGTTTGCAGTGCTAGATCTAGTCTATTCAATGCTTCATATCATAACTAGCCAAAAAATTCCATCCTTTTACATGTATTTTGAATAAAGGAGTCATATTTCACTATGATTATCACTGCTAGATAAATTTTTAGTAGCTAAAGGACTATCTAGTGAATCCACCTATTTTATTGCCTCTTATGCCAAGAAAGCCAATTTTGTTATATCTATCTACTACTAAAAATGCCCTAGGGGCACTTTTAGCTCAACATGATGATAATAAAAAAGAACATGCTATGTAATACTTAAGTTATACATTGGTTGCATATGAATATAATTATATGCCCATAAAAAACCCCTATTTAGCGATGGTCTTCATAACTCAGAAACTATGCCATTACATGTTAAATAATAAGACCATGGTTATTTCAAAAGTAGACCTAATCAAGTATCTACTATCTAAAAAACCTTTATAATACCATTGACCAAATGGATCATGCTTCTCATTGAGTTTGACATCTAGTACATCAACCAAAAAGCCATTAAGGGGCAAGTTCTTGCAAATTAGCTTGTTGAAGTACCCCTTGTTGATATATATACATTAACATTATAATTTCTTAATGAATCATAATCACCATCATTGACACACCTCTTGAGGATCAACACTAGAGGGTAGGCCTTTTATTTATCACACCACAAGGGGATATAATCTCTAAATCATTTAGAATTAGATTTACTTGTACCAACAACATGGTTGAATATAAATCACTTGTTTTAAGACTTTAACAAGTGGTATAATGGAACATATATCATCTCAAGGTTTATGGTAATTCTCAATTAATCATCAATTAGGTTACATACCACTTTTTGACCAAAGATGACAAGTTGGTGCCATACAAGGCCATGGCCTATACTCTCAAACAATATATTATTGATGTCCAATTTGAGCATATACCAAGGGTAAGTATTAGAACTATAGATGATATATCTACTATTATATCTCTAATTTGACACATGAACATAGCTAAAGATTATCAATTCCTTGTTGAGAATTTGCTATCACTAGCTCATAAACCTTTAACTATTGTGATGATTTATGATATTTTTGGTCCTAGCTCTATCCGTTACTCAAACCTTTACAACAACCTCCACAACCAAATTATACCACCTGACCTATCCCAAAATCAATTCAAATCCTTCATCCACTAAACCACTCATTATACCTTATTTAGATCAACCCTTTACCATCATAGTTTTGATGGAACTCTACTTCATTATTTAACTTCAATAGAATCTACACTAGTGTTATGGGAGGCTCACAAAAGAGTACATGGATCCCACACCAATTAGGTGGTCTTATCTAAAAATCTTTTGCATACTAGTTATTATTAGCCCATGATGGATGTAGATGTAGTTTCATACGTAAAGAAGTGTGACAAGTGTCAATGACATGTTAATCTAATTCATGCCTCAACCAAGACTCTAGAACTAATGTTGACCCCATGGCTATTTATTAAATGGGGCCTTGACCTCATTGGGAAGATCAATTCCACCTCATCTGATGACCATAAACATATCTTTACTACCATCAAATATTTCACTAAGTGTGTTGAAGCTATACCCCTCACGTGACTACAAATCAAATTTCCACGTTCATTTTCAACCATCTCATTTGCCGCTATGGTATCCCTTATGACATTATATATGACAATGGAGGATCATTTAAGAATAAGGATGTTGAAAAACTATGTCAAATACAACATCATACAACACTTTTATATGACATATTACCCTCAAAGTAATGGCTAGGTCAAATCATCAAACAAAACTATTATCAACATTCTCAAAAATATTATCAATGATGTCAGTCATGATTGGCACCTTCAGATATTCTCTGCCCTTTGGGTATATCATTTAATCACTATATACCCATAAGAGCCACTCCATATTCAATTTTTTATGAAACTGAGGCCATTATTCCCATTTATTTCAAGTTTCCTTCTCTATGCATCTCTTTCAAGCATGTCCTAGATGAAAATGACTATCAAGTAGATCGCCTGTAAAAGATAGAGTTGATGACAAATGCATGAATATACTAAATAATCTCCAAACCTATTAAACTTAACACTGAGGCCACTACAATTGGCACATGAAACATTGATAATTTTAACTTGGTGATCTTGTCCTTAAAGAGAACTAAAAAAATACCATGATCAAAAAGAAGCATAAAGGCAAGTTCAAACCTAACTAGGTTGGTCCTTTCATCATTAAGGCAAACTATGGAATATGAACTAATGGGCTATCCACATCAGATGGAAATTAACTTGATGAGATAATGAACATTATCCACCTCAAATTTTACTATGTTTGAGTGACTTGGTATATTATCTATAAATACCATTTCAAGTTGTGTCATTTTATCAATCTTCTTCTTTGTATGATACCATTTTACCATCGTATCATCCTACCAGCCTATCAATTTTTCCTATTGTGTATCTATTTTACCATACCTTTCCCATCAATAGAGTTGATTTCTCCTTCCCTACCTAGACCTATGACCTTGGTTCCATTCCATTTGGTTCTATTCATGTTTTCCACAAAAGGATTTAGATTCAGTTTCAGTAGTTCTTTCAAGAATTCCAAATAGAAGTAGTATTTTGAATTAGGAAGACATCAATTTGGTAGTTACATCCTTCATTTATTGTTTCATTATCTATACCAAGTGTGCATGACTATAACCACCTATGGGCAAATTAGTGTCCCACTAATCTTATTACTAATTATAACCACCTATGGATAAATTAGTATCATTGATCTATGATGTTCTATCCTATTTATAACACCTATGGGAAAACTAGGGATAATACTTGTTTATCATGCTTTGACATACCAACTAGCCATTTACTATGCCAAACTATGCATTTATACCAACTCTACTTATTTTGTTTGAATTGGTTGCTACACTAGTCAACCTTCTCCACTGTGAGGTGGAACTACAATGAATTGAGGTCCCATTTTGGGACTATGTAAGAAATTTTCAATACTTTTTGAGGTCAAATTAGTCACCCTAAGCCACACTTTCATCATTTCATTAGTAACCTAAGCCACACTCTCATCATTTTATGAGTAACCTCAACCATGCTCTTGCCATTTTGTGAGCATCCTACACTATGCTCTCATCATTTTGTGAGCATCTTAAGCAATTCTCTCACCATTTTGAGAGCTTTAACATTTAGTGTCTCATCATTATCGATTGAGTTGAGATACCCAAAAAATTCCAAAAACATTTGTAAAATCATTAGAAAAACCAAAAACATTGACCACTTATTTGCCTCAAGGATTCTAGGAACCCTTACTAAGTCACAAGAAAATCACTTGTCACTTAACTTCCCCATCCTTTTTGGCCCTTTTTCTCATGCACTTACCATTTTTTAAGACCATTCCTATTCTTATATCTCATCCATCATGTTTGTTTTCACCAATTATCATTTTCTTCACATTTCTTGGGAGAAGTACATTTGACCTAATTTTTTTGTTAGCTATTACATTCATGGAACTATGTAGGCTTTGTCCACTTACCTAGCACCTATTGAGATAGCTCAACCACTCCTTATATTTTCTTCTATTTCCCCCATTATGTTTGTTTCCTAAGTTATCACCTATTTTATAGGGGTAATGTTCATCATGTGGTTTAAAGTCATGTTGTTTATACTAACATTAGGACTAACTATTCTTTGTTTTTTTGCTTATTTATTTGTTTATTATTTGTGTGCCTCTTTATTTGCTTTTGGCACTATTGAATTGATTAATTATATGTGTTCATTGAGTGATTCCTTATGTACTTATACTTAAATTCATCCATATTCATATTTTTACATTGTTATCATGGTTTTTATCATTAGTGTATTATTTTCCTTGAATATTGGATTATGGGAGTCAGTCCACATGCATCTTTCATCAAAATTTTCATGGTGTTATATCATGATGCCTACCATATATTGATACAACAAAAATAAAATTCAAGAAGTCTACTTAATAATGGCAGCATTAACATCTCCTTAGCACTAGCATCAATGACATCCTAATCATATCCAAAATAGAGTAATTAATAATGAAAGAATTTCAACCTTCATTAGTTTAGATGAACATATCCTTACTAGAAGGTTATCCTAATTCATCTTTATCCTCTGTATCAATTTACCATCATCATATTTTCATCATTAGCCAATCAATCATGTTTGTCATAATCGAGGTCCAATGATTATAACCACCTTTGGGAAAATCATTTTAAACCATCCCACCTGCATTTCTTAATGATTACAACTACCTTTAGTAAAATCATTGTGTTCTCACCAAATTTACTTTCTTTTTCCCAAATAGGGGCATTTTGTTATCATTTTTTTCTATCCTAACTAGGGAAATTCCATATTCTCAATAATTATAACCACCTTTGGACAAATCATTGTGTTATCATACCATGTTGCCACTATCAGGGTACAATGATTCTAACCATCTTTGGTAAAACCATTGTACACTATCCTACTTGCATTTTCAATGATTTTGACTACTTTTTCAAATCATTATGTTCTCACCCCATCATCTTCATATGTTTGGTCCCCTTGATTCACTTCTTTCTTTTGAGGGACCATTTGCTGACCTACTTGTGCCAACTATTTCCTAGAGGGGGCATTAAATAGTCCATCCATTGATGTTTTAGGCATGTAGGACCTTTGAATTCTTTGATAATACATCACTATTCTTATATCTTACAATTCCTTCCAAAATAGAGGTAAATTATAAACACCTAAAACTAGCCACCAATAGCCTCCAGCCAAACATCAGATCAATTTCTACCAAAATGCATAATTTGGGATAAAAAAACTAAAACACACTAAATGATGTGAACCTTTTATATATAAGTACCAATTTTGGCCAATGTATCCCTAAATGGGGTAATGCATTTTATGAGACAACTAACTTTGATCAGATCATTTTGAGTCAAAATGATGATTTCACACCTGGGTACTCTGAATTGCTCCTGTCTACCAAATTTCTTGCATGAAACATGTGCCTTTGTTATTTTGTGTTGGAAACATACTAATTGGATAATAGTTCCAACACATCCAACATTGCCTTTTAATTCCAATATAGTCAAATTTGGAGCTAATAATGTAATATTTTGACCAATTTGATTAATTTGAGAACCAATTGCAAAGATTTACACCAAAAATGATAAATCATGTTTAAGGATAATTAATTTGAATCATGAGCTTAATTAAAAATTTCATGGAACTTGTTGAATATTTATTTTTGGAAATTGTTATTGAATTTTTGCATCAAGTGACATCATTTTTTGGGAAGGTATCCCTAGGCCATAAATGCAACAAATATCAAATTAAGCCCTGCAATGCCTCTTTAATGCCTCTCTATCCCAAATATTTATGAGGGAATTTATTAATTTTAACCTCCAAAATTAAATGGATGCTTAACCACATATTTTCATCTTAAGATGGATTATTAGGTTCATTCTGATCATTTACAAAAATCTATGAATAGGAGGCCTTAAACTCCTAATTTTAAGCTTGGATAGTGTAAAGTTACCATGCACAAATGATTCCAAAGCCTCATACAATTAGTTTTATCTTGAAATTTTTTTGAACCAAGCTAAATCCATCACAAGCCAAAGGTGCCAAGGAGAGAAGGAGCCAAACAATTCCATTGATGAAGACTCTTTGATGCACAAGCTAAGCAAGCCACTCTACAAATCATTTGGAAGCTCCAAGGAAGGTGAAGGAAGGTTTCTTCATTGTTTAGTTACTAATTTCATATATATGTTTGTTACTAATCTCCCCCTAGTGTCTATGCCTATAGATGTCATGTTTTTTAGTGTGTTATTTTCATTTTGAACTAACACTTGATCTAACCCCCTCTCTTGAGTCAAATTCCTAGTTCAAAAATGTCATATACATGTACATTAGTTTAAAATGACCCAAAATTGATTGTCAATATATCTCAAATGTCATAAACATATAGGATATATAAATATCATAATGGTGTATCAAAATACATCAATATGCCAATACAATAAGTACAATATGCCATATCCCAAAACTATAACAAAATGCCAAGATGCATGTGATAAACTTTGGTTTATGTGTCCATGGAAAATTTTTGTTAGAGGTGGCCCTAGTAGCCTTGATGGCCCTAGTGGTGGTGGTCATGGTTGATGCAATGATTCACCTGAATCTCCTATTAACATGGATCTTAGTTTGAGACTAACTGGATTTGTTAACCACTCTTTGCGCATCCTAGACCTCAAAAGAAGCAAATTTCTAGTCCCTGAGATCCATCATCTCATACATTTAGTGGTAATATGAGGCCTCATGCTTATCTCAAAGGATCTCAAGTATCATCTATAAAAATATTGCACATGTATTGCCTCTATGAGCCTCATCCCACTCTTGCCTAAGCTTATCAACATCAACTAATACCTAATATCTATTATTGATGTCCTAATCCCTATCTAAAATGAGATAACCCTATACCTATACCATCCTAAAAATCTTAACCTTCAACCAAGTAATATTTTATTGAATGTGAGTCATATCATCATCATGTATATCTAGGATACCCTATAAATCATCCATCTACTACTCTAATCCACAAATCTCCCCCACCTTAGAAGTGATCTCATCCTCCAACATGCTTGTATCCTTGCCTACCATAGCATTTCCAAAAGTCCCTACCTAGCCTAGATCAACTTGTGTCCTTGTAACACCTACCATGCTAGATTCAAACACCATCATAGCTAGGCTATCTCCTCTACCATCTCCCTCATCATCTCCACTATCAAATCCATCATCATCATCATCACCCTCCTCAAATTTAATACTCTTCCAAGTACTCCCACTTCCACTCAATGTCTTGGAATCTATCTCATTAATGTCTATAGGCATTTATCCCCATGCCTACCCTAAAACTATCAGCCTCAAAGGGTACAATTGTACCGACTAAGGAATGTAAGCTAGACTAACCCCTACATTTTTGTCACCCATTGGATAGGCCTAATTAACTCATAGAACACTCAAATAACTCATAGTGGATATTGTTGGATAGTTATCAGTGATGTAATGGTATGTCATAGAGGTGTCCTAATGAGAGGATAAGGAGACTTGATAGTCTATATGATGATGATAAAGTGTGCAATGTGTTTATCCTAACATGCTTAAAGAAGGCTTGGTTGATATTTAGAGTTTTCTTGGATTGAAGGGATGAGTATTAATTATTGAGCATATGAAAGAGGTCCCGTAAGAAGTGTTCTATGCTTTGAGAGATTGTGTGTATGAGTGGTATTCATTTGGTTCTTCATTGAGTTCATCTAGACATTTTAGTCTAGTGGTAGAAAATATGAGTAGGTAGTTTGATGACATCACCATTACCATGTGGGAATGAGTCAAGGGGAGTTGGTCATATGGTTGTGATCATATTAGTCCCTAGTTATTATGTACCAGGTCTCAATTCATGCATTGAAGTGCAATCAAAGATACGAGGGTGCAAAGTTAGATTCTTAGTTAGAATTCATTGTTTTCTCATAGCCAAATTTGCATGTGGCTAGAAAGAGCCGAATAAACATGTTGATGAGGTCAAAATTCATATGCATGGAGGTGTTATGAAAAAATGATCATATGGGTTTTTTTTTTTTTTTTTTTTGTATTTAGTTTATTTGCACTAAATTTTAGATCATGAAATGTAGTACATCAAAAGATATGCATATGTAAATTTGGGGTCCCAAGTAGTTTGAATGTGTTTTCCCATACATGGCCAATTTTTTAATGTGGTAAGAAGAGCTATGTGAGAATGTTTATGGTGGAATATCTTGCACATGTGAAGGTATCAAGAAAAAATGATTATATGAGTTTATTTAGTTTTTATCCTAGTTGATTTGTGCTAAAATTTAGATCATGTAATGAAACATGTCAAAAGATATGCTTATTTAAAGTTGGCCTCCCAAGTAGGTTTTTGACATCATTGGTTCTATGATAGAAGATTTTGAGAAGGCATTTTAATGGTTTTATATCTCACACATGTAAAGTTTTTATGAGTAAGTTGGCACACGAATGGATTCTCCTATGTGAGGAGTTCATCTGATCTAAATTTGAGATCATGCATCAAAGTGAAGAAGAAGTTATTAAAGTTAAAAAATGGATACTCAAGCATATTGAAAGGGTCCCCACACTTAGTCATTTTTTCACATGTTAAAGTTTGGGCAATATCAATGGTGCACATATTCCAAGAAGTTAGGAAGCAACAAGATGAGGACATGCACATAGAGTTTATAAAATAAGAAAAGGTATAGGATAAGTATCCAATAGTGATTAGGTGTTTGGATAGATTGATTGAATAGTTATTGATAGTTAAAGCCTTGGTTGATTCATAGAGATCGATGGAGTGTGTTGAGTCAACATTTCAAAATTGCATGAGATGAGGTCAAAATGATTAAGGTTTAACATTTTAACATTGGTGATTATGTATTGAATTTCAAACAAGATCAATGGTGTGAGATTGATCTAAAGATGAGAGAACATGATATGTGATCAAAGTGGTCAAATTTTAACTGTGACCGTTGTCATTAAAATATTTGAATTTAACATAGGGAAAAACTAGAGCTCTATATTTTGTCCATATCTTTTGATAGAATTTAGATTTTCTGGTGATTTAGAAATAAAATATGAAGACGCCTCTCTAACACATCTAATGAATCTAATTTGAAGATATGAAAGTTTGTCAAATCAAAGATATTAATGTTTAAAGTTGACTATGTGTTTGTGCTTATTCTGCAAATGACCCATGAAGGATATTTGAGCTCATTTTGATTCTATTTCAATGTCTTATGATGACTTTGCTATTTAAAAGTGTTGTAGACTCTATGAGGATTCTCTATGAGTATTTTGGAGGTGTGATAAACATATATTGAGTATGATCAATGCTTAATAAGTTGATTATATGTTTGGTAATGGTATTCCAATGTAGAAGGTATTTATTTGAGTTGTTTTGAGCAGAAAAAGAGGTGAGATAAGATGACTATGATCATTTTAAGATGTTGAAGGGTACATAAGGAGTGGACCCATGTATTTAAAAGTGTTATTATATTCTTTTTTTGTTTGATGATGTGCTAAATGGGTGAATGGGTCTTCATGAGACCTATAAGATCTACAAGGACCTTATTAAAAGGTGTAGTTGTTTAAGGGTGACCTATAGATGTTATGGTTGACATATGAAGATTTTATTAAGCCATGTCTTCATGTGAGAGATGACTTAAGGGATAAGGCATGCCTAATGGATGACTAAGGTATTGATTATCAAGTATTCTCTATAAATAGTGAAATCAAAGATGGTGATTTCTAGATGTGTAAGTGAAAGACTAAGAGAGACTTGAAGAGATTGGTATGTGAGAGAGTTAGAGAATGAAGGAAAAAAAATTAGAGTGAGAGTACCCATATATTAGGTTGATGAGTAGAGAAGATTAAGGACTATGTCTATGATATATAGGTCATGTTTCTAATGATACTATCATTTTCTTGTAGTTTAAAGTTATGCAAAGAGATCTAAGTGTGCATATGAGGACTATTTGAGTAAATAAGGAGAGAGATTATGGCATGCCTATGTGAGAGGCCTATATGATATAGAGAGCGTTTGTGTAGTTATTATATGTTTAGAGGTATATCATTAGGTGTTAAAGACATCAGTTCTAAGGTGGAAATGTTCATTTCAAGGAGGGTCTAAAGGACTTGATCTTCTTTAGGGGCAATTGCTCCTTGTGAAATAGGATTTCACTAAAGACCTTTGGTCAGAAGGAATTGATCATAGTTATAGGTTAAAAAGACTTGAATTAATAGTGGTTACAAGGACTTGATCATCTTAAGGGCAAGTGCTCCTTATGGAACTACTATTTCACTAAAGGCCTTAGGTGAGAAGGACTTAACCAAGGTTCTTGATTAAAAGGACTTGATCAATATCTTATTTATGATCATCTTATAAGATAGTAGTCCATGTGTTTTTAGGCTTGAGAGTGGGTTTTATTCTCTAAGAGGGTTTCTCATGTAGATCTTGTGTTGTGTATGTGATCCTACATCACGTTCATTATTCATTGCTATGAATGATCTATATGCTTCATGAATTATTATATTGACTGCTTAAGTATTTGTAAGGGTTTGGAAACTGAATTGGATTATTTATCACCACTAATTCACTCCCACTCTCAGTGGATTGTACTTCTAAAAATTATACCCCTTTGAATGACAAGAGTGTCTTGGTTAATCTCCCATGTGATGTGTGTAAACCATTTGGGCCCATTTGACACATCATATGTGAAATTGAACTACCAGAGTATCTAATTAGGGTGATAATCCTTGATAATATGAGACTTTATCTAGGTAACAAAATACTTGATAGTCATATAATCTATGTACCATCCATATTTGAACCATTAAAGATGATAAGTGAGGTAAAGCCTCTAGATGAAAAACTATAAGATGATATCATCAAACATGTAGTGATAGAAATATATTTCCCCCTATGTTTGCACCTACCTATTCCTATCTAAATGTAACCATATGCTAGTGGCTCCTTCAAGTCTTGTACCTATTTTTACCCTACCAATCACTTAATAGAAATACAATCCCATCCCTAGACCATTAATAAAGTGGCAGTCCTAATGCTACATTCTCCATGACAATTTATCATGTGGAGATCTCTATAAAGCTACACTAGGACAACTGCCCCCTAGGAAAAATATGTCAACTCATCTAACATGTTGTGCACTACACATTTGAGGCCCATGTGAAAATACTGGTCATTCTTGTCAATAAAAAATATGTCATTGACAATAGCCATAAGAACCATGACCTCCCTATCAATAAGTGTTGGAAGTGAAGGATCTCCATTGGTTAGATTGTCTAATTGAATGTCTGTGTATGTCTCAATCAGGTCTATATCTACCATACCCTAAACTATGGGGATACCGTAGCAGCTAATCAAATCATCTAGTATGGATTGTTATTATGGATGTGTCTAGAATAGCCTCCATCCTTAAATTGGTAACTTGAGGATATGTTAGGTATCCTCAAGTGTCACTATCACCTCTCTAGTAGGTAGATGGAAAGTTCATGTCTCATTGTGCTAGTGCTCAGATAATGAGCTCAAGTTAATGTCTCTTTGTTTGAACATTAATCCCATAATTCACACTTGGGATATAAATGTGTTGTTATTATTTTCTCACTAATCATAAATCTATTTTATGGATTTTTCACATTAGCTCCCTATACCAATTTTCCCAAGTGTGGAAAATTATTTTTCAACAAATTTAATGATTATAATCACCTATGGGAAAATCATTATTTTTACATCCCATGCTAATGAATATAATTATCTTTAGGTTAATGAATATTTTGGGCCTATTTTGAGACTTGTTTAACAATGCTATTTTTATACATATACCTCATGTTTGTTTGAATGTGCATCTTCAAATTCACACTTAGGCTAGAAACATGTTATAAAATTTTGTCGGCTAATCATAAATCTATTTTACATATTTTTTGCATTACCTCCCCTTTCTAATTTGCCTATGTAAAAAAAATTTGTTTTTGACCAATTTAATGATTATAACCACTTATGGGAAAATTATTATTTTTACATCTTGTGCTAATGATTATAACTACATGTAGGTAAATCATTATTTTCTAACTCTACCTACCCTACCAGGGTAAATGCCCATGACATCAATTATAACTGACTTTGGTAAAATTAGTGTCAATCCCACTACCCTATAGGGGAAAATACCCATGCCACTAATTCTAACCATCTTTGAGAAAATTAGTGTCTCACCCTTTTTTACTATTTATAACTACCTTTGGGAAAATTAGTGAATCCAACATCATTATTGCTTATAACCACCATTGGACAAATCAATTATTCTACCCCTATTACCAATAGATCATGTCATTTACATCATTTTGTGGTAACATTTTATGACTCTATTTTTATACCTACTTCCTTGAGGGGGCATCAAGGGATAATCAACCATATTTTGGGGCATGAACTGTTCATCTTAATGGCTTTTTAATTCTTTGAAAATATATTATTGTGCATGTGTCTTGCCTAAACTTAGATTTAGTTCAATTTATACCACACAACATAATTTAATCCTAGAAATCACTTGAAGGCCCAAATTCAATGCATAGAGGATTTAATCACTTAGAAACATGGTGAGGTTTGCTTATTTGGGGTATTACCTTGTGCACACCAATAATCTAGTTTGGTTTCAACCTTAGTCAAATTATGACCTAGTAATTTGACATTTTTGACTTGTTGAGCTATTAATGAAAAACATTTAAAATAATTTCCAAAAGCCAAGAAACACTAAACAAGAAAAATTAAAATACAAATCTCAATTAACTTAATTAAAAATTCCAAGTTTAATTAGTGAAGTTCATTTATCAAAAAATATTTTTTAGCCAAATATGAAGTCAAAGGTCAAAGGATCTAATAAAGTGATTTATTAATTCCTAATATTCAAAAAAGGTGAGTCACAACCTCAAAAATATCTAAAGTGAGTTGGCATGGCTCATAAATATCTAAAAATGAGTTTTCAAGACTTCATGAGTGTTTTGACCCAACCTAGGGTTAACCTCACTTGACCTAGGTTATTTTATTTTAGATTAATTGTCATTGATGTCAAAGTAGCCACCCAAAAAAAAATCATATGTCAAAGTCTTGAGAAAATTTATAATGAGGATCGAAAGGCCAAAGGCCACTAATCACTATCAAAGGGAATACTTTATCTAAACTAATGAAGTTTCGAAATAGTTTGAAAGGAAATACATTACACTGTGCCAACTTTACCTTAACAAAGGTAGTGATTAAATGGATTTAAATGCATTTGTATTAATGATGGATGACCACATTGGAGAGGTTGTATCCTTTGAGAGAAATCACACTCTTTACAAGAGGCATGAAGAGGTATATTAAGGAGAGATGAATGGGAGTTATAAAGTGTGTATATAAATTGTAATATCAATTGAATATATGCAAATTTGTGAAGGAGAATATATGAATGTTTATGAAGTAGAGTATATGTAGATTTGTGAAGTAAAGTATATGTATTGAAAAATTAGTCATTGAGTGAATAAGAAAAAACAAAATAAGGAATAAATAAGAAAAAGATTTTTATGAAGGAGATCAAATTGACCATCATCCATTTAAGAAACAACATTAAGAAGGTGAAACATTATTTCAATGGAGGTCATTCCTCCTATAAGAAGAGATTGGTGTCTCTTTCTAAGTGAGTGCTTAGTAGTGGGGATCGGTATCTCTAGTAGGTTGGTGCCTAAAAATCTTTGTATAGTGGGGATTGGTGTCTCTATTAGGTTGGTGCCTACAAAAATTTATATAGTGGGGATTGGTGTCTCTATTAATTAGTGCTTAAAAACTTTGTAAGAAAATTGTACATTATGGTTTTATTCCTAAAAAGAGTTTCCACATACATTTGGTGTCAATTTGTGTCATTTTTATGTGAATGATTTGATTGTGGATATTAAGTTTCATTAAGTAAAAAATAAGATTACATTGATTCACCCCCACCCAGTATAAGCATGTACTTAACAATTAGTATCAGATCAGTTCCTTCATAAATAGCCTAAACTCTATAAGGTATATCTCAGGAACACACATGGTCAAGTAAGAAGGTTTTTCCATAAATAAGGCTCCATTATTTGATAAAAGAAATTATGATTTTTAGAGTATAAGAATGAAAACCTATTTAATGGATTTAGGGATTGATATCTATAAAGTAGTATTAAATGGTTATACTTCTCCATCATCTCCACCAATAGAACAAGCTAGAAAGAAGGCCAATGAGAATAATGCAAAAACTATGAATGTAATCTTGTGTGGTCTATCAGAATCAGAGTTTGTCAAGGTGATGCATTTTAAATTGGTAAAGGAAATATAGGGAAAAATATAAAATATCTATGAAGGTGATAATAAAGTGAATAATTCGAAGCTTCAAACACATATAATATAGTTCAAGACTTTGAAAATGAAGGATGAATAAAATATTACAGCCTATCTGCTTTACATGGATGAAATCATTAACACTATCAGTGCTCTTGGAGAAAATAATAAAGATACAATGATTGCGTAGAAATTATTAAGGTATCTCCCCTTGAGATTTTATGCCAAAGTCTCTATTGTTGAAGAAATGATAGATCTAGATACACTAACAATGGATGAATTACATGGGATCTGTGATCTAGGAACTTAAATCAAAGGAGGAGGTTAGTATAGATTTAGTCTAAAAAATAATGAAAAATAAACTCACTAACAATATAAAATCCTTTAGGACTAATCATTGGGGGAATATAATGAATAAACTAAATGAAAACTCAATAAAACATGTAAGGAAATGAGAAATATAAACATAAAAAACACAAATTCCTTACCAAATCCTTGATAGCTCCTAATGGTAATTTGGTTGGCTTGCTTGGTTTATGCATAAAAAGTCTTCATCAATGACAAATGTCTAACATAATTTCCTCTATGCACCATTGTTGAATACTTGGCTTGATTAATAGCTTGATGGCTTTGACTCAATTTTGGCATTATAACACTAGGGTTTTAGCTTCATGAACCTATTCTTGCATTATAACTCTACTTTGATTGAGATATCTAAATAAAGAGATCTAGGATTGATTTTATAGGCTTTCAAATCCATTGAAATGGGTTAAATTTGACCATGGTTGAGTTTATTAAGCTTTATTGAGTTTGGCATATTCCTAGGATATTCTTTTAGATATTTTTCAAAAGTGACAACTCACAAAGGCAATGAGTGTATTATAGGATATTATAAGATACTCTTGAATTTCCTTTTTAGTAAATGATTTATTAGCTCATAGGTGAACTCAATTAGGAATTGAAATTGATTTAACTTGATAATTGATTTTGATTAGGGTGTGCAAGTTAATTAATTATTTTTAGGCATTTGGTCATTTGTTTGATTTTGATTAATTCAATGTGTGTATTTGCCTTGTTTAATTGATTTATTAGGCCAAATTAATTTAAAGAAAGGTTATAAATCCAAATTCAAGACTAATAGAAATTCCTTAGTTAAATGTTTGATGATTGGTAAGAATTGGTCTAATAGTCTGATATAAATCCATTGGTGGCCAAATTTACGTGTCTATAGGATCCTCACAACATATGAAATGATGATCAAAAAGGAAAAATCATCTAAGAAGGAAGCAACCTTTAAAACTTTTAAGAAAGGGAAATATAAAGAGGTTAAATTAAGCAATAGCACCAATTATGAATAAGATGATGATGAGGCCCTATTTTTCAGAAATATTAAAAAGGGATTAAAAAAATGCAAAGGTAATCTACCTTTCAAGTGTTTCAATTATGGTAAAATAGGGCACTTTGTTTTTAAATGTCCACATAAGGATAATAGAAATTAAGAGGAAAATCATAATGAGGAAAGAAATGAAAAGGAAAGCAAACCTAAATACAAGAAAGGAGTCAAACAAAATGAAAATAAGAAATTTTTGTAAGCACAAGAAAAGTCTCTATTCTAAAAAGGATAGCAACACAACTGAGGAGAGTGATGAGAGAATTTCAAGTAGTGATAGAGAATAAACTATGGTCATGGCTATAGAAATAATGAATGATGCCTCTACAAGTGAAGACACCATAAAAGAGGAGGAAGATGTCAAGGATGAAGTAGAAGTAAATCTTGAAGAATAACTCATCTATGCTTTAGGTGAGATAAAAGTTCTTAAGAAGAAGAATCTAAAACAAAGATTAAAAATTTATAAATATGAAGAAGAGAATCATGATTCAAAAACAAAAATGTCATAAAGCATTGAGGAATTAGAAAAATGATCATTAACCTAAAAATTCAACTTGAAGAGGCAAAAAGAATAGATGAGTAAGTGATAATCAAATTGAAGATATAATAAGAAAATTATGAGAGGCTAGAGTCCAAAATTATTATCTTAAGGAAAGAACTTGAGAAAATATTTTTTCTATTAAACAAAAGCTTAAAAATTTAAAATAGTACTAAAATATTAGATGATATTATCAATTTCTAAATGCCAATATTCATAAAAACTAGTATTAGTTATGAAGAAAATCAAGGGAATACTAAAGAAGATGAAAATATGAAGGCAACACAATCACCAAATAAAATAAATGAAGAAAAGCCTAAAGGCTATGATGATGCTCTCAAGAGATCCATCACTAATGAAAGAAACAAGAAGAAATAAAATGACATTATTTAAAAAATCAAAATTCCTCACAAAGCCAACAAGGATAAAAATACATTCAAAAGATCATTTCCTTCAAGACATACTCATCTAACTAGGTTCTAGATTTCCTTTTATGGTTATTAATATTTATGTAAACATTTTAGTCATAAAGCAAGAGATTGTTGGGAACGAGCAAAAAATAATTTTGCATGGAACAAAAAAAAATTCTTATGGGTTTTCAAATATAAACTACAATTATTTTACTCCTTTATTAGAGTATAATATTATATTCTATAAGTGCAATAACTATGGTCATATAACACATTTTTGTAGAAGTTGTTTTATAAAAATTCCTAGGCAAAATAAAAAAGTGGAATCCATGATTAAAAAAGCAAGAAACTTCAAAAGTATCGATAAAGAAATAGGAGCAATATGTAGAAACCAAAATTATGTCACACACGTGCGTAACTCCTTATGTTAAAACCCCCCTCGATCCCATTTTAATAATTAGCCTTGATAACCCATATTTTCACCCCTCACACATTTAATTAATTTAAATATATTTAATTAAGTTAATTAAGAACTATTTATACCACCTTACATGCTTGTATAAAAATCCTTGTTTTATTTCAAGCTGCAACCAGAATACTAAGGATGGGTTGCATAGGTCCTTATCATGATCTAATCATTAATGGTTCTAATGGGAGGAAAAACCCACTTCCAGTGTCCCAGATGCATGGTGGTTGTGTATAAGTCATAGGTAGTAGAAGACCTTCTGATCCTGGTGGACTCTTGTTTTGTAGTGTAAGATTTATTAAAACCCTATAGAAGAATATTAGTTTGGATTTGGGTTTACATTTAAAAACTATTGAATCACTTGTTTGGCCAGTCTCAAGTTTAATGGCTAATGAGGAAGATAGAGGAATCCTCAAAAAACTTTATGGAGTCTGATCTAAAACATGGGTGGTGGTCTCAATTAGTGATGATATATGGTCACTTGTAGCTCACAAAGTTTATAGATAATAGATGAATATCTTGTTGAAGACCAGACCTATAGGGGGTTACTTTAAGTCTCACCTAAATTTTATTATGGTGTATATAGGAATCCAAATAAAATATTACCTTATCAGATCATACGATAGAGGAATCTTCTCTTACCTTTGATGGGCCATGGGGTTTGCCCATGAACTTAAGGATAGTACTCATGACTAGATAAAAAACTCTATTTTATTTCACTTTATGAATAGAATTTTGAAGACAAGATGGAAAGGCCTTTGTTGTGACCTAGCCATTAATGGTTTCAATGGGATGAAAATCCCACTTATAATATATTATATGTGGGATGGTTGAGTAAAATTTCTAGGTAAGAGAAGTACTTTTGCTTCTAGCAGACTCTTGTTCTATAGTGTAATCTTCAGGGAAGTTCTATTAAAGGGTGTCAACTCTTCAAGTCTCATTTATTTGTAACATTCATAGTTTTACCAAGTTTGTGGGAACCTTAAAACCCTCTTGTTTTACCAATGTTGTGGGAGCCTCCAAACCCTCTTGTTGTTCTAGTTATGGTTTTGGGAGCCTTAAAACCCTCTTAATGTGCTTTGTAAAGGTTGGGGGAGCCTCTAGACTCTCTTGATTTACTTGGTATGGTTATGGGACCCTTAAAATCCTCTTTTTTTGACTTATAATGTTTAGTTGTGGGACCATCATACAAAACCCTCTCCCTAGTTATGGTTCCAGTTATCAAAACCCTCACTTTTCTAGTTCATAGCTCTGACTTCAAAAGAGTTTACCTCATCATATAAAAAAATAACATATAAATAATATTTAAGTGATGAAAATTCTAGTGGTCATGTAACATCACTATGAATAAATTTTTAAAGGATTACAAGAGTTAGCATCAAGATTATTATGAAAGGGCTTATTGTGTTTCTTACCATGTAAGTAACCCTCACAAGTTTAATATTAAGAAGAAATAGGAGAAAGATAAATCACAATATCATAGCAAGATATATCATATAAAATTATAAAATTAACATGACTTAATTTTTCATGCCATAATTGAGATTCATTTCTACTAGGTGATGAAAGATAATAAATACATATATAAACCATTACACTAAATTCCTTCAATAATCAGTTAACCAGATTGATTCTTAATACACAATTTACCTTTAATCAAAGTTACTAGGAAATTATTATTTGTAAGCTAAGAATAGGATAACACATTGTTATTAAGTTAAGGAACATATAACACATCATTTGTAACAACATTTTAAAAAAATCTTGTCCTTGCTTAACAACTTTTAGGAATGAATTATCTCCTAAATAAATATTTATATATATATTTTTAGTGTTTGATATAATACTTGATAAATAAGTCATATGATGTGATGCATTGTGCTATCTAAACACAATTCATTTTCATTAGAAGCAAACAAAGTTGCTTACAAATTAATAATGTTAGTATTATGATCTTAATTATTGTCTTTATTCTAGTTTTAATTTTTCTATTGATTTTAATTAGAATGTTTCTTCCCTTTGTTATTTTAAGAACTTTTATTTTTCTGATAGTCATCCCTTCTATGTCCAAATTCACCATACACATTGTAATTTCTATAGACACCAAAATTGTGTCTACTCCTTGGTTGACTTCACCCCTCGATCCCCTTGGTGCACTTCTAACGCATTCCTAACCCACACACTTATTAATTTAAAATAATAACTTATTTTAAATTAATAACACCCCCCTTGACACCTCACCCTTGGACACACTCCACCTTGGATACCTCTCCTTGGATGCCTCCCTCACCCTATGACCAATTTATGACCTATTTCAACCCTCCCCATGCCTATTAAACCTACCTTCGACCATTTTACCACGACCACTAAACTCAGTAGATGGAGGAATAGGCAAAAGGCTTAAAATAGCCTTTTTTCCATTTTTCTAGCTGCCAATGTCGGTTACCAATTGGTCGACGCCAGTGGGATCACCGACGTCGGTCTCTTAAAACAACCCAAAGGCAAATTTTCTTCCTCCAGGGGACGCTAAAATCACAACACTGAATCAATCAATCATAGACTTGGTATTCAACCTCTCTTCCTATCTCAACTCTCAGCCCTAGACATCAACAGGAACTCTCTGAGATCAATCATTAGATTTCAACTAAATGCTCTTCTAGCTATAGACACAATAGGTACAAGCATTTCAAACACCTCTGGCTCTACTCCAAGCAAGAGATAAGTATTCTTCTACCCTTTTCATTATTTCAATTATTTAGATTATCTCAGCAATCAGTTTTCTATTCATTACTTCTAAATAACATTATCAACTAGACCCAGCTATCAACCAGACCAGACCTGACTTCCTCCTGGAAAGGTTGAAAAGCCTTCTTCATACTCCTTACCCTTTTTGATAGCCTATCCTTTACCCCTTGTCCCTCCTAAGACCCTGTCTATTGCCCTTTAGCCCTTCATAGACTCTCTAACTACCACAGACCACTCTGTCGACCAAAGACATAACTTGAGACCCATCTAGAACCCGTCCAAGGCCATTGCCCAGTCTGACATCGACCATTGCCCCTACTAACATCGGCAGACTAATCGATGTCGATAACTTTAACCAACCAATGACGGTAGACTAATCGACATCGGTGACTGTGGAAGACCAATAGCAAAATACAGGTACACATTGTCTCTATTTATTTTGCTTAGTATTTCATTATTTATCTTTATCCAACATTATTATATCAACTAGTGGACTATCATCCCTTAAGGAAGTCTTTGCACTTCTGGGATCGAGCTTTTGCTTGGCAGTCCACCTTACATCCATCTAATAACCTCTGTGTTTGAGTCTCTTTCTTTTACAAGTGTCATCCTCCATAGCCAAAGAGGAGTCCCTACAACATCTAGATAACATTGCGCAAACTTCATCTAGGTATCATCTAACCCTTGACCATTATCTTTAGTTTCTTTCATCTTCTGAATGTGGAAAAGTGAAAACAGTTAGAAATATTCTAGCACGCCCGGTGGGACCCTAGGACTTTTCCTTGGGTTCATACTTTTTCTTCTAAAAACAAACTTTTCATATAGGTGCATTAGGTCTCTTCTTGCATCCTTTTCCTCTATCTCTTCCAAAAGACACTATCAGCAAAGTTAAAAAGAATCCTTCTTTTTCTTTCTTTCCTGCATCTAGAGTAGTGAAATTCATACTCTTCAACCTTTTCTCCACTTGTCTGCATCTGAACACACATTTTAATTTGGGCTTAAAAATCTTTTGCATTTCATTTCTACTTGCTTGCATTTTTAGCTCACCTAGTAATTTAAAACGCATTATGAATAAATCATAACACACTTATGTTACACGACTAGACCACTTTCACAAATCAAACATCTAAACATACCTGAGATAAGGCCCAACTAGGATTTCATCACCTAGCAGATACCTTACCCTTCCTGGCAATCCTACTTGGACTTCACTACCAAGGGGAAAGCCCACTCTGTTCTCTGGCAGAGTATAAACTCTAGGGGAAGTATATACTGGCTAAGCGACCCAGCTTATCTCTGGGCTTGTGAAGTGAGGGGAGCTTGCTCTTTAACACCAGGCCACGTATGGAACCTAATACAAACTCTTGAGCACCAAAACTAACCTAAAGCCAACCTTAGATTGCCTCTTTTAGGACCCGTTCTACAAGCCAACTTCCCAAACATACTCTTCTAAGGCATAAGCCAACACGACTCTAAAAATTGATTCTTATGGATTTAACGTTTAGGGTCTACTTGTCTTCATCTTCTTTTCTACCTTTATCTAAATTTTTGAGCTGGTGAGGATGCATTTTTCTGAGCTTCAAACAATTCAGAACCTTTTTTTCTTCCTTCCCAACAACATAGTAATCGACATTAGTTTTTCCACTAACGTCGGCAATCATTCCACACCGACATTAGCAACCTTTTGTTCACCGACATCAGTTTTTATACCAACATCGGTCACTATCAAAATCTTTTTTCTCAAAATAGTAGGCTTAAAACCTGACTTTCTTGCTGTCAAACACACATTCTGAGTTTTTGAAACTAAAAAAACATAGTTTCTAAGACTTGACCCTTTTTGCCTTGAATGGTTTTGACACATAGTCAAACCAAAACTCTTGTTGACCACACAAGGCAACAACCACTTCTACCTTCACCTTCCATAACCAATCCTCTAATGGAGTATCATTTAGAGACCAAATGAACTCCTACCCAACCGACTCTGACTCAGCCCCCCATTGTCCCCGAAGGAGACCAAGACTTTGAAAGGTTCCTTGACCTCAATGTCAAGGCCCTTCAACACTATCTTGCTAAGAGCCAAATGCGAGACTCTTCAATTCAACCAAGTTCATCACATTTTTAAAACTTGATTGTCTTGACTCCACACACTCTTGCCCCTATAAACATGGGAGTGACTACCTATCCTTTTACCAGTGCCGCCATTTAACCACTTGTGGCGACATCAAGCCTAGTCATGCCTTCTACCTTCACGACACAACCACCCTTGGTCTCCACATCTATCCCAATGACTAGTTATCAATATGTTGCACCTATACAAGCACAACCAACTATGTCATACGCCCCTCCTAATACCTTCCAAGCACCTTACAACCTAGGAGGCATCCCACCTACAAATCTATCAACTGATCTAATCAAAATGTTGATGGACAAAATGTCTAATCTAGAGACATCCATTTCTAGTTTAAGCAATGTTCTTTCATATGAACAAATTTGTAATGAACCCATTCATCCCTCAGTCCCAATCTGACCATATCCCAGTCAGTGGTAACTTCCCAAGTTTACTCATTTCCAGAGTAAGGAAGACCCACAGCAACATCTGCGAACATTCAGACATGCTTGCTATCTCATAACACATGATGATGCATTATTGCTATGCACATTCCCCATGTCACTTTTTGGTGCTACCCTCAACTGGTATAGCTCCCTTACCAGTCATTCTATCTTTTCTTTCACCCAACTAGCTCAACTTTTCTTGGACCACTTTTCGATCAATATCACCAAAAAGATCTCAATCATGGACCTATACTCTATTAGATAGTTTGACAATAAATCAATAGCTGATTTTGTCACCCATTGGAGAGGCTTAATCAACCAACTCTCCTTTTCTTTACCTCAACCCGAGCTCATTGAGCTCTTTTCACAAGCGTGCACCAAACATATTTCCTCTACCTTGTGGGTCTAAACATTCTACACATTTGATGAAGCTTTCACTATGGTTAGGAAGCTTGAACTACGTGTCGTTGAGGAAAACAAAGTCAAATTGTAGAGTAAAAACCCCAATTCCAAGTTAAATGACTCTTCCTCCATACCCTCTTCTTCCCACTCCAAATCCAAGGAGTCGACAAACACTGTGGTCGTTAGATCACCATCCTCTACAATAACCAACCAATCCGAACCATCCACATCTCAAAGCATCACAAAATAATTCCAACAATGGTATATACAGCGTCAGCATACTCATATAGGAGAATCATATGCTTACATTTTGGATAAACTTGTTAAGCAGGGGGTCCTCAATCTCCCTCAAATTCAACCACCCCAATTTGATCCCTCAAAAGCTATCCCTGCCTGGTACAGGGAAAATGACTTTTGTCTTTATCACTGTGTCCAAGGCCATGACATAAACAACTGCAAAACCTTTAAAAACATTGTCCAAGACATGATAGATAAAGGTGATCTTTTTTGGATAACCCGAACGTGCCACCTAATCAAAACATTGACATCTTTAAACAACCTTTTCCTAACCATTCTCCTAGTCAAAACAACATACAAACCATGATCGATGAGTCCCAAGAGCATAATATACACATAGTCAACACGGTCTCACCTCTTATGCCTAACCAACCTCTCTCACAGTATGAAGAGGTTAATCAACCTATTTGTCCATCACAGGAAGAAGAGCCTTCTTCTCTTATTCCTCTGTCACATGTGGAAGAACCTTCTCCTGTTAGTTCTCCATCTACCTCTCTTATATTGGAGGATGCCTTGACCATACCAGCATTGGTAGCCTTGCCCTCATCCTTCCTATCATCAATGGGGGATCATACTTTTTCCACACTTCAACCACATGCTGAAGCCATCACCATCCCTACACTCTGCCCACTCGAAAAGCCACAATCTCCAATCCCTTCTCCGTTGAAAGAGGAACTCATCACCTCACTTACTTCGATCGAAGAAGATCCGGTGAGGGTAGACTTGAACCTGACCCCCCACAATAGTGGCCCTCAAACCAAACCAAAGAAGGCTACTAAACCACATCAGAGAACTTTTCTCCCACCATCATCATTGTCCTCCATTTTGGGCCCTCATCCCTCCACCTTAATAGGAGTGCTTCCTACTCTGACACCCAACAAAAACAAATCACCTCCATTACTACCAACACCTAACAAAAATATACCTCCTTTGAAACATCCAATGCCTCCTACCATGAAAGTGTCATCTACGCATTTGGCCACACCACAAAACAAAAGGATGGTACAAAACACTCCCTCAACAGCTTCTAAATAGAAGTTGTCAACTTTTACTGCAACACAACGTGCAGACCCATTAGCAGGTTCTTATACCTTGTTTTTATGTCAAGTGTTACAATCCTCTGACATCACTCTTCCACCTATCAAACCATTTCAACCTATCAGACCAAAACTGTCTTGGTTTGATGACACTAAAATTTGCCTATATCATCACACACCTGGGCATGACACTAAAAATTGTTGTGCCCTTAAGGTTGCCATCCACAAATTCATGGATAAAAACACCCCTCTTGTTGAGGATACTGTCAACAAATCTCCAACACCGTCTCATGTCTCCCAAACCTCTTCACCTTCACACTCATCAACTCTCAGACCAAAACCATCTTGGTTCGATGACACTAAATTTTGTGCGTATCATCACACACCTAGACATGACACTGAGCGTTGTTGCACTCTTAAGGCTATCATTCGTCAACACTTCAAAAAGGACACCCTTCTCACCAAGGATCCTCGTGACCATCCTTTAAACAAACCATCGACACCATCATATAGTTCTCAAACCTCATCACCTAAATTGAGATCTCAACGCAAGACTGTGGTCCCTCGATCACCTTTAACCCCATTATTTGAAATCAACACCATCAATGTGGCCAATAGGTCACAAACCATGAAGGATAAAGGGAAAGAGAAGGTTTCTCTTCCCTAAACATATACATTTATCAAGTCTCCTCAACCAACAAAACCCAAAATCTCAATCTTGGGCATATCCCGACCAACTTATTCAAACCTAATTAATGACCCCATGGTGAAACAACATCGCCAAACATCTATGAAGACATCTTTGTATGACCTCATACAAAACTCTCCATAGTGATCAAAACCTTATAGGCAGTGAAGGTCTAACCTGAAGACCCCCAACCACTAGCTGCTTTGGTCACATCATTACCTACCATTGCCTCCATCACATTTAATCATTCTGAGATTCCAACCTCCAACATGGAAGCTCAGGATCTTGCCCTCTCAAACTAAGTTTGTCAGACATTCTCCCTATCACATAAGTGACTGGGGGAATTTGACTTTATCTTGACTATCATGACATCAACCAAATATCGACCAAGCATCAGCCAAGCATCGACCAAGCCTTGACCAAACATCAACCGACCAAGCCTCGACCAAGCATCAACCAAGCCTCGACCAAACCTCGACCAAACATTAACCAACCAAGCCTCAACCAAGCCTTGACCAAACATCAACCAAGCATCGACCAAACACCAATCAACCAAGCATCGACCAAACATCAACCAACTTCTTAATCATCGACCAACATGTGACCAATTTGGAAAGAAGTAAACGAGACAAGTTTGCTCCTAATTGGCTCAGACCTTACATCATAACGCACAAGTATGGGTCAAGGACTTATTGTCTGTCTTCTCTTGAAGGCCGACTAGAACCTGAGCCCCTTAATGCCTTGCATCCATGACCGTTCTACTGTTAGTCGAGTACTCATTCACTTGACATTTAACTTGAGCTTGCCCCTTGAGAAATCCTTGTCATCTTAATCCTTATTTCTTTTAACCCTGTTTCCCTAAAGCAAACCCTATGTAACCCTTTTATAAAGTATGTATGCTTTATCCTAATAAAAGGGAGCCCTTAACCTTCTATAGTCTTGTCCATGACTAAAAATCTTGTCAAAAATAAATTGGGATATCAAAATATCAAAAGGTCATAAATTCTAAATGCAGACTACTCCCTTGAAGGACAGCTATATCATCATTGTTGTAGCTAATAGACTACTCCCTCGAAGGATAAATATTCAAAGCCCTCAAATATATATAAAGAAAAAATATAGACCACTCCCGTGAAGGATGGCTATGCCTAAAGACATTGCTACAAACAGCACTCTCTTAGAAGCTTCCCACATCGATCAGCTTCACAAATGACCACAAAACAAAATGACATCTCTACGTAGACTTCTCACATTGATCAGTCTGCCAAAAAAAAAGGTCATGGACTTGACTTGTAGTCATTCTCAGGGTCTCCTATAAAAAAGGGCAAAGTTATCCCTACTAAAAGGGGTTACCCTATCCTAACATATCACATCACCTACTCAAGGGATTTTGAGCTCATTTTAATGTCAAATTGATTCAATTACTTCTCTAACACAACCAATGGTCGACGACGTATTACATGAATAGGGCTTTTGTCTCTAAAACCCCCTACCTATGCTATCATTATGGTCCTTGTCAATGAAAGAGCAACACGGCTTTCACTTCTTATACATCCTGGTCACAAACAATCCAACCAAATCATTTTCTCAACCATACCCAACCAAACCAAAACATTTTCAGACCACCAACATGACATAGTCCATTTCACATAGTTTCTATGGACAACAATACACATGGAAACTATCAACCACACAATTTATGTCAAGCATAAACCATTACTTATTGAAGCATAAATATACTCATTTCATTTTTATCATACATCCATCACTAATATGGAAAATTGCTAGGGATGAAAGACCACTTAACAAATGTTACAGAATACACCATTACATAATATGGAAAAGGCTATAACATCATCATACCCTCATCATTTATAACCTAACCAAACCAACCCATCAACCTTGTCTGAACTACATTGGTCTGAGGCCCTTCCAATAGGGGCTATGTAGGCAGCACTCAGATTACATGACGTGTTCTGGGGTTAACTTGGCCACATCTGTTTGTTTATCTACTTGATGGACAAACCATTTACCCTATAACCATGACTTAACCTAGTTCAAACCAATCATCAACCAACTTTTCCTCTTAGTCTGAACTACATTGGTCTGAGGCCCTTCAAACACGGGCTATGTAGGTAGCACTTAGATGACATGACATCTTCTGGGGTTAGCTTAGCCACATCCATTTGTTCATCTACCTGATAGAAAAACCATTTTACCTTTGACCATGACTTAACCTGACCAAACCAACATATCAACCTTGCCTAAACTACATTGGTCTAAGGCCCTTCCAACAGGGGCTATGTAGGCAGCACTCAGATTACATGACGTCTTTTAGGGTTAGCTCGGCCACATCTATTTGTTCATCTACTTGATGGATAAACCATTTACAATTTAACCATGACTTAACCTAGTCCAAACCAATCATCAACCAACTTTGCCTCTTAGTCTAAACTACATTGGTCTGAGGCCCTTCCAACAGGGGCTATGTAGGTATCACTCAGATGACATGACATCTTCTGGGGTTAGCTTAGCCACATCTATTTTTTCGTCTATCTGATGGACAAACCATATTACCCTTAACCTAGTCCAAACCAATCATCAACCATTTCACCTCTTAATCTGAACTACATTGGTCTGAGACCCTTCTAATAGGGGCTATGTATATAGCACTCAGATGACATGACATCTTTTGGGGTTACCTCAGCCACATTTGTTTGTTCATCTATCTGATGGACACACCATTTCAACCTTTAACCATGACTTAATCTAGTCCAAATCGACCTATCAACCATTTTGCCTCCTAGTCTGAACTACATTGGTCTGAGGCCCTTCAAACATAGGCTATGTAGGTAGCACTCAGATGACATGACATCTTTTGGGGTTAGCTCGTCCACATCCACTTATTCATCTACCTGATGGACAAACCATTTTACCTTTGACCATGACTTAACCTAGTCCAAACCAACTATCAACCACTTTGACTTCCAACCTGAACTACATTGGTCTGAGGCCCTTCCAATAGGGGCTATGTAGGTAGCACTCAGATGATATGACATCTTCATGGGTTAGCTTGGCCACATCCATTTGTTTGTCTACCTGATGGACAAACCATTTTACCTTTGACCATGACTTAACCTAGTCCAAACCAACTATCAACCACTTTAACTCCTAGTCTAAACTACATTGGTCTGAGGCCCTTCAAATAAGGGCTATGTAGGCAGCACTCAGATGACATGATGTCTTCTAGGGTTAGCTCAGCCACATCCATTTGTTCATCTACTTGATGGACAAACTATCTTACCTTTGACCATGACTTAACCTCGTCCAACCTACATCCATAACTGACCCTCTTCCTCCCTTTTAGGGAGAACTACATCGGCCTGAGGCCCTAACAACCAAGGGCTATGTAGGTAGCACTTAGTTGACACAGGGTCTTTTGAGGTGAGCTCAACCATTCCTTCGTTTGTCCATCTAATGGACCAACTATTTTAACTCGCCTCGACCAACAACCTTGGAGATCATGCCTATCTCCTCAGACCATGACCATTTTCGAGACAACTTTGCCTTAATTGTTTTGATTGCATGTAGGCTACTTCACGAATAGTTAGCCAAATTGTCTACAACCCACATTTCGACCCTCACAAGTATTGGATCATGAACAAGTTGATCCCCACTACTTGTGACATTTTTGTGTTTTCCAAGAGCACTTCCTGAGCCCAGGATACTTGGAACACAATGACCATTAGAGCTACAGCTTGGATCGTTTAACCCAATCAGCTATGACTAAATGTTGGGGCCCAATTATTTCAGTTTTATCACTCCTCGACCCTTGACCTATAGCAATTTGACCTGACCATCTCGTGAAGTGGTATGCACGTAATCTCAACTATTGCAGTGTTCACACTCAAACTTCACCATATACATCCACTATCTATCAAATTGGCACCCCATTTCAGGTTCCCTTCCCTCGACTCCCACTTTGAGGGGGAATACCTCATCCCATAATTGGGGCAACCTACATTCATTTTTGTCTTGCAGTTCATCAGAACAACTAATAGGACAAAAAAGACCTCATCCCATACCTGGGGCAACTTACTCCTATTTTTGTCTTGTAGCTCATCCAAAACAACCAACAAGACAAAAAGGGGCAAATGTAGACACCAAAATCGTGTCTACTCCTTGGTCAACTCCCCCCCTGGTCCCCTTGGTCCCCTTGGTCCACTTCTAACACATTCCTAACCCACACACTTATTAATTTAAAATAATAACTTATTTTAAATTAATAACACCCCCCCTTGACACCTCACCCTTGGACACACTCCACCTTGGATACCTCTCCTTGGATGCCTCCCTCACCCTATGACCAATTTATGACCTATTTCAACCCTTCCCATGCCTATTAAACCTGCCTTCAACCATTTTACCATGACCACTGAACTCGGCAGATGGAGGAATAAGCAAAAGGCTTAAAATAGCCTTTTTCCATTCTTTTAGCTGCCAACGTTGGTTACCAGTTGGCCGACGCTAGTGGGATCACTGACATCAGTCTCTTAAAACAAACTAAAGGCAAATTCTCTTCCTCTGGGGGATGCTAAAATCACAGCGCTAAATCAATCAATCATAGACCTGGTATTCGACCTCTCTTCCTATCTCGGCTCTCAGCCCTGAACATCAACATGAACTCTCTGAGATCAATCATCAGACTTTAACTAAATGCTCTTCTAGCTATAGACATAATAGGTACAAGCATTTCAAACACCTCTAGCTCTACTCCAAGCAAGAGATAAGTATTCTTCTACCCTTTTCATTATTTTAATTATTTAGATTATCTCAGCAATCAATTTTCTATTCATTACTTCTAAATAACATTACCAACTAGACCCGGATATCAACCAGACTAGACCTGACTTCCTCTTTGAAAGGCTAAAAATCCTTCTTCATACTCCTTACCCTTTTTGACAGCCTATCCTCTACCCCTTGTCCCTCCTAAGATCCTGTCTATTGCCTTGCAGCCCTGCATAGACTCTCTGACTACCACAGACCACTCTGTCGACCAAAGACACAACCTGAGACCTGTCCAGAACTCATCCAAGGCCATTGCCCAGTCTGACATCGACCATTACCCCTACCGACATCGATAGACTAACTGATGTTGGTAACTTTAACCAATCGATGATGGCAGACTAACTGGTGTCGGTGACTGTGGAAGACCAACAACAAAATACAAGTACGCATTGTCTCTATTTATTTTGCTTAGTATTTCATTATTTATCTTTATCCAACATTATTTTATCAACTAGTGGACTGTCATCCCTCAAGGAAGTCTTTACACTTCTGAGATCAAGCTTTTGCTTGGCAGTCCACCTTACATCCATCTAACAACCTTTGTGTTTGAGTCTCTTTCTTCTATAGGTGTCATCTTCCATAGCCAAAGAGGAGTCCCTACAACGTCTGGATAATAGTGCGCAAACTTAATCCGGGTATCATCTAACCCTTGACCATTATCTTTAGTTTCTTTCATCTTCTGAATGTGGAAAAGCGAAAATAGTTAGAAATAATTTCCATTAAACTTAACTTTATGATTTTTATTACCACATTTATTGTTTTCCATTTTTATCATTTGTAAAATTAAGATTAGATTTTTGGTTCCTATTTTTTTCCAAAAAAATTATGGAGAGTGATAAGTGTCTTAGTGGAAATATCTTTAGAATTAAAATTTGACATCACTTTCTCTTCTTGACTCAGAAGTGTAGAGAGTAGTGAGGTCAAGGATATCTTGCTCTATTTGGTATTTTAAATTTAGAATTGAAATAAAATTGTAAAATTTTACATGAATATATATATATAACTAATGAAATACATTAACTAATATTGAATAAGATGACAATCACAACCATATAATTGAGATTTAATGTTTTTTAATTTTATAAATAAAATTAACAACTTTTTCATCACCTTTGATAAGGGTAGTTATAAATTAAAAAATCAATTTAATTTTCTTAGAGAGACAAATACCCTCGTTCATAGACTCAATGAGTTTCTAATATTCACTAGGATACTCATGATTGATGATATGGGCTATGAAATAACCATTAACACTTCATAAAATTATCAACATGGCTTCTTGTCATTTCTATTGAAACATATTTGTGAGCTTAGGTGTAATAAGTCACCCTGATGGGATTTTTTCATCCAAAAAAGTATGTCCACAACTTTTGGACCATAAATTATACTTTAATGTGAATTTATATATATTATAGTTAGACCCATTAAGCATTTGATATTTATCAAGTACAAATTTAGGAGAAGCCATAACTTCCCTTTAAAATGGATACTATGATACTAAAAAAAGATTTAAAATGATCTTATAAAGCAAATTTATTTTATTTTTCAATGAAAATAAATATTTTAAGTTTTAAACAAAAATATACACTTATTTTATTTCAAAATAATTCACAAAATGTAAATAAAAATAACACAAATGATAGTCACAAGTGTCATAAAAAATTGAGTGTCGTAAGTGTCACAAAATAACTTGAACACTAAAAAATATGTAAAAATTAATAATGGATATTTAAATATATAAATGGACCATACCAATGCATCTATAATTCCCAAAAACATAGAAATCGACTGGTCAAATGACTATGATCGACAAGAAATAGTCTAGGTCAAGTGTTGAAAATATCATAAAATGACCAAGGTTTTAAGTGTGAGATAATAAGCACACAAAATAAAATAGATTTTAAACTAATTACTTTGAAAATATAATTTATTTTGAACATTTTTGACCAAAAAGAGGTAGAGTTGGAGGGATTTGAACTCTAGACTTAGTTATCACAAGTACCTAGAAAAATAATACCTACCAACTCCTCTACACTAGCACTTGAAACAATACATGCTCTATATTATATTTGAATCTTTTTTAAGAATTTTTTTCTTAATAAAATATGCATGCAAAATGTTTTACACTAGTTTTTTTTAATTTTATTGAAAAAGTCAAATGGAATATTTGGTATTTATTAAAAATGTTATTTAATAAATACTTTTGAAAACCATATAATAACCTAGAAAATGAATTGTAGGCATAAATATAGCACATGTATGCAACATGGGAGCTTCCACAAGCTACAATAAGCCAAATCAGGCCATGTAAAGCTCAAACTCACCTTGAAATTGTCAAACTAAACACTTTACATACTCATAATTGAGTTTAATTAATCAAATTATGATATTTTTTTACTATTGATATTGAAATGGAACCCCAAGTGGATGAAGGAAATTTATTGAACTTGAAATAATGTTCTTAAAATTCTTTATAAGGTTTTAACAAACCAAAAAAAATGAATAAACCTTCAAACACCATAAATAGGTTGTAAAGGCTCAAGAATTCAATTTTAATTGATTTCCCTTCAAAGGAGATCATACAAAGTATTATAAAATGCCTCATAGTATATTAAATCTTCCAAAAAAAATTAATGGCAAATTTAGGGGATTTAAAATAAAGATTGCAAGTCAAAAATGATAAGATTTAGCCACTAAAAATAGATAAATAGGTAATAAAAGATCAAATCATATTTTTATTTTATTTTTTCAACACCACATAGTCATACAAGAATGCCTAGGCAACAAAAAAACTTGAAGAAAAAATTGATATAAACCCTTGCACAAGATTCTTTGGAGTGTTTATAGGGATTAATAATGACTATATTCACTCTAGAAGGCAAATCATAGCATGAGATCAACTAGAATGATTTTTTTTAAAAAATTTTCACTTGAATTAGTCATACATGAGCCATAAAGGAGGCTAAATTATAATAAAAATATGGTTGATTATGTTTTTAATGGTCCAAAATATATTTCTAAGCATTGACACATCACACTAGATTTACAAGCATGTAGAAAAACCTGGAATATACATGATGGATATGTAATGTACAAATACATAGATAGATATAGACATGTGAATGAATTAGAAAATATACATACAAATCAATGGTTGACACATTTATGGGTGGGAAAACTTCAAATAGAGGTAAAAACCCCACATTTGATATTAATATGTGACAAACAAGAACCTAATACATAAATCCTCCTCTTCTCACTTCTTTTATGTCAAATATTCACATAACTCTCACAATATTATTTGACACATGCAAATATATTATAAAGTTTCAATAATCAATTCACACAATTGATATGTGTGTTAGTGAGTAAATTATCAAAGGTAAAATGTCTTTATATAATGGGGTGTGGAAATGGATAGTTTTAACCAACGCATCCAACCTCTCCCTAAAGAACCCAATGTTAAAATATATTTAATTTATTTACATGATATTATCTCATGTTAATATATAAAATATATTTATTTCATTTACTAACCATCGTAAAATGTTAAGGGTATGTAAAAGTCACCATTTAATCATTACATTTTCTAATACTTCCCTTTTAAAAACTATGTAAATTGACTAACTGCTCCTCTAAAATTAGCTTTGGGAGTATTATCTTGAGTCTATTTTATATCATCATTTTGAAAATTTTGTATGAGGTATTACATAGATATATTGATCAATAGTCACCAAAATTCAAATAATTGGCTCTTTTAGGATTCAATGTTATTAATATGGAATTCATTGGTTTTTACATTTGTTTTGAACCTAGTGATTTTTTCACCATTACCATACTATCTTATTTGATTTTATATCGATATTATTAAAATTAGTTTGCATTAAAACCATCCAACCTTGGATCTTTCAATTTATCCAACTCAAAAAAACTGCTTCCACATCTTTCTTTATTATTTTTTAAATTAACAAGTTATTTTGACTGGGATTTACAATTAGATGAATATTATTAATAAAATCTTGTTGATCATCTAGATTCTACTCCTAAGAAGACGTGTATTTTTTTAAAGCATGAAATTTACTTTGCCTTGATCTCCTCTTGTGTGTTTAAAGTGTTGTTTTCACTATTTTTTTTATTTGAAAAAAATATTAATTCATCTTCTATGTATAGTTTTTTATTTGTTTTAGGTAAATGTTATCTCCAAATATTGCACCCTAGAAGTTGGTGTTTATTCCTCTTATAGATTTGGGCAATGTTGGATCATTTCCAAGAGTGTGGGTGTGCCTATAGGGGAAATGAACCTCTAGGATTTAAAGGGCTAGCTCTTTGAATGTGTCTCTATGATAAAATATTTATTTAAACTATTTTATTTAAGCTAAAAGAGTTAGAAGTTATATAAAATGAAAACCTATTCTAAGGGTGGTGATACACCAAAATTATCTTCCACACAAATGCCATATCCTAGTGCACGATGTTGCAAAAAACATAGGCTATTTCTAAGCTCTAAAGAATCTAACACAAGTAATTCAACACAAAGGTGAGATGTGTAAAATGACATAAGGTAAATGAGTCTGAAAGGCAAACTTTGCATATTCTATAATAGTAATACACATGTAAAAATTCAATACAATTAGACACACTCTATGTGACCTATTAGAACTAGAACCCTTGATTAGGCATGAAAGACAAAGGATATAAGGATGAATACCATCACTTGTTGTCACTATTTGTCACTTACACACTTAGATAATGTTTATAACTTCAAATAAAAGATGACTAGTAGTAATGCTTAAACAAAGGATATCAATCTAGCAAGGCTTCATTGTACTCTATCTGGATGATTTTTCACTAGCCAAGGGGATGTATAAATAGAAAGAAGATAGAGAGGAAAGCCTTTAGTTTCAAGGAGAGGAATCAATTTGTTTTGATTCACCATCTTTAGCTGCAACCAATTTTTACAAAATATACTTGCTCAGGCTATTTGGTTAATCTATGTCATCATAGGTTGTTACACATTTTATCATGTTCTCTCACAGATGTTTTTCCAATGTCTACATTCATATAATAAGGACATTCTAGGCTAAATCATGGCATCAAAATTATTGTTACAAGGGATTCTACCTATTACCAATTTATCTCTATGCTAATGACCTTCCATTTGTCATGATGATTTGTCATTTTCATTCATTGGCCTTAGAGAGGCCTTGCTGGGAATCCATATGCACAATGATTGATCATTTAATTATACATATAGAATGAACCAAATCATGACTTGATCAATGGTGGAATGGCCCTTTAGTAATGCTTTGATATATGGAGAATGTAAGCCCTTGGATCTACTTGTGAGTCTTTCTATTTAAACACTAACAACTAGTCTATTACTCTAAAATTAATGTTCATGGGCCTGTCACTCCACTAGCACAATTCCTTTGGGGGTATTTCCTTTAGGATTTTTCTAGGGACATTTTCCTTCAATAGTATTTCTCCTAAAGAAATTTTTTTAGACAATTTATCTGAAGGAATTCCTTCAAACTTTTTATCCACCACTTCTTACCTATTTCCTTTAGATAGCCTTCATTGAACAATTTTCCATGGGTATTATCATCCCTTTAAATGGTCCATGTTTTTTTAGGCCTTTGGAATATGGCTTTTCAAAAGGATTGTTGTAGATAAAAAGTTTACAACAATTCCTTTGGACTTATTTCAAAGGTCACTTCCTTTTGGAAAGATCCCTTTGGGATAGAAAGTATCCCTTTAGAAAAGTTCCAAAGGGCACTTTGGAAGGAAAGTGACCCTTCAAAAATTTCCAAAGGGAACTTGGAAGAGAAAGTGACCCTTAAAAACTTTATAAAGGGCACTTAGAAGAGAAAGTGACCCTTCAAAACTTTTTAAAGGGCACTTGGAAGAGAAAGTGACCCTTCAGAACTTTTTGAATGGCATTTTGGAAGGAAAGTGATCATTCAAAACTTTCTAAAAGGCACTTTAAGGAAATTGTCCCTTCAAAAAAGTTTTAAAGGGTACTTTGAAGAGAGAAAGACCCTTCAAAACTTTTCAAAGGGCACTTGGAAGGGAAAATGACCCTTCAAAACTTTTTGAAGGGCACTTTGGACTGAAAGTGTCCTTCAAAAAAGTTCCAAAGGGCACTTGGAAGGGAAAGTGTCCCTTTGAAAAAGTTTCGAAGGGCACTTTGGAGGAAAGTGGCCCTTCAAAAAAAAATTAAAGGTTACTTTTGGGAGAGAAAGAACCCTTCAAAAAAGTTTTGAAGGGTAATTTGAAGAGAGAGAGACACTTTGGAAAAGTTCTGAAGGGCAATCTTTTGAGAAAAGATAGGCCAAATTCTTTCAAACTTTTTTTTTGAGACAAATAGTCTAAGATAGAAAAATCAAAACAAAGGATTCCTTCAGGAAAAGGCAAAGAGATAATTCTTTCAAAAAAATTATCTGAGACAAAAATTCTGAAAGAATTCCTAGGCTTGGATAAAAAACCTAAAACAAAGGAACCTTTCTAAAATAAATAACACTTAGAAAAAAGGGGTGAAAAACACTTGAACAAGGCTAAAACAAAGCTTCCAAAGAAGAGAAAACAACTAGTTTATTTCATGAGTCCTTCACAATTTAATTGAAAACAAACAAGAGATGTTGAACTTAGCCAAAGGAAATTTCAAAATAAGGGTAACAAATTTGGATAACATTCTTGGTGATTCCTAGGGGAGGCATGCCTGCTATGCCAAAGACCAATCACCTAAATCCTTCCATTGGGCATGGAGTCATGCATATAGGCACTTTAAAGATAATTGAACAAGCTTTGGCTCAAAAACACACTAGCTAGGTTGATTCACACACACAAGGCAGAGACGCACACTAAACAAGAGGAAATAAAACATGCCTGTGCTACAAAGCACTTAGGGAACACAACAATGAACAAAAGGAAACACACACATCTAAACTAGTATTTACAAAAGGATGAACAAGGGCTAATAGTAGGATTTCAAGTTTATCATATTCATAGGGATAGGCAACTCTTATCCATTCATTTTGGATAGCTAAAAGGATTTTATTTGCTTTCACTTACTGATGATGTAAGGGCCACTCCAAAAAGTGTCAAACTTTGTATGCTTGCCTAGTTTTGCTCTATCTTCATACCATTTCAAAACTAAGTCACCCTCTTTAAACACTCTTGCATTTGTCCTTTTGTCAAAGGATCTCTTTATGATCACTTTATGGTGTTCCATGGCTTTGTGCGCATTATCCCTTTCCTCTTACAACTGCATTAGTTTTGTCAACCTGACTTCTATTGCCATGATTTAAGGTAATTCCAACTATTGTGCAAGTTCTAGGGTAGGGATTTCTTGGGATATGGACAACCTAGATTCTCTTCCATAAACAAGTACAAAGGGAGAGTTAACAATTGATTTCTTAGGAGAAATTATGTCTTCCCATAAATATATCTTCAACTTGCTATGTCAGGGTCTTTGATTGTTCTCCAATGTTCTCTTAATGATCTTGATGAGGTTTTTGTTGGTAGACTCAGCTAATCCATTACCTTTAGGGTAATAAGTGGATGAGGTACTCAAGTGAACTCTATTCCCTCTTTCCCAACCAAAAAATTTAGCACTTAAGAAAGCAAGTGAATTATTAGAAATGATGACATGAGAAACTCCAAACCTTGTTATAATGATCTCATAGAACTCCAAGATAGTGTTTTCATTTGTCTCCTTCAATGCAATAGCTTCTACCCACCTTATGAATTATTCAATAGTAGTTAATATCCATTTGTGTCTAATACTTGATGGAGGGTTGATCATACTAATGAAATTAAGGCCCCATTGCATAAAAGGTTGGTCCACTTGGATAGGATTCAATGGAAGGGTTGAAAGTTTCTATTTTCCTATAAAGAAGGCACATTGAGGAAACACCTTAGTCTAATGATAACAGTCCTTAAAAAGACTAGGCCAATAGTAATCAACCCTCATTAATTTTTCAACTATAGTTTTAGGAGAGAAATGACATCCATTGGCACCATTGTGAAAACCTTCTAGCAACATGTCAAACTGATCATTGTCAACACATATTAACAACACACCATTTATGTCCTTTCTAAATAGAAAACTATCAAAAAGTTAATAGGGAATGGTCTACAATCTAAGTTAATTCTTTTGAGACTTTCTCAAACCATTAGGACACTTACCATTTTGAATAGAACTGATGATGTCTTGTGTCTAGCTCCAAATTAGAATGTGATCAGCTAGTTGGGGTTGAACTTGGTTGATTAAGAGCTCTTCTTTTGGCTCCTATAGATCTAAATCTAAATGCCTACATAATCCTAGTCCACTCACCAAGTTTATCACCTTGATTTCCACATCATACTCCATCACCTTTGTGATCTAACCAACTCTTTTTTCATTGAGGTCCTTGCTTAGGAAAAATTCTTTGGTGCTGGGATGAGAAACCATAACATGTATCTTATTTTTTGAGACCTTGTGATTGAATTTTTTCAATCCCCTTATCATTTTCAAACCCTACTTCTCAAAAAATGTATATCTAACCTCATAATCCTCTAAACCTTAGCTGAAGAATGTAATTGGTTGCTCTATCTCTTCATCATGTTTTTGCATGAGCATAGATGAGATCGTATCAAGGTTAGAAAAGGTATAGAGTATGAAATCCTTGGAAAATTTTGGGTTCAAGAGAGTAGTAGATTTTGAAATTACTTGCTTGATTGTCTCAAAATTTCTCTTTCCCTCCTTTGTCCAAGTAAAAGCTTGGTTTGTTTTTAGCATGGTTGTGATAGGCTTTACCACAATTGTAAAGTCTTGAATAAACCTTCTGAAAAAGTTTATTTTCCCCAAAAATCTGTGTATTCCCTTCTTGTGTTGAGGCAAGGACAAACACCTCAATCCTTTTGGGGTCAATATACAAGCCTCCTTTTGAAATAATGTGCCCCAAAAGTTTACCTTCATGAACAAAAAAGATGCACTTTTTTGGATTAAGTGATATGCCAAACTCCCTGCATTTTTCAAACACCTACCTTAGATGTTTCATATGATCAACATCTTTTTAAAATATAGTTACATCATCTAGGTACACAAGTAGTAACTTATTAATCAAACCATTAAAATCCATGTCCATTACTCTTTGAAAAGTGGCTCCAATATTGGACAAACCAAAATGCATATTATTATTGGTAAAGGTTCCCCATTTGGTGGTGAAGGTTGTCTTTAACTGATCTTCTTCATTTACCAATATTTGGTTATAGATTGAATAACTGTCAAGAAGAGAGAATCATTGGGAACCTAAAATAACCTACAAAATTTGTTCCATAAAAGGTAATGGATAATGATCTTTGAGAGACACTTTGTTAAGGTCTTGAAAATACACACATATCCTAATTTATCCATTCTTATTTTAGACATGTATAAGATTAGTCACCCAAGTTGAGTGTTTGATAGGAAAGATAATCCTAGACTCAATCACCTTGGTCAGCTCTTTCTTCATGAGTTCTGAATCTTGGGATTGATAGGCCTTTACTTTTCCCTGACCAATTTAGCTCCATGTTCTAAATTGATGGTATGATGAGATAGACTTGGATCAAACCGTTTCAAATATTTATACTCATAAAAAAATATGTCATGAAACTATTTGCATAATTTAGTAAAACCTTGCCTCTGAGGCTGAGAATATATCTTGCCAATTTTCAAAAGTATGTCCTTGAAAATTAGGAATATTTCATACTTATCTTCCTTTGTTGACATGCTCACCCTTTCTTTATTTTTTGATCATCCTCATTAAAAACACTCTCTAAGGTAATCATCCCCTTAGGAATTTTGTTTGTCTTCAGCTGAATGATTTTCTCTTCATATTGATCATGTAGTTTCCTTTCATTTCTTGAAGAAAAACCTACCTCATTTTACAATAAGTGTGCAATGTGTTCATCACTCTCAAACACCTATCATGACACTTAATTATCTAGAATAGAGGGTCTCACAATGATCTTGATACGAGATTGATCTTTATCTTGTCCTACATTAGTAGCTGTATCAAACTATTCCCCTATGGCAACCAATTTGTTAGCATGTTTATTAGAATCCCTTGGTATGGGTTATATGTTGAAGACATCAAAGTCTTCAAGTAGGTCCCATACCCTATGATTGTAGGATTTAAGCAAGGTATTTTTGACTATAGCCTAATTTCTTACTTGGTGGATGACCAACTCACTATCTCCATAAACCTTTAAAATCTTGATTCCTCTCTCTTTTTTCCATTGGAGACCATGAACTAGGCCTTCATATTCTACCACATTATAAATGTAGTTAAATTGGAATATATATGAGTAGTAACAATTATTTAATGGATAAACTAACATAATGCCAACTCTTGCACCTAATTTGCTTTTTGACCCATCAAAAAACATTTCCCACATCCCATCAAGTTCATGGTATTCATTAGTGAGTGAAGGGACTAAAACATTCCCTTCATGCATATAATAAACTCCCAAATCAGTCTCTTTAATGAAAGTATATGGATCAAGTCCATGTGTTTTAGTGTTTTATTTATCAAGGAATAGATCATAAATACCTTCAAGGGGGGAGGATGTTTCACCATCTATAACACTTTTAGATTCTTTGCTAATTAGACAATTTTGATTTGAGTTTGTCTCCATGTATGGCTCAATATGAAACCTTGTTAAGGGTTGGGTCCTTATAGTCACCTTAGTTCCATATATTGTTTTAAAATATAGAAAAGAACAATTAATAGAAAGGTACCCTCCTATCTTATCCATGAAGTCCCTTGACAAGCAGATATCAAAATGGGCTGGAAGGTCTACCACCACAACATCTTGAAAAATTGGAAAACTTGGGCAAACATGTAGAAAGACCTTCATACCTTTGACTAGTCCCACTATCTTTGTTTAATTTCCATCAAGCTAAAATACACCCTTTCTATGTGGCTCATATTTTAATCCTAGCTTATCAACCACCACTTTAGGCATAATAGTGGTACTAGCTCCACTATCCACAATGTAATTATGGACCAGCTTATCTCCCACAATGAGGGTGAGATAGAAGGGTGGAGGATATTTAGACTTGTTGGAGGGATTTAAGACATGGCTTGGATCATTGATAAGGTCTACACCATTGTACTTTGAAGTTTGAGGGGCTACATGAATGTTTTCAAGCTATTCTTGTAAGAGCTCCTTTTAACTAGGCATATGCAAGACTTCCCAAAGAGATATGCTTGTCTTGGAATTATTCAAAGAGTAAATAATGTTTAAAGAGGGAGAATTTACCTTTTCTTGGAATATTTAAGTTAGAGAAGGATTTTTAACCTACTATGTTATAGGTTTGACAATCGTAGTTACATTTTGATTTTTTTGAGGAGCATGACTTGCAACAAATACAACATTAGGATTAAAACTTTATGGCTTTGGAGAGGTATCACTTGGATTTAAATATCATAGAGCTCTCTTAGTGTCTCTTGTGTTGGCTTCAATTGATATGTTTTGATTTAACACATATTCATCTCTTACATAGAAGTTCATCATGCCTAGACTTTGGTTACTACCTTCTCCACGGTTATCATCTTGCATAAGGTTTGAATCTTCTAAAGTTACATAGGGATTAGTTTCTTATATTGCCACTAAATATTGGCTACCTTATCCACCATCATGCATAAACTAACCTTGAGGTTGTCCCCATTAGTCCAAATGATTCTCTCATTAGATTGGATTAGCATGTACTAAAACAACAACCTTCATGGAAGGAGTGAGATTACGATTATAGGCATTGGGTTTCCTATTGAAACCTTATTGACCCTATCCTCTTCCTTGGTAGTTTTATTTGGGTGGATATCTATATCCTTGTTGAGGATAGTATTGATGTTTAGGTGGAGCTTTTGTTTGGAATTGAGCTTGCTTGAGTTAAGCTCGTAATGGATGAATTTATTCATCTTTGTCCACAACACTATCCACTTTCCTGGGGAAGTCTCTTGGCTTGACATTGGCATTAGAAATTTGAGATATGATTGGAGCTTCAACTAAACCATGAGATAGAAATGACATGGAAACTCTTAGAGGGAGTCTTCCAGCTTGTATCAAGTTATTTTTAGATTCAATAGCTATTTCATATGCATCAGTCAGAGTGAATACTTCCATAGATTGTAACATGACTACTACATTAGTACCAATACCTTTGAGATAGGTGGGGAAAATAAATCTTGGAGGAGGTCTCATGATAGGCAGTAACCTATGCCATGTCCTTTGAAATCTTTCATTGAAATCCCTCGTAGATTCATTAGGACCTCTCTTTATCATGTTCAGGTGATGGATCATGAAGTGTGGTCACTCTTATTCTCAAATATAGTTACCAAAAATTCCCTAAATCCATCCCAACTTGTAATGCAACCACCTTTTAAAGTCCTATACCAGTCAAGTGCTTTGCCTTTTAGAGACATAACAAGAAATCTAATGGCTATGTTGGCTTGGGTGACATTATGAAAATTATAAAAATTGAATATGTCCCTAATATGCTCAGATGGGGTAATAGGACCCTTTCCATTGAAACCAGGGAGGCTCTTGGTAGCATTGGGAGGAATAGGTTCATATGTAGGAAGGTCAATCAGATTTTATGTGTTAAGGGATGGGAAAGGCTATTGTCTCTCCATTTCTCTTCTTTCCTCTTGATCTCTTGTTTATCCAACTTCATCAACTTCTTCTTCTTCTTCTTCTTCTTCTTCTTCTTCTTCTTCTTCTCCAAAACCTCCTTATCAAGGATCTCTAAGCACTGAGAATGGTTCAGGGCATTGTTATTCAAGAAGAGCTTCATCTAGGGGGCTTCGTTATAAGTCTTAGATGACCTAGTGATGACCATGAAGTATAATGTGTGAAACTTGATCTAAAACTAGATATTATCACCTTTTTGAGTCACCAAATTTTTTATTAAGAGAAAAAACATAGATTTGTCAAGACTAGCATTCACCTTGACATGTAAATAATTAGGAATTGAAGTCCCATTAGGCATTCTAGAACTGTTGTCTCCAAATTTCTCACCCTAGGAAGTGGTGTTCAGTCCTCTTCTAAATTTGGGCAATGTTGGATCATTTACAAGCATGTGGGTGTGTCTATAGGGGAAATGAACCTATAGGATTTAAAGGGCTAGCTCTCTGAATGTGTCTCTATAAGACAATTTCTATTTAAACTATTTGAGTTAAGGGAAAAGAGTTAGAAGTTGTAGAAAAGGAAAACATATTATAAGGGTGGTGATACATCAAAATTATCTTCCACATAAATGCCATATCATAATGCACAATGCATCAAAAGACAGAGGCTATTTGTAAGCCCTAAAAAATCTAACACAAGTATTTAAACATAGAGGTGAGATGAGTAAAATGACACAAGGTAAATGAGTCTAAAAGGCAAACTTTGTACATCTTAAAACAACAATGCACATGCAAAAATTCAATACACTTAGACACACTCTATGTGACCTATTAGAACCCTTACTAAAGCATGAAGGATAAAGGATAGAAGGATGAATAACATCACTTGTTGTTACTATTTTTCACTTACACACTTAGACAATGTTTAGAACGTCAAATAAAATTTGATTGATAGTAATGCTTAAAGGCAAAATATCATTCTAGTAGGGCTTTGCCGTACTTTATCTAGATGATTTTTCACTAGCCAAGGGACTATATAAATAGAAATAAGGAAGAGAGAGAGGATATAATTTGGCACCAAGGAGAAGAATCAATTTGTTTTGAGTCACCATCTTTAGTTGCAACCATTTTTTACAAAATATGCTTGCTCAGGCCATTTGGTTGATCCATGTCATCACAAGTTGTTACACATTCTATCATATTCTTTCACAGATGCTTTTCCAACATTTACATCAATAGAATAAGGATATTCTAGGCTGAGTCATGACATAAAAATGGTTATTACAAGGGAGTCCACTTGTTACTAATTTGTCTCTACACTAACGACCTTCCATTTGTCATGGTGATCTGTCATTTTCATTCTATTAGCCTTGGAGAGGCCTTACTAGGAATCTATGTACATAATGATTCATAATTTCATTGGCCATCTATAATGAACTAGATCATGAATCAATCAATGGTTGAATGTCCCTTTTGTAATGCTCTGATGGATGGAGAATCTTAGCCCTTGGATCTGCTTGTGAATCTTTTTATTTGAACACTAATGACTAGTCTATTACCCTGAAATTGGCATTCATGAACCCATCACTCCATCAGCATAATTACTTCAGGGGCATTTCCTTTGGGATTTTTCTAGGGACACTTTCCTTTGGTAGAATTTCTTTCAAAGGAATTATTTTGAACAATTTTTTTGAAGGAATTCCTTCAGAATTTTTGTCTACCACTCCTTCTTACCTATTTCCTTTAGGTAGCCTTCCTCGAACAATTTTTTGTGGGCATTATCATCTCTTTTAATGGTTCATGTCTTTTCGAGCCTTTGGAAAATGGATTTTCAAAAGGATTTTTGTGGACAAAAAGTCTACAACAATTCTTTTGGACTTCTTTCAAAGCTCACTTCCTTTAGGAAAGATCCCTTTGGGCTAGAAAGTGTCCCTTCAAAAAAGTTCCAAAGGGCACTTTGGAAGGAAAGTGACCCTTCAAAACTTTATGAAGGGCACTTGAAATAGAAAGTGACCCTTTGGAACTTTTTTAAGGGCACTTGGAAGATAAATTGACCCTTTGAAACTTTTTGAAGGGCACTTTGGAATGAAAATTACCCTTTAAAACTTTTTGAAGGGCACTTGTAAGGGAAATTAACCCTTCAAAACTTTCCAAAGGTAACTTTGGATGGAAAGTGTCCCTTTGAAAAAGTTTTGAAGGGCACTTTAGAGGAAAGTGGCCCTTCAAAAAAAATTTGAAGGGAACTTTGGAGAGAGAAATAACCCATTAGAAAAGTTTTGAAGGGCAATATAAAGAGAGAGATACCCTTCAAAAAAATTCTGAAGGGCAATCTTTTGGAAAAAGACAGGCCAAATACTTTCAAACTTTTTGTCCAAGATAAATAGTCTAAGATAGAAAACTTGAAACAAAGGATTCCTTCAAGAAAAGGCAAAGAGAGAATTATTTCATATTTTTTTGTCTGAGACAAAAAGTCTGAAATAATTCCTAGGTTTGGACAAGAAACCTAAAATAAATAAACCTTTCCAAAAGAGATAACACTTAGGTAAAAGGGGTGAAAAGCACTTGAACAAGGCCGAAACAAAGCTTTTGAAGAAGAGAAAACAAATGGTTTCTTTCACGAGTCCTTCATAATTGAATTTAAAATAGACAATAGATGTTGAACTTAACCAAAGTAAATTTAAAAATAAGGGTAATAAATTTGGCTAATAGTAAACACTTTTGAAATTGAGGCTATGAACCAGAAAACACTTTTCAGCCAAATCTATGAACTAGTTTTGAGAGTTTTGATAGGAGACAAAACCTTTTCAATACCCTTGAAGATATTCAATAGTGATAAAATAAAACAAACCATGGTAAACAAACCCAAATTGATAAACAACATTGAAACAAAAATTGAGGCCACTAAAAAACAAACACTAGACTCTGCCCTAACTCAAATCAAGATAAAAACTTTCAAATCTGAGACAACTTGGGAAACTATCCTATTAAAAATAACCATAATATAAGAAAATGAATAGATCAAAAAATAGGGCCAAGAATCCTAAGTAGGACACCTTTAAATCTTTAGCAAATACTTAACTAATAAGAAATAAAGGGTTTTCACCATATCCCAAAAACTAGACCAGCGGTTTTGACTAGTTTAGGACTAGATCCCCCAACTAGCTACAAGTAGCAAGAAGGTTTTCAATAACCCTTTACACAATGAATCTAAACAAAGTGTTTTTAATAAGAATCCCCAAACCTGAACAACCTAATCTAAAATTAAACTAGATCACTAGATGATATTGGATTTTAATACCTCAAACTTTTTAAGAAACATTGACCCCTCCATAATGGAATTAACTTGAAATAAGCTCCCTTGGGAATTTTTTTTAAGCATTATGAGGTACACAAATATAACTAAAGCTCAAAATCTTAAAATTATTTCCCATAAAAATAGACCCCTTCATCTATAAGAAATCTAAGGGAGCTCTCCTTGAAACACTATTAAAACCAAGGTCATAAAGACCCTAAAATTATAGCCTAGAACAAATGAAACCCATATATAGAGTCTCCTACCAAGGGTGCTTCAAGGAACTAGAGATATGGAAAATAGAATCTTATAGCCACCAACCAATGGGTGGGAACCCTAGGTCCTCATTGATATTAATAGGGTCTAAACTCCATTACAAAAAGGCATAATGAATCTTCCATTGTAGAACAAGATCCAGTCAAACCCGAAATAACTCTTGGTATAGTAAGCTTATCTCATCAACTTTCCCAAAACAAGCTCCAGATATCCAATAGCCATGTCTAGCATTACATAATTGATAAACTACAAGATGATCAAATCTAAAAACCCACCATGATAGACAAATAACAAGGCATGTCGAAGGAATCAAAACCAATATATAACTATAAGCTTAAGAAAATTAAAAATGGAAGATTAGGATGAGGAGTGGTTGACTCTCAAAAATATAAAGTTCCAAAATCTAATAATCTTCTATATATATTTGACTTTTGTAAAAAATTAGTGTTTTTCCACCATATTTTAGCCATAACACCCAATATTTGTTTTCCTCCAATAGATTTATTATTTTTTGTAAATATCATCTAGATTTACAATAAAAATTGTTTTGTCCTTAATTATTTGATCCATGAATCTAGTTATGAGAATAGTCCCTTGATTTTTCCAATCTCTACTTCTAACCTTTCCTTTTCCTTCAAGATATGTCCAAAAAAATCAACACTCTATTCTTTTATTTTTATTTTTACAAGGCCAAAAGATTTCTTTATAATATACATCTTATTACCATGGATTTAACTATATTTATTTCAACCAAACTTGTATCATATTTTCAAAGTTTGAATGTTATAATCACATGTTCATGTTCATGAATCTGAAGGGACTATTATCGAGTGCTATGTCTTTGGATAATATTACCTCTATAGTCTAATGGTCTGAAATTTAGCATTTAATAATGTCTAATTATTCTAAGAACCCTTGATTTGTCTAAGTGTCAGAGACAAAGCACTTGTCTAGCATTTTTGTAATAAAATTTTTATCCTTAATTTTCTTTGTATAAAGACCCATTGGTTGTTTTGATGTCTATTAGTTTATTATTTTCTACAAACTATGTTGTGTCCATTAAATTCAAACATTAATATACATATACCCTCCTTTATTATCTAAAATGGACATTATTTCATTGCAATCACCTTGAAATATTATATGTTCTTCCTTTTATCCTTCTATTATTTCATGTAATCTTTTACCAAAAAGAGGGCCCTTTACTAGGAGGAGCATAAAAATATATTAGAGTAAAGATTGAAAACATGCAGGGTTTTTCAGTCCATGATTCTCCTATTCTAATTTTTAATAGAAATCTCTCCTATATACCAAATTATAAGTAATCCCCATGAAGATCCATTAGATCTAGAAATAAGGATATATGACCTATACCAAAAAATAGCTTATTTTTACTACTTATTCATGCATTTTGGTTTCTCGTATGATATATATTAAAGTATTTTTTAATTATCCTTTATAATTCCTTTTTGAGGTCTAACCCTACTAATTATATGTTCTAAAGGATAATTCTCATCTTATCAAATTTAAAAGTAATTTATAATAAATGTTTGTTTACATGTTATAAATTCTACTTTTGTGATTGCTTTATTGGCTACTATTGATTTTATACCAAATATTATTATGATCCAATGATGAAATTATACTTCTCTACTTCTCATGAAATTGAGATCTTTTCTATATTCTTTTATATCTTCTATTTAAAGCATATACTTATTTGTATTGATTTATTCAAGGTTATGCACTAGGGCTATCTAAAGCATATAATTATTTTTATTGGTTTATTTAGGGATATGAATTAGGGCTATCTACTTACTTTTATCTTTCACCTATGTTTTTATCAAATTTATATTTCTATCTTTAAAAAAAACATATCTTGAGGCATCATCCCTTCATTTAGAAAAAATACTTTAGAAGGGAACAATCAAATGAAACACTAAAGTTGGAATTTTTTGCTTCATTCATTACCACTAAAGAGAGATGCACTAATTGATCTAGAATAAGGGTTTATTTAAGAAAATTATAATAATGAAATCTAACCTCATCCTCTAACTACATTCTTATACACTAATTCTTCTTTATTATTTCCCTCGCTTGATTTCCTTCAAAGTGAATTTTGAAGAAGCTTGTTCAGTTTGGAGATATAGAAAGGGGATAAGACCTCTCCCTATATTTTATGTGCTTCATGGGTTTCTTAAAGGTTTATAAAAAATTTAATCTATCTGATAGTTCACTTTATAGGATCCATTATTGATCATTACCTAATGTATTTCCCACATTTACTTGTTGTTCTTGCAAAGAGTTTTGTGCACTTCTTCTAAGCCCAAATTAGGTTACTTTTTATATATTTATGCCTTTGTGTAATAAATAAGTTTGGCACAACTATAAGACCTGATCCATGTAGAGATTATTTCTATTTTGTGTTCTTTTAGATAAATATCTTCTAGCTCGGCTTAAGGGTTTTTACATGTTTATCCTTGCAACATTTAAAATTTATTTATGTCCCAAGTCACTAATTCTATATTTCTATAAAGATATTTTAGTTACCCTATAAGAATTATTTAATTTTTCTTCTTTATTGAAAATATGTTTGTTTTTTTATTATAACTATAGTGAATCCATCAAAATTCATAATGGGAGTCAACATTGTTAAACCTAAAGCACTTGGATAAACAAAGTATTTGTTTGAACAAAATTTCTAAGTGCCCCTGATCATGTCCAGAGAAACATATATAAGGAATTAATTCATTATCTAGGGTTTTTTCATAAGTATAACCATAGAATTTTAGACTAATATATTTTGGTTTAATAATTTAGATGTACATTTATACACATCTACATGCATAGGTGTCTAATTATCTAGTTTTTTATTATAATTGAAATATTTGGGAACTTGTACAAGTATTATTAATCTTTGTAATGGTTTCCAATAAGTAGCACCCATATAAAAGTATGGTATCCTAACCCACAAAAAAACATTTGGGGAGATAACATGATAACATCAAGGTTTCATATAAATAATATACTGGCCTAGTGTAAAAGGTCCATGCTAAAAACCTTTAATTTTATCTAAGGGATTTTTTAAGAAACTTAAGAAGAATCATTTTTCCAATAAAAAATATTAAAGTCTATGTAAATTTTCTCAGATGGATTACAACTAAGCCTCCAACTTAACATGGTTGGCCAATATGTTATAAATTTATAGAATAATACAATATCTTTAAAATATTTAATTTATTTTTGGTAGTATTTGAGATCCTTCTAAGTTTGCTTCCATTTGTTCTTTCATTTTTTTCATTTTTTAGCATCTTGAGCACCAATTGCTACATTTTATTCTATAAATTTGTTTTTTTCTAAAATATTTGTATCCAAGATCACTAGATCAATGAATTCACATGATGGAGTGATATCATGAGTTGAGCAAGTGCATATCACAATCAAGTTTTTAGTGAATGAAATCAAGCATAGAGGAATATTGTAAAAGGATTACGAGTAAAAAAAATACTCTATATCATGTTGAATAAAGGATACAAAGGGAGAGAGGTGTATATATAGGTTGGAGAGGGAAAGATACCACACATTCTAGTGAATGTGGTACTAATCTTCCCAAGTAACCAATATGACCTCTAGATCGCTAAGTAAGATAATACAATAGTGTAGGTAAAACTCAGTGGGAAAAAGGCCTACACCAATACCCACCCATAAGAATATATTAGGTAGGAAATGATTAAAAAATGGGTCCTGGTAGAGAGGCCTAATAAGGTACCCATGTACAAAGCAATCTCTCATAAAGTAAAAAAAGGAGAAAACTTGTAGGAAAAAAATGCCCCAAAAGAGAGAAAATAAGAAGAGGAGACTAAAAGATCCCCCATAATAAGATGCTTAAATAATTAGCACTCCAAGTACACAAAGATGATCCCTAATATCCTAATAAATAATAAGGATGTGTGCCTCCATAAATAAGAGAGAGAATATATGCAAAAAATATTACGTGGCAAATGTTGTAGTAGGTTCTTTTACAACAAATGTTGTCTCTTCATTTCAAAAGAAAGAAACCATGAGCTGTCAAACTTTTGAATTCCCACTCAAGTGGAATGTAGATAGGAATCATGATGTAGATCTCTAGAAAATGTTGAAATGTCTCCCTAATAGTGTTTGAATGTAACAAAGTCTGATTAGATATCATAGGACTTAAAATAGAAGATGGCAATGAAGAAGCATACAATGAAGGAGAGAGAATATCTAGAGAAAAAGATAGATATGGAACATTCACTGAAAGAATGCCCATGGGAAGAGGAGAGCAAATCTCAACAACCATCAAAACTAAATATTGTTCAATAAATGAAGCACTTAGATTTTTAAGATGAATGTCCATAGGAACATATGAGTTATCAATTCTCAATATGTGTACTCTCACTAGAAAAGTAATCTAAAATGAAATTATATAAAGGCTCTAAGAGGGAAACAATCTACATTAGAATGGATGAAGAATCTGTAATGAGATAACTAATCTCTATCAAAATATCACCCCATAGTGGAGGCTCAACAAAGGGATGATCACTATCCACCATAGATGTGTTATCACAAAAAATAAAAGTAGGAGGTGAGAGTACAATTTTCTCTGAAGAGATAATAGGTAGTGGAGGAGGAGGTGTGACATAAATATCAGCAAGATCAGCAAAAATACTCTAAAGAGTGGTCCAAATAATGGAGCGACACTTTGTGTGCTCTACATGGTAGTGTAAATCCCATGAAATGTGTATCAATAAATGACCATAAACACAATCACAAAAGTAGGCCCAATCATTGTATTGAGTTGGGTCCATAGGATCAAGAATATATCCATATAAGAATGTAATAAGTTCTTGATTCATAAGTGAATGTTATATATAAGCATGCCATGAAGCATAATTGTGCTTTCCAAAAAACATCAATGGAGACAAAACAACTCTACTCATATAGATAGTAATAATGCATACTCTAGAGATGGACTTTGAATAACACTGAAAATGAGTCTAGTCAAATGAGAGAAATTTGTGTGCAAGTGATAATGCATGATCAAATGGACTTCAAAAAACACTAAAAATGAGTCCAATCAAAGGAGAACAATCAGTGCACAAGTGATAATACACACTCAAATGGAATTTAGACTACACCAAAAATGATTCCATTCAAATGAGAGCACTTTGTGCAAGTAGTCATTAAAATAATAGTGCATGCTATACAGATCGACTTTAGACTCAGTTGAAAATGAGCCCATGTAAATGAGAGCAATCAATGCACAAGTTATAATGCATGCTCAAATGGATGTTAGGCTCTACTAATAATGCATCATAGAATACAAGAACAATCTATATAAGCATTCACTAAATGGGCATAAGTAATAGTTATGAAAAATTGAATGTGTGTATAATAGAGAATGTAGGGCCCACAACTTCTCTAAGACAATCAGCAGGTAGCCCCCCCTAAATTTTGGCACTTTATAAATTAGTGAATGTTACAAGGTAAATTTTCCCAATACATGGGAAATAAAAAAATAAACACTTTTACACTAGATGATACTCAATTTTGAGTTACCATTTGTAAGATATTAACAATATACTTTCCCATAAATAAGCCTATTGACTAAAAAATTGCACTTAAAACTTAAAAAAGTATCCTTGGACAAGATAAAATATGCCTTCTAACCACTCATTGGAACTAGAATTTTGCCACGTATTTAAAAATTCAATGGAAATGAAAAAAAGTCTTTCAGGTTACCTTGGGATGTGTTTAAGTGAGTTTGACTTCCTATTAAAGCAAAAATTATAGATATTAAAAGAAAAATAAATGAATTTCTATATAGTTTTTAAGAGAAGAAAGAGGTGGTTTACTGTTATGTTCATTATACATGGTAATTCCAAGGAACCGAATGTTGGTTACTAGTGTTCTTAGGGATCTATGAAGGCAATGCTTTGATCCAAGAAAGATTCCAATGCCATATATTGGGATGGATCATAGTTATGAATAATATTCAATGTTGTTGCAGATCCTCAAACTTTTTAGGTGACACAGAACCTCCAAATGGCTCTACAAAAAACCAAGTTCCAACACTAAGGTATCCACCATAAGAAAAAATGCTAACCTCCTTTTGTTCATCACCAAAGTAAAAATCAACATGCTAAGCAATGTTTAATAGGTAAATTTGATTCATATAATAAAAAATCCAATACAATAAGAAGAATGGTGTATCAGATCTGATGTGGATCTCAATCTATTAGTAGAAATATGATGTTATGCATAAATTTGTAGAAAAACACAAGCAAAAGTGTCTCTAATTGATTTTCAATGCCAGATTCTATAGATTAGATAGACATATCCAATACTAGCCTATAGAAAACCTTGACTCTTCAAATATTAGAGAATGATGCTAAAGACAAGATAGAAAAAACATAGGTTTGCAAAGAGTTCCAACAGAGTTTGACTCCTTTGCAAAGCTTCAATTTGAAAAATATCTCAATGTTACTCCTGATCTCTCTTCTCCACTCTATGCTTTACCTCCAATTCTACAACACCTTAAGTGGAATAGGATAATGCCTTTTCTCTAACACCTAACAATAGATCTAATTCTCTCTATCTACTTGTTGATAGAAAAGGATGCTAATGTAGTCATCCAATGTAATAGTTTATAGTTACAACAGCTTTTCTTAGATTTTAAGTCTAAAAGGATTTAAAAAAATAGCAAAACTTTCTCTTTTTTTAATGTCTTAGCCAGATTCAACCAAGCTGAGAACACATATCAACCTTGCTAAAAAATAATTCCACTCTCTACCTATCTCTGATCTAATGTCTAAGTAGGTAGAATATCTATGCAAGCATCATATCAAAATTCAAGAAGCTATTTTGAAGACTTAGGGAATACAATGTAAGTAAAAGCCAAGGATAATTATTAAGATAACTAAAAATTAATTATTTAGATCTAAAAATGTTATCTCAATAATTTACAAAGAATACAAAATAGAATATCTACTCAGGATTTCAATAATGAATAATAGAAAATAATAGTGTTCACTATAAGATACCCAGATCTATGATACCATAAAATAATTGTAACTAGGATCACCAGATCAATGAATGCACATAATGGAGTGATCTCATAAATATAACAAGTGCATATCACAATAAAGTTGCTAGTGAATGAAATCAATCATAGAGGAATATTGAAAAAGGAATAAGATCAAATAGAATTCTCTATATCATGATGTATGAAGAATGTAAAAGGAGAGAGGTGTATATATAGGGTGGAGAGGGAAAGATACCACACATTCTAGTGAATGTGGTACTAATATTCCCAAGTAACCAACATGACCTCTAGATCCTTAAGCAAGCTAATATAATCATGTAGATAAAACCCAATGGGAAAAAGGCCTACACCAACAGTTTCTTCTATTAATCCAAATAATTCTAATTCTATAAAATGTTCTTGAGATGTCCTATTTGATTTTTATTTTGTCCTACAATATCCATCTCCTTTATTACTAGGATTTACTCTCATTCTCCTTTAAAAGATTCAAACTACAATCCTATACCTTTTTTGCTTGTGAAATCCTTCATCCCACCTTCTTCCTAAGTTGACTATAGCCTTGCTAACAAAACATGATAACAATGTTCCCAAAAAAAATGTGATCTTCTAAAGTTTCTCCTCAAAACATTTTGAAAATTAGTTTTCTTGTAATATCCTACCAGTTGCTTCAACGTAGAGGTCTTCATTGGTTTTTATACTATACCTAATACCAAGTAGTTATGTAGACTCCATGTGCCCTATTGTTTTTCCAAAATATCAACTCAAGGTCCTCAATTTCACTACAACTCTTCCCAATCATAGATATTTTTTAATCTAACACATCAGCTTCACATACGACTTTATATGCACTTCATTACCCAATTACTACCTCTATCGAGTGTAGGTAATAATATTAAGTGTAGATAGTAATGATTACAACTTTTATTATAGAGAAATTAATTATTTTTTGGAAAAAGAATATTTATACATGATAATTATAGGGTAGGTGGGCCAACACTTGATTTGGAATTTACTTTCACTATATCAATCCATTAATATATGTTATGTATTTTGAATCATCCAAATACTAGTTAGATTTAAACCTAAATCCTATGCCATTCATACCAATATATATTATAACTATTACACAACCCATAAAAAATAGCATTAAAAATTCTTATTTTAATAAAATTGACATTTCATCAAATAATTACCAACCAAACTCCCAAGTTGGCATTCTATCAAACAAATTGCTTGCAAACTTATCTCTCGAAGTTCTATCAAAAAAAAAATTCCAACCCATCTTCTCTAATGCATAATATGTTCCATCACAGGATGCTACTTCATCAATTTAGCCTATTCTTAATATATTTATGAGAATGTTACTTCATCAATTTACTATCTTTTGAATGAATTCACTAAAAAGAAAGAAACTAAGAAAACAACTTCATAAATTAAACATTTGTAAAATATATTAATCAGACAAAAACATTAAGAATTATTTTTCATTAGTTTACCCTTTAAAAAATATATATTCATAAAAAAATATAAACATTGAATAAGTTTAAGCATCTTTTTCATGAATATTTATATAGGTTACATCTATTTAGTTTAAAAATTATTTTTTTTTATAATGAATATTGGTCTATGTTATAGCTGAAAATGAACCCTATGAGAGGGTGATTCAAGCCCTCTCTCGTTGATCTATGCAATTAGATTTATTGTAGGTTGTGGGTTACCTAAAAGTGAGTCAAACCTCTAGATTTTGGGGTGGCTCCCAAAATTATAATACCTAAACTAATTAAATACACTATATTATTGACATGGAAAATGGATAAATGAATACTAAAACTAATATAACTTGAAGGTGATGCACCAAACATGAAATCCTCAACTTGTTGAATATGCACTATGAAACTTTAGACTACAATATGATTATGCTACTCTAAAATGGTCATAATCACATTAGTATTTTAATATAAAGGTTTGATAAGATACAAAGGTACTAATTATTAACAACACTAATAGTTAATCATTTCTTTATCTTATTAAAATAAGTAAAAAAATTCATATGACCTTTGAGAGGCATAACTTGCATAAGGCATGAATATGAAGGACAAATGCAAGGAATACAACACCATCACTAAGAAATTATCAATACAACATATCCAAATTCATTATTTTAAAGAGGGAATATAATATCTAGGTTTAATTCATTTCATTAGGCAAGTACAAGACCTAATTTTGGTAGGGATTCACCATAACCAATGTGAGGATCATTACAAGGCCAAAAATCACTATTTTTTAATAGAGAATTATCAAGAGAGAGAGAGAGGTAGTTGTAGGAGAGAATAATGATGAGTATTTAGTCATCATGAAATAAATTATTCTCTTTCAAAAATAGAATACAATCACAAAAACCTAATTTGAAACATGTGTCAATCTGACCCTTAAGTAATTCCATGAAGTTTGTGAAGATGAGAGGAGAAAGTACTCATTTAGAATCTTTGAAGTTTTGAAGATCTTCCACCTCAACACAAATGAGTTACATTGGTGAAAAATTATCCTAATTATCATGAGCATATTGACACATTCTTTATTCCCTAACATCTCATATTGACACCTCCATATTATTTCTATGCTAAATTCACCTTCTTGATTAGGGAGTTAGCGATAACACTTTGAAATTACCTTGGAGACTTTTGACACCTTTATTCTAGATTAAAAGATGTGAAACATTCTTGAAATAGTTATCAAACCTTATTTGAACTAAAATATCCTTTATACACCTACCTATAATACTCTTATTTACATATCATGAAGTCCTCTTTCAATGGTCAAATAGGCCAACTAGAAAACTAGGCCTAATTGCTTGACACTTTTTCTTTGGATGGTTGTAGGATTAAAGATAATGTTTTTCATGGATGAGAATTTTTTTTATAAAGCCCACATTTCCTCTAGTCTATCATGAATACCTAATTAGAACATAATTTATACTTATCTTTATCAAATAGATATCCATATTGCTCTTACATAGCCCATTCAAGTCTGCCTTCCTTACATAAACCTACAAAAGTGACTTAAATAATGATTAAGAGGAGTTTGAGGTCTGGGAGGTCAAATTGAATATTCACACACCCTCCACTATGATTATTATTCATTAATTCATATCTTCATAAAAACATGTGAAAATGAAGCATTTATCTCATCTATACAAATGACAGTATGGAAAAAATGTGTGATGAGAACCCTGTGGGAGAGATTAGCATGATTCTTTGCTTCATCTCAGTCCATTTTTTTTTTCCCATCTTATCTCCATAGGATAATTATCAATCCAATCAACCTTATGTTCCAAATCATGAATTTGTAACTCAATTGAAATAAGTAACTTAGCTTTTCTCCCATAGACAAGCATATAAGGAGAGTCACCAATAACAACCTTGGGAGTGGTCTTATCAGCCCATAGAGATGTCTTTAGTTTAGTATGCCAAATCCTTTGATTATCCTCTATAGTTATCTTTATAATTTTGACCAATTTATTATTATTGGACTCAAATATCTCATTACTTTGGGGATATTAATTAGAGGAAGTACTCAAGTAGATGCCATATTGTAAAGCCCATTTCATTATCTTTACTCCACTAAAATCCATAACATTATAAAAAAATATGGTTGCAAGTACTCCAAACCTCATTACTATACTCTCATAAAATTCAAGAACTAAAGTTTCATTAGAATCCTTGATGGCCACTACCTCTATCCACATTATGAAATAGTTTGTAGTTGTAATAACCCATTTATGACCAACATTAGATGAAGGGTGGATCATTCCAATGAAATCAATCCCCCATTACATGAATGGTTGTTAAAATTGGATTGGGTGAAGAGGAAGTGTTTTAAATATTTATTTAATTTAAAATAATGCACACTTTTGACACTTCCTAACCCAAAACATATGTATCCTTGAATAGGTTGTGCCAATAGTAACTAGCCCTCATTATTTTTGTAGCTATGGTTCTAGGTACAAAATGACCTCTTGTTAGCCCATAATGGAATTGTTATAAGAGTTTATCAATCTAATCTATCTCTACACATATGAGTATCACCCCATTTATATCTTTCTTTAAAATAATTCCATTCATAATGACGTAAGGTATTTATTGCAATCTTAAGTATCTCCTTTTTACTTGATCTAATCCCATAGGACACTCACCTATTTGAATTAATCTAACCATTTATTATGTATAAATTATAGGAGATGAAGTATAAATTATGATATTACCTTCTTGAAATTCAAAAACCATCTCTTCTTCTTCATATTTTAGGTTTGATTATAGGTTCTCACATAACCCTCTTCCTCTTACTAGCTTGGTGGCCTTGATCTCAACATCAGATTCCATCACTTTAGTTATCCACCCAGCCCTTTTCTCATTCAAGTCCTTATTGAAGAGGAAGTATCTTATGCTTGGATGGGTTACCATTAAATTATTTTTTTATCTTGACACCATATGTATGAATTTATTAAGGATTATTATCACAACCAACACTTGTTTCTCAACATATGTATACCTTTCTTCATAGTCTTCTAGTCCTCGACTAAAAAATGTTATACATTATTCAAGTCCTTCATCAAATTTTTAAATAAACATAGATTATATGGTGTTTGTGTTATCAAAATCATACAAGAATAAATCTTTAGATAAATCTAAATTTATTAGTGTGGGTGATTGAGCAATAACTTACTTGATGGCCTCAAAACTAGATTTTCCTTCTTTAGTCCATTGAAATGCTTGATTTTTCTTCAACATGGATATTATGAGCTTTATAAGATTATTAAATATATGTATGAACATTATAAAAAATTTAATATTTCCAAGGAAACTTTGCAAATACTTCTTATGCTTGGGTAGTGACAAATATAGAATGGCTTCAACTCTATTAGTATCAATAGTAAGTCCATCTTTAGAAATAATGTGTCCAAGTAACTTACCTTCATGAATAAAAAAACACACTTATTTGGAATAATAAAAACCCCATATTGTCAAAAAATTTCAAATACTAACCTTAGATGCTTCAAGTGGTTACTATCATTCTTAGATAAAATTGTTATGTCATCAATATATATCAATACCATATCATTGATCAATCCTTAGAAAACCATATATATGACTCTTTAGAATGTAACACCTGCATTATATAACCCAAATGACATCCTCCTTTAGGAATATGTCCCCCATTTTTGGGTGAAGGCTATCTTATATTTGTATTCTTCTTTGACCGACATTTGGTTATACCCTAAATAGCCATCCAAGATTTAAAAATATTGATAACCTACTACTACTTGAATTATTTTCTCCATGAAAGGTATAGAATACTTGGTATTTAAATGAGACATTATTAAAGTCTCTTAAGTCCACACATAACCTAATTTCAACACTTTTATTTCTCACAGGAAAAAGATTGGCAACCCATTAAGAGTGTTTGATAGGAAAGATGATCTTTGACTCAATCAACTTGGTAAGTTCCTTTTTCATGAGCACCTCCACCTTATGATTAATTGGCCTTTGAATTTGAATTATAGGCTTATCATTTGGATCAAGTTATATGGTGTGTTTATCCAATGAGGTATCAAACACCCTGAGGTAATTATACTCCCAAGCAAAGATATCCTCAAACTCCCTACATAGTTCAATGAATGCTAGATTTTATTCTTCTATACATACCTTCCCAAGCTTGATTAATTTGTCCTTCAATATATCTATCATATCATGGTGTTATTCCTTGGTGGAGATGGTTACCTTATCTCTACTCATTTGATCACTTTCATTGAATATACTCTCAAGAGTAACTAATTATTTAGGGATTTTTTAGACCTTAGTTATATAATTTGATCCACAAATTGATGTTGCAACTTGGCCTATTTTTTAGAAGAGAACACAAATTCATCTTACAAATAAACATGTTATTTTTTTTTCACTTTCAAAAAAATCCCAATTTACATCATTATCCTATGGAAGGCCTTACAACTACCATGATGTGAGTAAAATTTTGGGTTCTTGACATCATTAGGAATGTCAAATTGTGCTCCAACTGATGATAACCTATCAACAGGCTGATTCTCTTCCCTTGGGATTGCTTTTATGTAAAAATCTTCAAATCCCTCAATAAGATCCCACACTCTATGCTTATAGGACTAGAATAAAGTTTTTTTATATGCACTTATACCCCTTACTTATTTTACAATAATTTCACTATTTCCAATAGCTTGAACTTGCTTGATTCTTCTCTTCCTTACCCATTAAATCCAATTAATGAGAGATTCATAATTTTATGAATTTCAAGAAGAACTAAACTTAAACCTAATAACTAAGTAGTACCTTTAATTATATGGAGAAATAAGCATCATCCCATCACCTAATCCATTCTTACTTCTTGAGCCATCATAAAACAACTTCCAAAAACCATCATCATCATCATTGGGCTTATAAAGAGAAGGTATACCAGTGCCTTCCTCATGTAAATAGTATAATCCAAGACCATTCTATTCAATCCCTCTATATGGATTAAAATCATGATTTTTTGCTCCCCATTCATCAAGGAAGGGGTCTAAAATATCTTCAAAAGGAACAATTATTTCTTAATCTTTAGGTTAATCTTTTTCATCAATAATAGCACAATTAACATTGGTTATATTTGTATTTTCTAGATCAATATGAAACCTTGAGATAGGTTTTGATCTTCTAGTCACTTTGGTGGCATATCTTACCCTAAATGACATGTAGGACCAATCTAATGATAAGTAGCCACCTATCTTTGCCATGAAGTCCATTGATAATAAAAGGGCAAGGTAAGGTGGTATATCAACCAAAACTACATATTGATCATTAAAATAGTTAGGAAAAGCATGAAGAGTTATATTCAAACCCTTAATAACACCAATTGTCTTAGTGGTTTATCAATTTAGTTGCAAACCACCTTTAACATGAGGTTCATACTTGAGGCCTAGTTTGTCTGTAATTTGATTTGGCATTAATGAGATACTATCCCCACTTTCTATCATCAAATTACACACCAAAAAATCACCAATGATGACTGAAACATAGGATGGAGTAGGATTTTTCACCTTACCTTGTTATGTCTCACTAATTTGAGATGTCTTTGTTTATACAATAGTACCTTTCTTTACTAATTCTGATGATAGATTGAGCTTAGATATTTCTTATTGAAATGTATCCCTTTGCCCTAGAATTTACAAAGTGTATCACATAGGTATACTTACATGAACATTTTTCATTTAATCTACAATGTTAAGAGAAGAATAATCAATCCTTATTTGTCCTATAACAACCATAATATCACTTTGGACCTACTTGTTTTGATGTACAAAAGTACCCTTGTCATTCTGATTTCTAGAGGTTCTTAAGCCTTGAGAGGTGAATTATATTATCTTACCACTTGATTCATTAATGGAAATGCATTTGAACATTTACCACTCTCTTTTAACTCTTCAATGGCCCTTATTTTAGACCTTGTGTTGGATGCAATTGAGATATCCAACCCTCTACTTAAGCTACCCACATGATTTACTACATAATAGTCCTACTATTGGAATTTGACAAGTGTATCACTTGATTGACCTTGATCTCCAGTAGTTATAACATGATTAGAGACCTCATCTTGAGTCATGGAAGGAAAGGTTCTTTCTTATGCCACATATTTTTATTTAAATTCAATCTTCATTGGTGGATTGTTTATTAACTTGGTTCCATGGAGGAGACCATTTTTATATTGCATTAAATTATTTTGAGTGGGGAATAATGATCTTAAAGTAGAGGTTTTATTTGGATTTAAACTTTCATATAGTCTATTATTTGTGATAAGAACTTTTCCTTCAACATTTCCTTTAAATGGTGGCCTATATTGTTGATAGGGATGATGAGCTTGATATTGAGCTTGGTAAGTCCTATGAAACTAATTTTTTTGACTTTACATGTTCATGACTTTGTTTCCAAGTGTCTTGAGAAGTCTTTCCACATCAATTAATTTTACTAGCTTGACTAGGGTAGCTAATTCATTACTAGTTATGGTAGGAATTAGGGTAAGATATAGGGTAGGAGGTTGAATATTAAGAAACAAAGGCATAGGGGGTATTCAATAATTTTTTCTAAAATGGATTAAGTTGTTCTCAACTAGTATGGCAATGTCATATGCATTTGGTAAAGTATTCCCACCCATGGATTGGATCATGACTGTAATATCACTATTCAATCCCTTGAGATAATAGAGAAAAACATAGTTTGGATTGGTTATAACAAGGATTGGAATTCTATCCCATGTCTTTTGAAACTTATAATTAAAATCTTGCATTTATTCTTGGGGGAATGTTATTTTTATGGTATTTAATTGTTTAACCAAGGATAAATGATCACTTTTATCCTCAAATATCTCATTCAACTTCTCTCCTAAGTCATCCCATGAGTCAATTAAATTATTATATAAATTCATATACCACTCTAGATTTTTTCATTTGAAACTAATTTATAATAACCTAATTACCACATTCTCTTGTGTGTTTGTTGTGGATGTTACAAAAGTTGGCCATGTCTCTAATGTGTTCAATTGGAGTAAGAGAGGGCTCTCCATTGAAACTAGGTACACTCTTAAGGGAAGACATGGGTATATCATATTGATTAAGGTTCAATGGAGAGTCACCATTGAAGTAAAGAAAGGGATATTTCTAACCATGTTAATAGCCTTCATAGAACTTGGATAGTCTAGAATAAAGAGTCTCCTTATATGTGACTTAGTGTATGGGAGAGTATGAATAAATATCTTTATTTTATATGAATGCAAATGTAATTCAATAAAATCAAAGGGAATACCTTTCACTTTTGATTTTTTTGTCACCTTTGTCATGAAATTTGTCCCACTAGTAAAAAACTAGGAGTTAAAAAACTTTTGGAGTCACCAAATGTTACATGAAAAAGGTTGTTACTACTATAATAGTGCTAAGACCAGCATATATCTTGTAAAACCTCTTTTATTTTGGGTCCCACCAAGAATTCCATAACTCTTATGGATCAAAAATTCACCCTATGAGAGGTTGATTCAAGCCCCCAATCTTTGATCTATACAATTGGATTGACCCTAGGTTGTGGGTTACCTAAAAGTGAGTCAAACCTATAAATTTTGGGCTATCTCCCAAAATTAAAACACCTAAAATAATCAAATACTCTATATTATTGACATGGAAAAGGGATAAATTAATACTAAAACTAATGGCATAACTTGAAGGTGATACACCAAACATGAATTCCTCAGCTTATTGAAGATGTACTATGAAACATTAGACTACAATATGATTATGCTACTCCAAAACAATCCTAATAACATTAGTATTTCAATATGAAGGTTTGAGAGGATTAAAAAGTACTAACATTATCAACTAAGAGGTGATAGTATCAAAAATAATAATTTATCATTTATTTAGCTTAACAAACTAACTAAAACACTTCATATGACCTGTGAGAGACACAAATTTCATAAGGCTATGAACATGAAGTAAAAATACAAATAATACAATACTATAACTAAGCACTTATCAATACAACATAACCAAATTCACTACTTGCAATAGGGAGATAGAATAACCAACTTGAATTCATTTCAATAGGCAAGTACAAAACTCAATTTGGGTAGGACTTTACCTAAACCAATGTGATGATTATTACAAGGCTAAAAATCACTATTTTTTATAGATAATTATCAAGAAAGAGAGAGAGGTATGCATAGGAGAGAATAATGATGAGTCTTCAGTCATCATGAAATTAGTTATTCTCTTCAAAAACTAGAAGACAGTCATGAAAACTTGCCTGAAAACATGTGTTAATCTGATCCTTAAGTAACTCCATGAAGTTAACAAAGATGAGAGGAAAAATAAATCATTTATCATATTTGAAGTTTTGAATGTATGCCACCTCAACACAAAGGATTTATATTTACAAAACATTCTCCTACCTATCATGATCATCTTGACACCTTCTTGACTATGGAGTTAACAAACAGTTTAAAACCGCATTGGAGACTTTTTAAACCTTTATTATATCTTTAAATATGGAAATAATTCTATAAATATTTATCAAACCTTACTTAAAATTACATATCCTTTATAAAACTATATTTCATATTCTTGTTTGCATATCATGAAGTCATGTTTTAATCATCAAATAGGACAACTTGTAAACTAGGAAAAATTTCTTGACACTTGTTCTTTGGATGGTTGTAGTTGTTCAATATCACTCATTTAATGGATGATAACCTTTTTTATGAAGCTCACTTTTCTTCTAATCTATCATGAATATATAAATGATTGAGATAGCCATATTGATCCTACATAGCCATATTGCTCCTACATAACCCATTCAATATTGCCTTCCTTACACAAACCTATAAAAGTGAATATATAAATGATTGAGATGATTTTGAGGTCTATTAGGTTAAACTACATCTTCACACACCCTCCTCTATGATTCTTAGTGATTCATTCATCTCTACACCATCATATTTTCCCAAAAACCTATAAAAATGAAACATTTACCTCATCCATATAGATGATAGTACAAAAAAAGATGTGTGATGAGAACCCTATGGGAGTTCTTAGTATGATCCAACTATCATACGGGAAAATTCAATCCATTTAGATACATTTTATTCAATATTTTCTCTATCAGGTCCTTAGTAGGGTTTAAGGAGGTTCAGGTTCTCAGTAATAGTTCATAAAGGTTACACCCCTAACTTGTCAAATAATGCCACTAATTTATTCTAAAAAATGCCCTCAACTCTACCTAAGTTATCAAAACTCCATGTAACTATTTTGTATAATTTTGAGTTCATAAAGTTGTTCTTCAGGTGGAAAATGTGTATTATATGCATTCTAATAATAGTTTTAGGCTAAAATGGCCATTTCCAAGCTTCTTTATGTAAACCAATGCATTTATCACCTCTTCAAATCTCTTATGAAGGATCCAATGCTTGTCCTAGGTCTCCATTCAACCCTTTTTTACTCTTTACCTCATTTTTCAAGTTTTGATGACTTGATGAGGGTATTAGGCCAATAGTCTAATGACTGTGTTCTCTATATTTTGCCCTTAAAGAGAGTGATATAATCACTTAGACACTTTTTAGTGAATTTAACTCACTCTATAAATCCTTTATGTCACTCATGTTATCTAAATTGATCCATTTTATCACTCTATAACACTTTCACATTTCGATGACTAATCCTCAAGGTGCAGTTGTAGGTTGTCATCAGCATTTAGAGACCCTTTTAGGTGGTGATTTTGATATAAAATATTTTATTTCATCTTTATTTATGTTCTTTGATGTGATTATATATTTTTAATATTATACTAGATTCAAGTCTACTTTTAGGTCCTTGAACCTATCTCTTTCTCTTCATGATTGGTTGTAGATAGTGACTATATAGTTTTAGAACTTCCTTTTTACATTTGACCTTGTAATTTTATTGATCTCAAAAATACATTTAGTTCACTAAAACCAATCAAAATTTTAATATGTGTTAGCCTATCAGCCTCCTTCAAGTGTTGAGGTGTTTCCTTTAGGTCTACTATGTGAAAAGATTTTTTAAGCCTATTTAGGCCTTCTAGGTTTTTAGTATGAGATTTCATTGTGATATTTCAATTCATTTTTCCATAATTTAAGGTAAATTTTCAAATTTGAAAAATTTAATTACATACTCTAGCATACTCATATTTTATATCACTAAGTGTACTTCATCACTTATACTAGGTAGACCTATGGATAATGAGGATTGTGTATGCAATAGCTAGGTTTAACTTGGAATTTGTTGTCTCAAAAGAAGATATTGGATTTATCATAATTTCAACTCAAGGCTTTTATGTTTAGATCTCCACTCAACTTTCTCACAAGATCTCAAAATATTGAAACTCGATCACTCTCTATCCTTATCTATTGAAGTTTGGTTGTAGGTGGTGATCTTTAGGGAGTTTGGAAAATCTAATTATTTTTTTGAATTATCTTATGGTGTCATTTGGAATTTAAGTTAGTTTAATTATATACAAACTCAAAACAGTCACTTGGTTCTTCATTCAAACTATAGACACCTTCACTCTTTAAAGTGTCTTACTCATTGTAGACCACACCTATAGGTCTACTTCTACCTATATTCCTTCTTATTGAGAGCTGATCCTATTAAATATTTAAGACACATTAAATATTTGAAATATCAATAATATCTCACTTCTTTTACACTCTATCAATATCTTGTAGACCTTCTAACCAAACATTGTACCATTTCAATCTATTGAACACCTGTACAGATTGTATACACAACTAGTTTGTGTGCAACATCTATGTGTTGGGAATTAGAGTCTATCAAAAGGTTATATTATTTTTATGGTAAAATTGTGTCTTTAGGAATTATACCATGATTTATCATTGATATCTAAACCAAATTGGCAATCAAATGTGTAGACAATTGTATGCACATTGGTAGTGTTTCTAAATATCAATAACTTTAAGACTATGGATAATAATTACATATAAAAGAAGTATAATATGAAATATATAAATTTAATATATATTATATGAATTATTAAACAAATATAAGCCTTTGATAATTATCATTATGAAAACAAAATAAAACACTTGCAGTAGGAGTGATTGAACACCTTATACTTGAGACATTTTCCCTCCTCATTGGAGACAATTTATGGAGATGAGATAACTAATGAAACAAAAATTAAAATTATATATTTTAGCAATAAAAAAAACCCCTCCAAACCATTCTTCTCCATTGTATTCTTAGGTGGAGAAACAAATGCAAAATTAG